>CABFOV010000045.1:49855-96600 GCA_902141375.1 Timema poppense | reverse complement strand
AAAGAACCCTTACTACATTCATGCAAGATCTTTGCTGTCCAACTTTTACCATTAATCCTGGAGATAAAATTTGTATTTGGCAATGATTACAGGAGGCGAAGGGAGAATTTCTGTAACCTGGTGGCTAAAATCCTTGATTTTTCATAATACTGAAGAGGCAGCAAAAAGCACTTAGGAGAGGAAAGAATTGAAGAGTGATTTTGTATTAATTCAGGAACACTTTGGAACACTTCCTGATACCATGACCCAGCTTGAAACGTAATGCTTACAATTATGGGAATCTGTAGATCTGTTCCAGAAATAACAAAATAGTACTTTGTCAGGTACAGCTGAAAGAGCCATGGTGGAGAAAATTAACAACATATAAAAAAGTATCTCAGGTATCAATATTTTGGAAAAAAATCAACAGAGCTCTTCAAGGGGAATATACTGAGGGAGTGATAGTGTAAACTCTTACAGAGATGCCCAGTTCAGCTTTTGTACCTTATTAGTATACCACAAGCAACTACCGCGAAAATATTTCCAATTCAAAATTTACCGGAAGACTTCTATCTCTGTATTAAATATAGTTCGAACGATAACTGGTAGCGATTAACACCATAAAATCTAGAGAAATATTTATTTGTCGATTTTAATCAGAACCACTATCAATAATATGTTGCATTTGGCAAATATAATTAATTGCGATCGATCCTTATATTTTTTTACTGTGCATAATTTACCGTCTTCCGTGCATATTTATTCAGTTTTAACTTTATATTTTATGCATATTTTGCTAGTTTTTCATGCATATAAATCCACAGTTTTTAATATGACTTTGTTTGATCATTATAATTAAATAAAGGGTGTTCAAGGCCTGGTAAACACTTGTATACTTTTCATCAATACTTGTCACCAGTTAGGATAGGGGTGCACTGGTTTGCTTAACATTGTTGACTACATGTGACCTACCGGAAAGTCAAGATTGTTTCTCTCATGTTAATGTTTTTTGTTTTAATTGACGACTTTTTAACATTTAAAATTCAAACATACCACCATACATTATTATATCATTCTAAATATAATGTAAAATTACACAAAACTATCTTTTTAATCTCTAAGTAGTATATTTTTATTTGTTTACAACTTAGGCTACTCGTTTTACTAACGAAAATACCCAGTAGGCATCTTCCTGGCAGGATTTAAATTTAGAAATTCTTTGAAAACATATGTTTAAAATAGAAAACAAAACAAAGTTCGTTTTTAATTTTAAGTTAATGCTGTATGAGAATAAATGGTAGAGTGAACGTTTATACTCGTCGGAAAAGGGGGTACTGTTATCAGCAGGTAAAACAGGTTTCCCAAAAAGAACTAATTATATTATTCCCTTCTATTACACCTCTTACATTAATATTTAAGGGTGGTATGCTAGAACGAGGCTAAACATGGCCTAAATACCAGTCAAACACAAGCAATTCAAAGAAAAGTCCAAGTCTAATTCTATCAGATGCCTTGCTAGAACGTCTGATAAGCTGTCACGTGATGCGTTTTTACACAGAGCTACCAAACCCTAGTGGTAAATAAAATTAACTGCATCCACTGCCTTCTATAATGACAATTCTGCTTATAATATAATCAAAGTTGATTTTAAATGTACAAATATTTATAAAAATAGTGAAAACATGGTTTTAATTCCGGAAAAGCCCATATATTTATTAAAAGAGACCAATAATCATACGATTTCAAAAAATATGAAAAGTGAATTGGGTATTATGGCAACCGAATGAATAAAAGAGCGTGGGAATAAATATACAAGAATATTTTAATTCTACTGATAATTTCCAAAAGGTGATTATGGTTTGCTTATTTTATCATTTCATAAGCTTTTTCTTTGTATAAGTTATATTATAGTGATTTATATTAATTAAGTAGTTGGCTTATGGAAATATAGATAGCCTGGGCTCAAAATATGCTGTCGTGAAAACAAAGTACTATCAAAATAAGTGTTGTCTCTATGGTCCTTGCATGCCGTGCCATCTTGAGGAGATTTAATCAAAGTATGAGCCAAGTACAGACGAAGCCTGCCTGCGCCAAGACTTCTGCGTGACTTCTTTCTCAATGAATAGATTTATTGAGTAGTTTCTTGGAATTGAGACGCTTGATAGTCCCAGCAAGCACATCCAAGCATCTTCTACTTTACTTGTACTGCTGGCGTGCTTAACATCGTTGTTGTATACCACCCTAAGTGTTATAGTGCTGAGTTCTCACTTGCTTCAAGTTAATATGCAGTACGCTTCGCCAAATAATTTCAATTTCACCAAGAAATCAACGTCCTTAACTCACACCTCGACTTGGCCTTTTTTATTCTTTGTGTCTTAATGCCCATTTGGGAATGACATATTTCACTACTCTAAAGGGGTAAGGAATATTAAGGTTGGTTTAAAATAAAATATACCGACATTTGAATGGAGGCATGGTGGGAAAAATTTGGGTTGTAAAAAGGCCCCCTTACATCCGTAAGAGATTCAAACCTTGGCCTCTCCCTCATTTGGCGAACCAGACTAGATGCGCTTGACAAGTACATAGGGCAAATGATGTAGTGCCGAGGTTGTTTTCGTTACCCCAGTGAACTGGAGTGGCCTTGCAACGACGGGGATTAATATAAATGGTTGTGATTTAGGACACAAAGACTGTATGACCTTTTCTCTTTGCTATCAAAAATATTCTCATTAAGATAACACGTGATAAAATATTTATGAATGCTTGACATTCAATTAAACACTATCAATAAATGTAAGATTTTTTGAAAAATGGATTTGTGAATGTGAGAAATGCCTAGGCCTCCACCGTGGTTCGGATTCCACGTTAAACTGTAGGTCCTTCATTTCATCTCACAATCACCCTACAATTACACATTAGAGTAAGTGCGTATAACCCGAACAGGTAGTAAGATGCGGTGCTAATAATAATAATAATAATAGTAATAATAATAATAATAATTTAAATGGATGAAATATTTTGAGTTGATCTAGCTTTTAGTAATCGGTACAATGTGACATCATCAGAAGATAAATGTTACTTAGTGGAAAACTATTTATTATAAAGTTATAAAGTACTATCATGGTTTTGAATTAACATTTTTTATGAAAAATTTTAACAAAACATGGTTTATTTTGTTATTATTATAAACAACATTTTACGTCATCTAGTAGATTTGCAGATTTTAATAGCATGGAAATAGAAGTTAGTTTTCGAGAATACTTTTAACATTTTAACCATTTATGGTTTTCAAAATTATTAGTGACATACATTAAAAGTATAACTAAACTCATTTATTTAATTTGTGCCAGTGAGTGAGTAAAAGCGTATCTGACATACAGTTGTAAGTAGCTGGTATTCCTTGTTACTTCACCGCTCTGATTGGCCAGATTTGGTCACGTGACCACTCTACCTCGTTCTCTGATTGGCTGATGGTTTTGACCCGTCCCCTCCTCCTGACCTCCTTTCCCTGAAACCCCCATTCCCCCTGACTCCCTTTTCAGTGTTACAGACATGTTGGTTCTTGTTACAAACAAGTTGGTACTTGTATTTTCTTATTTTATTTGTTTTTTATGTATGCTCATTGCTTTTTATTTGTGCTCAAAGGTTATTTGCGTGTGCTCATTTCTTTTTTATCTGTGCTCATTGGTTATTTATGTCTTGGTAGGATTGGGATATTGTTTTTTTTATTTATTTATTGGTGTGCAGTCCACGTCGTCGGGTGTTCCTCCCTCGTCATCGGAGGGAACACGGAGCACAAAGCTCTCCTGACGGTAGTGAACTGAAGAGTGTGATGAATGCTTCCCCTGCCTTGAGACCCCTTTCACATACCCCTCCTTCAAGGCATATGTCGTAACCTCTTATGTGGTAATGTGTTTTCCTGGTGTCGTCATCGCAATGTCGCAACACCCTACGTGTTAGTGGGTTTTCCCTGTGATGTAGCAACTAGAGAGCATTGACTCAGCTCTGACTATGCAAAATCAGGGGACTCGGAAGGCTTAGTTAGGGGCCGCTATCCCCCACCCTAAAAGTCTACAAAATCAGTTGTTTGGTATCGTCCGTCGACATTCGTGGATGTAGGTAACCGTCATGGATCGGAAGAGTAAGGTAGGAATGTTCCAGCGTTTACGTAGAGTGAGGCAGAGTAGAAAACACCCCAATTCATCCGAGTAAGATTCGAACACATGACCTCCCCTGCCAAAACTATATAAATGACACGTACCCTTTCTGTCAAAACGTGTGCTAGGGATGATTAAGAAAATGTTTCGCAAGGAGAACTACCAACAGCTTACCCATCTGGGGATACGATTTCAACCACTTCCGACGTAATTAGATGAGCCTGATATTTAGACGGTGTACACACCAGGATTTTAACCTCGATATCTGTAGCACAGTTGATGTTTGTTATAACGGTCGCATTTCCTGCACCCCTATATTTTCGAAGGGGCTCTGCCGGACGACCAGATATTTCCATACAGGTAGGATGTGTACCCGCATTTGCTTCAAACGTTGATCTCTCTGTCATCGGCCATCTATTGACGTTTTAGACAATGCGTCTATCGAAGCAAATATACAAATTTAGGTGGCGCATACACTGGGACTCGAACCTCGATATCTTTTGAACGGTCGTAGTTACTGCACACCCTACCATCTTCTGGTTGACCAGATTTTTCTAGACCAGGTAGAATGTGTACATGCACTTGCTTCAAACGTCAATCACTCGGTCATCGGCCAACAAGTGACACCTTAGACCATGAGACCATCGATGTAAGTATAAAATGAATTGTGACGGTAGATTTCTACCCAAGGATCTAGTCTTTTTTTGCTCGTGATGGGGTTTATTTATGGTTGGATGAATTGATGTTTTTTTTCCAGATG
Organism: Timema poppense; assembly: GCA_902141375.1. Lineage (NCBI taxonomy): Eukaryota > Metazoa > Arthropoda > Insecta > Phasmatodea > Timematidae > Timema > Timema poppense. The sequence continues at coordinate 91,704 of CABFOV010000045.1, read as the reverse complement.
GTTTCATTATCTAACTTCACTCAAATGAGCGCACACTTAACTTTTAACTTATTCATAACCAGCAATCCCACACGGCTTTGCCCGTGACCCACTGTAGTATTTTGTTAAAAAATAGACTAGTAAAAAAGCTAAATAAAAATTTGGCTTCGAGATCCAAGTGCAGGTATCGGCTCAAACTACCTTCCTCAGCACACCCGGCCTAGCTTCGAACCTCAATCTCCCCGTAATCAGCAGTCTATGGCCTAATGCGAGAGTAGAGCATTAGACCATGCGGCCACCGAAGCAGTGATTACCACTTTGTCCTCTAGTGTCGGCCAGCTTGCTATATATTACTCTTTAAAACACCGCGTATTACTAATCGTTTGGATTATAATACGCTTGAGTACTATATACGCTACTGGAATAGGAATCGAGAAGGTTGCACCCGCATTTGAATGAAGAGGGAAATTGTAAAAAACACCCCATTTCCTCTGACCCAGATTCTAACATCGATCTCCCCCGTCCTCGGTAGTCTAGCTCAACACGAATCTGGCACGTTAGCCAACTGCTTCAGAAAGGCGGGATTCTATCACGAAGCACTCTTTTTAGAAAGTTACCAACATTAACGAGACTGGCTCTTCTTTATCTACACTTCAAACAAACCAAATATTACAACAGATTGAAAGAATGTGCAGAACCGCGAGTCCAACCGGATTAGGAATTGGGAAGGTTTAATCCACATTTGCGTAGAGGGAGAGTGGAAAAGTTCCCTAGTTTACCCGACCGAGATTCTAACCTTGATCTTCCCCGTACTCGATCATCTGTCTCTAGACGAAACAAGTACGTCAGTCAACTAAAACACAGTTGTAAATTATTTCAGAAACAACCGTTTTATTAACTACAATTATAAATATTATTTATTCCTCGAAACTATAGTTTATTGACATAACAAATAACATTCACGCAAAACAAATCAGCCACTTAAGCCTGAATCCAAATTATAGGAAATGCACCCACATTTGCTCGAAGGGACAATGGAAAGTCTATTAGAAAAACTCCCTAAATACGCTCGGATCTGATGAAGGAATATATAATATTGAATACTAATCCATGAATTTGTTTAGCTTACACTTAATATTCATTAAAACTTATAATGTCCGTCTACAATAATCACACACACACACACACACACAAAGTTTACCATACTTCTACATGTCTATTATTTAACACAAGAAAGAACTAAGACTGAATGAATTAGATTTACTCAGGGAATGTATCTCAAATTTCCAGAGTTGGAATTGGATAACTATTTATGAAAACTTACCCCCAAAAATAACTTTCTGCTAGATCAAACCTTTACCATTCCATAGCCTGTTTCTAAAATAGAAACTCAAACGTGATCTGGCGCACATGTTATTTATAGATCACATGAACTTGACACATTTTTACACCACGTCTAATAACCGTTTAGGTTATGGGCTTAAGTATTAATTACACTAATGGATCAAGAATTGGGAAGTTTGAACCCGCATTTGTGGAGAGGTCGAATGAAAAATAAACCCCCAGTGCACCCAACTGTCATTCGAGCCTCAAGCTCCTCCATGTTCGACGGCTTAGCTCATCATGAAACTAGACGCTAGCTAACCACGCCACCGAAATAACATTAGTTAATAGTAAAATGTATTGACTTCTTAAACCCAGGACCTCTTGCTTAGTATGCAAACACACTACCTACTGAGTTAAAGTGTCGGTCTTGCAATTATATATTATTTCAGTGCTTACCCAATACTAGAGCAGAAGTGAATTGATATCCTACAGAACTCGAGGGAAAATGATGTGGTTCGCAAGTTATATATTTGTTTATTTAATTTAGGGTAGGGATAGAAAAAAAGCGTAGATTAATGGAAGTGCACGTACACTTCCAATTTTCTCCACCAGAAATAGATGTGCATTTCATTTAGACGGCATGCCCACTTGCAACGGAGTGAAAATTGGGAACCTCCCCCCGGTATAAGACAGCACTCTTACAATATAATAAATTGCAGGGGGATTCAAATACTGTTCCACTAGCTGCCACTCTTTTTGGTCAGTTAGGGGGTCTCCATCTCTACCGATTATAGGTTGACATACGTTTGGTAACAAAATAATAATAACTTTTATATTGAAACAATGAAAATTACTCTAAGAGGGTAGGGACAAGGAAGTGAACCCGCACCTGCACTTGCGTGGAGAGAGACTAGGAAATCACCTTACTGGAATCTGATCTCCAGGTAAAATATCATTACACGGAGCTAATATAGGGTTTCAAACCCCCTGTCATTTGTACCTTCTGCCATAAAAATACTAGCTGTTAAGCATCGTGGGCCTGACACTTTAGACAGCGTTGAGGTGTGAATTTCCATTCTAGAGGTGGTTCAGATCTATGTTATTTAGTATTCACTTATACCCTCGTAATATATAGGATAACCAGTGTCGTAGTGCGGTTCAAGGAGTTTAAAAAAAATGGCTATCATGTCTCTGGCAAGTGTGAGCACTTTTGTGGGGACGGTTTATCGCTCTCATTCTCACTCAAATGTGGGTACATTATATTCATCTTATTGATTTAATTTATTTCGGGTAAGGTATATAAAGCGTACATTAATGGGGGTGCATATACAATAGCGAGTATAGGGGTGAGAATAACCACAATTATAAAACACAAATTGAACCTCCACTCACAGTTGAGTCGGGCGAGGTTTTAACAGGCTCTTAATGCGTATTTTATTAAAAGATTTTTCATCATCCCTCCATTTGTGTGTGACTACAGTCATTCTAAATTCTATTTTCTTAACCCAACTAATTAGTGTAAGCATGTGAGTGTTTCAAACGTGTAAAAAGATAAAACCTTACACTTTGTGTTAGGAAACCATGCTTTTATTTTATTATATTTTTAGCACTGCGTCTTACTAACCGTTCAGGTTATACGTATAAATGCGATATTTAGGCTACTTTAACGGAGTGGGAACTAGAAAGGACCCATTTTATAGGTAATTTACCAACATTTGATTGGAAGGAGAGTAGGGAACCATCCGGGAAAAATAACAACTTCAAACCCCAAACGGGATTCGAACCTCGATCTTGCCCCGTCGAGATCATACCAGTCTAACTCGAGCGTGACGCCTTATGCTATTCGACCTTTGAGGCGAGTTTCTTATCACGTTAATTTAATATTAAGTAGTGAATTCACTTATATGTATCCAAATCAATAGAATGATCGCCATTTATATTGGATGGGCTTTGCCTTTATAAATATATAGAGACAGGAGAGCTTCATGCTCCGTGTTCCCTCCTATAACGAGGGAGAAACGCCCGATGCCGTGGACTGCACACCAATAAATAAATAAAAATCTCCAACGCCTCATCCCAATCCTCCCAAGATATAAATAACCAATAATCACAATTAAAAAAGAAATTAGCATACATAAATAACCATTAATGACAATTTAAAAAGCAATGAATATACATAAAAACAAATAAAACAAGAAAATACAAGTACCAACATGTTTTGAACAAGAACCAACAAGTCTTGAACACTGAAAAATGTGTCAAGGGATGTGGAGGGGTTTGCAGGGGGAGGTTAGTCAGGAGTAGGGGAGGGGGGAAACCAACAACCAATCATAGAGCGAAGAGAAGTAGTCACGTGACCAAATCTTGGCGATCAAAGCAGTGGGGTGATAGGGCATACCAGCTACTAGTGTAATTATAATTTTATCTAGTTTACGATTTAATTATAGTAAATATTGTTTTACATTTCATAAATTTAAAGTTTGCCACTGGGTATGCTGTACTTATAGTGTTAATAACAATAAAATTTTAAATAGAATAATAACTTTATATTTCTTAATAGCCTATAGTAACATATTCATAGACACAAATAAAACAAACACTTTACAATACATAATATAAGGGCATAAATCTAAGCCGTATGTATTCATTCAATATCCCGTATTTGAGTCCATGTTGCTTTAACCTTTCATTTATAGCACGCCCCAAAACAAGAAATGCGCAATTTCCTTTAGTTATAAGCTCAGGTGAAGGGAAACCATTTCTTTTTCAATAGGAAATTAAGGCAAATTTCCCAGCAGATATTGACAGAATATCATGAACCCATTTTTATTTGTAGAAGAAGAGTTTTCCAACACACTAAAGTAGATTACAACTACAATGACAAGTACAATTTAGGTATTTTAATAAGTAAGCAATCATATATAAGGTCAAATTATAATGCATATTTAAGATTTGGCCTTTCATAATTCTTGTGCCTTTTGCCTTTTGTTCAGAACTATAATTTAATACATTGAACTAGTTTCTGCGGTACTATTTATAGATTACTTTTTTTTTTTAGAATGGCAACATTCTAATGGTTTGCACTCTTTTTCCACTAAATTTATGTTGCTTTTCCCTTAAATTATACCTTTCTAATCCTGGACTCACCAGTTTAAAAATCAAATGCTTACAGCCCAGACGTGTAGTGAAACGTGGAGCAAAATGATTAAAATATTAATCTCAGATCTATATTATTGTAGACTCGTAGTTCCATGGCTCACCTAAGGTACGCTTTTTTTTTCATCAATAAATGAAAGGTTAAAATTATTTTCATGTTTTCAGCAGACACGAAAACTTTATTTTAATCCTTTGTGTTTATAAATCAAAGCAAGAAATATTGAAGTTGCATATGTAGTGAACTTTGGTATTTCATTCTAAAAAGTGTAAGTGCAAACAGAGCAGTTTTTAGCTGAGTGTCTGATTGGTTGAAAAGGTTGATCCATATTTTAGTTTGTAGTTAATTATTATTATTATTATTATTATTATTAGCACCGCGTCTTACTACCCGTTCGGGTTATACGCACTTACGCTAATGTGTAATGGTATGGTGATTGTGAGATGAAATGAAGGACCTACAGTTTAACGTGGAATCCGAACCACGGTGGAGGCCCATCATTCCTCACATTCACAAGATGTCTTGTCAGAGGTGAAGGAAGGGTTTGGTAATCACATAAATCTTTGCCGTTTGTAGTTAATATATCTCTAATATAAACATGGTTCACTCACTTATAAGTTGGCTTTTAGTTTAATATTTTAATGAATTTCCTTTTTCCGTAATCCACATAACAAGGATTTTACTGTTAAAGAAACAGAATTATATAAATAAAAGTATTAATAAAAGGAATGGGTATTAATAGGCCAAATTTTTCCAAAATTATTATGGGAAGGACGCCATTAAAATATAAAATGTATAATTTGTGTGATACAAACAGCGTGTTTAAAAAAAGTAATTTAATGACTTCAAGGTCCACTGTTGACTAAGTTTAAATACAAAACTATTAGGTTCTGTGTGTCTAAGCCAGTCGTGGCTCGTGTATTTCAACATTGGGGGGTCTGCGTCTGGGTTGGGAGGCGGGATTAGAATTTTTAATGTATAAACCCTAAAAGTTTATTTTTAAGGTGATCCTGAGCTTCTGAAAATATATATAAATGAAGAAATCTCCCTCCCACACCACTCATAAAATTATACATAGGCCTATACTCTTAACTTTCAACCTCTATAATATTTGCAATTTTTGAACACAATTATAAAAGCCCTACAAAAAATGCGCACCGCGTAACACTCGGCTGGACACAGAAACTGGATGGCTGGGCTGCATTACAGAAACCCGCCTCAGTGGCGTAGTTTGCTAACGCGCTTGTCGTGTTGAGCTCGACTTCTGAGGACGGGGAGATTTAGTTTCGAATCTCGGTCGGGTGAACTTGGGGTGGTTTTTCCTAAATGGTTTTCCACTCTCCCTCCACGCAAATGCGGGTTCACCTCCTCTAATTCAACCTTCCCAATTCCTAATTAATTAACGTAATTAGTACTTAAAGCGTATAACCCGAACGGGTAGTAAGACGCGGTGCTAAATATTATATTATCATTACAGAACAGCCCGTACAAGCGCCAAATCGCTTGAGACTCTCATCACCCCACCTTGGTGTCATCCACCCAATGACCACCGCGAGCGCATGCGCCAGATAGCCAGCCGGACTGAACGAGACCACAGCCCAACACGGGAAATATTATTGCGTTTCTACTTTCTACACCATTGCTTAGCAGGGGCGCAGAATAAGGCTGAAGTGTTTTACGATCATAAGTGATTAAGATTTAAGAGGGACGTTTATTGTAATATTTAAGCAGCTAGCAGATAATACCATGCTGATCATTACTATATTGCTATTCACAAATAGTTTAGATAATTCAGGGAGGGCTGCAGCCCTGGTCAAACATTACAAATCTAGCATGTTGGCTTACTTGTCATCATTGGGCAGTAAGCATAAATCAGCTTTCCGTAAGGTTGCAGTTAGGCCACATTCAAATGATTTTTCATGTGCTTTATTTTCACGATCAACAATGTTTTAAAACTTAAAAAACTTAAATCTGCTTTATCTATAACTTTGCCTTGAGTTGATTTATCATCAAACATTAAATATATATAAAATAAATCACTGTGATAGGTCTAATACCAACACAATGATGGCAGTAAATAAATTAAAATAAATAAATTATTCGAAACAAACAATACCCAGCTCATGTGTATAGCAAAATACTGTGTCCACAAAGTAACGCATTCCATAGACAATGCAATCTCTGACTAAGATTTATCATAAGATAAATGAAAGGAAGTAATATATATTGTTACTGAAATATATCTAAAAAATATATCAATGTTCACCAAAGACCATAATAGATAGTTGCGCTATATCAGCAGTCATCATTTTTATTTGTTCTATCGCCACCAGCTAGGCGTATTCTCAATCGTTAGTTTAATGACTGCTTCACTTATTCATCCTCCTTTTCAATAAAATTTGGCTATCGTTGATTTTTTTCTGTCTCCACTTAAACTTAACATATTCATTCTTACAAAAAATAGAATAAAAAATCAATGATATTAAAGTTTTTTCGATTTGTTTAGTGGATTTATATAGCCCGCTACCCATTTTTTGACCACTATTTTTAATTATATAATTTAAAGAATTTTATGATTATCTGAGGTGGATGTGTTAGGAAAATCTTCAATCCCCATTTGGAGCCAACCATTTTAAAAATGTATTCGCTTATTGACCATAAACATATGTTTTATAAAAAGATTTTCAGATCAATCTTAGGAATGGTGTTTTTTTATTGTAAATCAAAGTACTGCAGGGATATACCAAAATATAAGTAAAAAAAATTGGAAATAACCGCTCATGTAAGGTATCCTCTAAGATAATTTACCGAGTAGACAAAACCCGATATTTAATATATTATGTTAAAATATCCCATATAGATAGATACATACAAGTTTTAGTCAAATCACTAAAGCTGATTTATAATAAATCGATTTTTTTTCTTATAGCAGTTAAGTAAACTATCCTTAATTCTAGTGGTGAATCGATAGTTGAATGAAAATGCGGTAAAATTTATGAAAGCATTATATATTAAGCTATTGTTGAAATAGTTCAGGCTTTAGGACGATGGACGGACACCAAGACACATAGACAAACAAATTGTATTGCAAAAACCACTTTTTTGGGTTCGTGGAAATGTCAAGATCTAAAAAATCTTTTATTCAAATTTTTTGAAAGTCAAAATACCTATTTACTCTTTACAAGGGGTCAAAATAAATTAAAAATGAATAATTAAATTTGCGGAAGAATACCATTGCACCCTCCTATGAACCCACCATGTAATTAAGTACCTAAATCTAATATCAAAGTCGTCAACCTGTTTGTTTTCTAAATTAACTAAGCTTTAAGATCTCTAAATGCACATTTTGCATATTTATTCCTATTTTCTCCTTACCTCTAAACAATGTATAGGTCAAACATAAACTTTTAAATATGCTCCTAGATTCCATGCCAAGTTAATAACTCTTAAAGTTCTCAGCAGCTTCCGCGCACTTGCGCACTAGTGTTTCCCCTCCTCTACCATACCTTACAAAGGTTAGGTTTATTCAGGCCATCAATACACAACTTATTATTATTATTATTAGCACCACGTCTTACCACCCGTTCGGGTTATACGCACTTACGCTAATGTGTAATGGTAGGGTGATTGTGAGATGAAATGGAGGACCTACAGTTTAACGTGGGATCCGAACCACGGTGGAGGCCTGGCATTCCTCACATTCACAAGATGTCTTGTCAGAGGGGAAGGAAGGGTTTGGTAATCGGATAAATCTGTGCCGGGGCCGAGGATTGAACCCCGGCCGCCAGCATAGAAGTCTGACACCTTACCCCTAGACCACCAGGTCACCCCAGTACACAACTTATTTCTGTGCAGATCTTGCGAAAAGTATCTTGGCGTCACGAATGTGGTTTTCATTATGTAGATGGCTTTCTTTGTTGGGATTTAATACACACTACTAGTAATAAATTTCATTAGTATGTAATAGTGTATTCCTATTATGAAAAATATTGTAAAATTTTGGAAATTTGAAATAAAATCTATCAAAAGAGATTTCATTGAACCGATTAAAAGCATTATATTTGGTTGGTTATTATTTATTTTGTAAAGTTGTCTTATTTCAAATAATAATTTTGTATCTAATATTATGCCTGTTTTAACTTTCGCATATCAAGATAAAGTATTGTAGTAGTGAAAATTCAATCCCGATATTATGATGAATCTTTACGTTTCATGTGAACCCGAACCCAAAAAAGTGTATTTTACAATTCTGTCCGTCCCCATATCTGTCTGGCTGTCCGTCTGTCCCTGACCATGAATATGAAACTGTTAGATGAATTTAGCTTAAATTGATAGATTTTATAAGGCTATATCTTAAGTTTTTTTTTATTTCGCCCCAAGCCTTCAGATTAATTGTGGTTTACTGACAAGGGATTTGTTTTTTATTCAATTTGTTTTTTGAAATGGCTATAACGATTTTGATAAAAATTCATATCTAAAATTTGTTTGACATTACATAACCAATAACACTGTATCATTAGTTTTTGGGCAAAAATTGGTCGAAGGGTAGTTTACTGATGGGAAATATTTGAAAATTCAAAGTATTTTGAAAATACCTTTAACAATTTGGTTCCAAATGGATATCTTGTTAGTGTTTGTCTCGGCAATTTGCACTGTATGGTTATTTTTAGAGAAAAAATGTATTAAGGGTAGTTTAAAAAATAAGTAGTTTTAAAAATCTGAATTTTTTAAAAATTATTAATGATTTGGTTACAAATGGGTATATTGAGAGTGTTTGAGATGATAAGTAGCATTGTATGCTTGTTTTATTTTAGGTAAAAATTCGTTTAAATGTAGTTTAATGATGAATGATTTTCAAAAATATGAAATATTTTGAATATGTCGCTAACAATTTCATGTAAACTGTACATCTGGGGCGGTTTTTCATGACAAATAAAACTGTATACTTGTAATTTAAGGCTAACATCATTTAAGGGTAGTTTGTTGATGAAGTTTTTATATTCTAATATTTTAAAAATGGCTGTAGCAATTTTATTAAAAGGGAGTATCTAGATAAATTTTACATAATAATTAATAATTAGATATATTGGTTCATTTGTTAAAAATCTATACTAGCTTACTGAAGATTGACTTTTGTAAATTTTTAATATTATTTTGTTTATGATATCGGGAAACTATTTTATAATATAGTGAATAATCCCTTTGTTTTTCTAAAAATAAATTTATTTAATTGTTGTTTAATTACGATAAATAATAATAAATATAACATTTTTTGAAATTGTTCTTGAAGACTGAGTTCTAATTAATATCTTGGATTAATTTTAAATGAAAAAATAAGCATACGTTTTCCTGTTAGATGACATCATCAAACATTTTGAAAATTAAAAATAAAATTTGCTTTTTGGGTCACTGACGATCCCAGTTTGAATTAAAAGATATGTGAAAAATTTATACTAGCCAGAGTTAAAGAGGACTTTATATTAACTGTGAAATTATACACAATATTTAGAAGAATATATTTTAAAAGTTAACTTCAATTTAACTTTATAAATGTTCGTATAATTTATTCTATACAATCATATATATATAAGGTTCACTTTCTAAATACAAAGTTAAAACAGAGAAAAAAAACATGCATCAAAACACAACTCAATATTTACTACTACACACCCAACTCTATCGCCAAGATATATAAGGCACCATTCACAAAAACCTTTGCCAATATTTAAATCCGAATTTCAATGCAATCCAGCCATATTTTGTAACCAACATTGTTCACACACTATAACATAACATAACAAGTTAAGAATTTAATTAAAAATTGAACTTGAATATTCATCAAGTAAAGTTGACAGCTTTAGCTCCTCTAAGAGAGTATGAGCTTTATATTACAGAAATAAATATAATTTGAAGGTCGTATCCGGAATTTTATAGCCAAACATATGCGGGTAGCTTACGTCTAAAATGCTTTCTTCCTCATCCCTACTCTATTAGAGTAATTTATCATAAATACATATAGCCTGAACGATTAGTAAAATAAGGTAATAAAAAATAGTATGTGTGTGCCTGTTTACGTGTCCCATTATTACAATTATTAGAGTACTTCAATTCCTAAAACTCATACAATTTATCCAAATATATACAGTACACACTTATTGGATAGATAGTAGAAAGGTATACCCTATAAAAAATGATCCCCAATTTTCTTGGAGGGAGAGTAGAAATCCCTTAAGGAAAAAAGCACATTCAGTAAACTTTTTCGGGATTCAATCCAGACTTCTCCATTAACGGTTGATAAGACCAGACGAGGTTGTAGTCCTAAACCGCATGCTCAGCGATACATGTTAAACCCTTATTACTTTGTACGTAATCAAAGGTTTTTATCTAAGCTTTGTGCACATTTAAACAGCAACTCTGAATCTCCTAGTTTTTCTCACATATTTCTAACCTGCAAAATATATAATATTTTGATAATGTTCTATTGACTTTATGGATAGGCTGTATGACATTTCTGTGGCCGGGCCTATGTTCAATTCCCTTTAAAAAAAAGTATTAGCTTTAAGGCTATATAGTTCTTTTAATATTTACGTACATATTATTTTGGTATTATTAAAATCATTAATTCTCCTCAGCATTTTTATATTGTATAGTTTTATAGGTATAATAGCTAATAAACTACCTTTAATATTCACCACTTTGTCAAGATTTAGTGATTATAGAATACAATATAGTAGTGAGTTACTCTTAATAATGGTTTCATAATTATATAATCTATACTAACATTTAAAACATCACTGTTAAAAAAAACAAAACATATTTTTAAATGTATAAAAAGTGCGTCTAAATGTTCAGGTTAAAATTTAATTTATATATATATATATATATATATTAAATGTTCTGGTTAAAATTTAATATATATATATATGTATACATCATTAAATATATGTATACATATAAATACATGTATATATATATTTCCTTGGTTCTCGATCCTATTTGATATATACATACATTAGGAATATGATAGGAATAAAAGTATCTGAAATTTTCATATAATATTCTAATATATTGATAATTCGAGTCATGGGATATGTAGCAGAGATATTAGAACATTAGGTAGATAGTAACTTTACCTATAAAATAATACTAATACTAGAGTAAAATGTTAATATTCATGGCTTTAAGAAAAAATAATTTTGTTGTTTAGATACACTAGAATCCAACTATGCCTCTCTAGCTTTCCCTTCCAGTTTGAAAATAAATGCCATAAATATTTGCCAACTACCAAATGTTGGTTGTTGTTAATTTTATTCCTCCAGACACTTATCATAATTTAAGTGGAGTGTTCTATGATAACACTTCTTGTGATCCATGAACAACTCGTGCCTCCCTTGTTCATGATATCACTTCACCCTACGGGTAAAGCGTAAATTAATCAGGTGAAACAGTTCCAGTCAGGCGTCGCATCGTAATGCAGTTTTCAGGAGTCTTCATTAAGAAACAGTGTATTTGAGAAAAGAGGGGAAATTTTACCACCTTTAAAAATTAAATAAAAAAGAGAATAGTAAATATATATTTTTTTAAAGTGTAAAATTATTTCACTTATCTCAATTTCATTGTGAAAAAATGTATAAAACCACTCTTCAATGTGATTCTTAAGTTTTTAGAGTAATCTCGCAATTCTTTGTTCTTACTACCAGATCAGTTTATACCCACATACTTACTCTAGTGATGTAGGGATGGAGAAGGAAATATTTTAGAGGTAATCTATCATCAATCGCTTTGAAGGAGAACGGGTAAACATTTAGAATAAAACCAACCTCAGTAGCTCTGAGGAGGATCTGAACCCCTAACTCCCCGTATTTAGCAGGCCAGTCTAATAAGAAAATGAAATCTTATACTGTTCGTCCACTGAAGCGGGTTAGTCATGTATCTAATTCCATATTAATCAATCATGATATAAGCTCTTAAACACAAACTTCAACATATTTCCAGTCCCGCAAGTCTTACTGTCCGTCAGGACTTTCCATAACTCAGATCAGATAGTAAGCCTATATGAAAATAAGACGAAGAGGGTCATTATAAAGTAATATTAGCTGTATTCTCACGGGAAGAAAAAGTACGTTCAGCCAATTTAAATAAACACCTGTCCCTTCATTGGGGATTGAATCTCAAACTACTAATTATTATTAGTTGGGTTCTTCTTTCCCAAACTGGGCCAAATACATTTAAACTACACAAACGGAGTATATGGATGAGGACGTTAGAGTTTATTATATGTGCACTCCCATTTGTGTTAATGAAGAGTGGGGAACCATTTATGTATAACACATTCAGTAAAATTGTTTGGAATTCAAAACCTGACTCCCTAGTCTCTAGGAAATCAGACAAGATGACCTTTATTCCGCACGACTTCAGAAGCAAGTATTCGAGATTTAATTTTAAAATTAAGGAATTATCTACGGGTGGTGAAAGTAAGGAAGTACTTCAACTAGGTTTGAACCCGAGAAGTTTCGATTGCAAGACATAACATTTAACAAAGTAGAGGGGTAGAACGGATAACGTTGAAACTTTTTACCTTTATTTCGTTTTTTATGGAAGCCACTGATTGAACCAGTAACATGCGAAGGGGTAGCAAGACGTCTCAGTTGTTGTTTTTTAGTTTAGAAACCACCTGCATATCTTGGACCCTTAACGGACCCCATCCTCTTAAAAAAAATTAATAAAAACAATGTGGTGGCGGACATTTTGGTTTATTACTTTTGACCCTGAAGGTTTTTTACTTCGTCCTTCATAAACAAAAGCACGATAACAAAGAAAGTTAGAGAAAAAAAAGGATCCACTAGACTTAATAACTTGTAGAAGGACTTTAGTTACAAGTCATAAGTTAGTGGGGGGCTAGCCCCCTCCTACCTCAACCCTCCCTATTGAGATGACTCCTGTTCACAGGATTGTTTTGAACAGCAAAGAGCGGGCTCACTCTTTGTACGAGCACACTCCCGACATATCACTTTAAAATGGAGAATTAATAACAATAAAAATATCCTAGAAGTTGATAAGTTCGGTTCTAAGTTTAACTAACCCATTTGGAAGGATTTGTTGCGACATTATATTTACACCTCAGACAAATTTATATTTTCTTTATTTTAGATAGTTAACATAGTTTATAGTTTTTATATAAATGTAAAGTTAACTTAAATTCACTACTATGGTTGGATGGTCTTATAACTAGCTCACCCTCTCCACAAACTTGACTGTTTGTTACGGGGAGATAGGGGCTCGAATCCCGTTTGGGTGTACTGAGATTCTTTTTTTCCTAAATGGTTTTCCACTCTTCCTTCACACAAAAGAGGAATAAGACTCCTTTATTTTCAGCCTTCATCTCTTAACACATGAGCGTAGTATCTAACATGCTTACAATCCGAACGAGTAGTGCTACACGTCTACAAAAATAAAAAATTAAATCTTGGCTAAGATATAAAGAAATCGATTCTGTATCTGGTTGGTCACATTTTGACTTGGTTGAATATTATTATAGTTTTAATTCTTAGGCCTGTTTACTACAGGTTGCTTATAATATTAATCAGCCATATAAGATCGAATATTCAATCGAAAGGTTTGGGCTATAAAAAAATATATTTGTGTCGTAAGAGTGGATAAAGTGAAAGTGAGCTAAAATTATTAAATTTTTATTAAATTCATTTAAAAAATGTTAAATGAAATTCCAGGCCTCCACCGTGGTTTGGACTCCACGTTAAACTGTAGGTCCTCCATTTCATCTCACATATCACCCTACCATTACACATTAGCGTAAGTGCGTATAACCCGAACGGTTAGTAAGACGCGGTGCTAATAATAATAAAAATAATAATAATAATAATAATAATAGTAATAATAATAATATATGAAATTGCCATGTACAATAATTGGCCATAGCTGAAAACGAGCGTATTCGGATATATATCAACCATGTGCAAAGTTTGACCTTGTACCTAATTAATAGTAATTGAGAACAACAGTTTATCTCGGAGCTGCACCCATCTAAAAGGGGATGGTAGGATCTACAATCAACTCGATTGTCGGTAAGAAACATACATTGACTTGAAATAAACTTCTTGAAGTTGTTGCATGAGTTATAGAATTGTATACAATTTGGTCACTGTTAGGCAGTTCCATTACATAGGGCCCTGTTTATTATTTAAGTAACCAAGGATAGTTATTATACTGCGTATTTTTAAGTTTAATTAAAGTTGCGTAATTCCTGAAGGCGTCAAACTGTTTAAATACTCTTCAAAATAATTGCCTTTTCCCAACTCATCCTCACTGTCGACTGAGTTCAAACAAATGTAATATTGTACATCGCCTTCTAAATTACTGGCTACTTCCTCGTTTATTTGTACAATTTAGTCATTCTGTGGACACAGAATGCTCATTCGTAATATTAATTGGGTTCAGCCTATTTCCAAAATTTTAGTGAGCTACCGTTTTCAATATTCCCTCTGCCACTTCTATAATTTTTTCTTCAAGCTGTCTTATTTCCAGTTTTCTTTCACTAAACTGCATTAGTCAAAACTAGAAGATACGTTCAATTTCCCATGGGAACTTCGTTATGGTTATATATTGATAATTATTGTAAGCTTCATCCACACTTGAGTTGTCTGGAAAATCTATGTCCTACGAGTATGTGTAAGAATTGGTAAACACTACCTGAAGTCATCTCCTAAACGTAAGACTTTTATCCCAAATGGAAAATTATTATTCATAATAACCCATTATACAGTAAATGATTGACTGCATCTATTGCATGGCTTGGACCAATTGTGACTCACCCTCTTTAAGGCAGTTTGATCTCTGATGTGAGATGCATCATTCAATGTCATCCTGAAACTAGTTTTTGTTTTGCATTCAACGTTAAATATATGTTGCTGAAAATAATTTTTTCCTTGTTCATGACAGACATATCTTGGATGATTTCTGGAAGGTAGTTTGGAGGCTTCCTCTGGTTAAAGTCATTCCACTTTCTGCCATGTAGAATCTGTATGTTTTGTCCTATATATCGGTGAGTCAAATTTTCACAATCAAAACATCAAGCAGTATGATTATCGGGTTTCTTGGAAAAGTAATCTGCAAAGATGTCAAAGAAAATGTATCTCAGCTTCTTAGGTTCGACCAATGAACCAAATGCACAAATGAAGCGAAAGATCTGTCTGAGAGAATATGGCACTCTCACCAAAACAGTTTATTTCTTTCAATGTATTCTTTCACATACTTTCATTTTCAAGATGCCTTTTAATTAGAGTAGTTATTGATTTGTCTGAATACGTATATATATATATATATATAACTGTAATCTTAATTTAAATAAGCATGTTGAACGTTACCTGTGTAGTTTTTATTTGCAAAAGAAACAAATTTTATATTTGCTAATATGAATTCCCAGCAACAAAGAAAACTGTGAAAACATGTCATTGTATTAAAATCTGCAATTTCTCTTTGGATATGACGTTGGATCTTCTATTCTTGTTTCTCTTTGCTTTTGAGTCGTAAATAATATGTCTAAGAATTAAAATGATTAAATAAATAAAGTTTTTATTTGTCAATATTTTTATTTTACACCCAATTTTAAGTTTGAAAGTTTTGCCAAACTCTTAATTGGTACGCCATTTCATTTTAATATAGGTAAGCCCTATTCCTGATAATAGCACTCATATACTAGATACCTATATTTTAAACATATTTTTTATATCTCATTAATAAATATCAACTAATTTTTTACTACCGGTATTTGGAGGTGTGAGGGGAGGGGAATGGATCAGTTATAGTTAATGCTCTTTCAAAACAAATACAGTCATTACAATCTAGAATAAAACACAAAGCAATATTTCTACTAATTAAGATGACTACACCATCCTTCAAAAATAGTTCTTACAAAATATATTTTTGTCAGAATGCTTCAAACGACATCCGTTAAGAGTTGTCAAAAAAAGAGTTTTGATTTTCATTTCAAATTTTTTTCTGGGAAAATATTCACACACTCCTTATTGACAAACTTTAAAGTAAGCATTATGGTGTGAAGAAAATACAAATTATTTCTTAACAAATAGAAAATGCTAGTTATAGTTTAAAGCTTACATGAACATTATTAACACAAATATTAGCTAAATTGTATGACTAAGTGTTTGTATTGTTATAAAATCAAATTTAATGGGTTTATTAAAGTTTTATTAATAAATCAATCAGGCCAATATAAATATTACATTGTCGTTTGAAAATTAATGAAAATATCTAATAAAGTTCTAGGATCGGTTATATATATATAATAAAACTTAAAGGTGTGGCTATATATTCGGTTATAAGCTGATTGTTGGTTTCAGTATACTTAAAAAGTACTCATCGGATCGAGATGGTACTTCTTATGATTTACTCCTTATTGTTCCAAGAATGAGGTAATTTACGTACCATCACTCTAGCTCATCATCGAGCGAAGTAGTGTCGAGTAAAACGTGCGTAAGCAATGTACATACGTCACGGCTGGTGCTATGGGTACATAAAAGGGCACGTGATATGAGCTGAGGTGTAAAGGGATAGGGGGCGTTCCCTTTTATTCGTGAATATTTTTTTATGCACATAACAAACTGATCTCGAATATGTTTCATTATTTTGTAACATTTGAAGTTGTCAAATGGTTTGTTGTCATGTTTAATGTGAGCGAAGCCACGGTAAAATAAAGTTATAATTAAATATTGTTAGTGAGGAAACCACAAATGATTCCCTGACAAAATGAAAAAGCTAACAAAAAATAATAGTTCAATGCTAACGAGAACATTTTGAATTATTATTATTTTTATTATTATTATTATTATTATTAGCACCGCGTCTTACTACCCATTCGGGTTATACGCACTTACGCTAATGTGTAATGGTAGGGTGATTGTGAGATGAAATGAAGTACCTACAGTTTAACGTGGAATCCGAACCACGGTGGAGGCCTGGCATTCCTCACATTCACAAGATGTCTTGTCAGAGGTGAAGGAAGGGTTTGGTAATCAGGTAAATCTTTGCCGGGACCGAGGATTGAACCCCGGCCGCCAGCATAGAAGTCTGACACCTTACCCCTAGACCGCCAGGTCACCAACATTTTGAACATCCCAATTGTATGACTATGGATTTCTTAGACTGCGAGGAATAGTTCTCTGGCAATGATCGACCTATTTTAAAATAATTCTCAATATTTTAATCAAATCATAGTATATACGTATCTCACATAATATTAGAAACATTAATTATTTAAATTTGCACTAATTATGGGATATTAATAAAGTGTTCTTAATTTCCAACATGATATAGTAATAAATACATATATATCTATTTGACTGTAATTAGAGGAATGTGATGTTAAGGAATCGCAACGTCTTCCTTGTTGAAAGTAGTTACCCAAAGGCTAATTAGAGTATTTAACATTTTACTACGATTTCCTTTTAGAAAAGCTAAGTGGTTGACATTAAGAAACTTATTGAGTGTAAGCGCCACCGAGTGTTTTCATTGTACATATAACCTCTGGTGTAGAAACTGTTCAATTTGCCGACTCGCTTGTCTATAATGATGAGTGGAGACAGACCAGGCCTGTGGACGTACTATCCCACTTGTTGCAAGGTAATCATTTTGAAAATGTGTTCCTTGTTCAACCCCGCCTAGCAATCACTACCTTATATATAAAAAAAAAGAGGTAGTGCAAGAGTAATAAAAAGGGATAGGTGAAGTAGTCGGTAGCCAATGAAGCAGCGAAACCGTACTCTCAGTAGTCCAACACGGCAGCCATCCTTAAGATTGCCATGTAATCACATTCGCCGCCATGTTTTGTCCGAATCCAACTGAAGGAATTCCTTGCCTCTTCTTTCATTTTCTATACAATGCTACTACGACCATAAATCATTACCTTACAATGCTATAAAAGTCCTCTCAAAGTTTCTCCCTCCTCCCCTCTCATCCCCTTTTCAAAATTTTCATTAATCTAATTTAAATTAGTCATGGCTGTACATCCGACCGGTATCGTTAAATCTTGCACGTCACGCTTTTCAAGCGATTCTTTTTAATTCTCTCTTTCTTTATGTTATTTTTATCAGCTCCTCCTTTATTTTTAATTTTATTTTTTTGGCTGCTACAAGATACAGGTAAAGGGCTGTTTCAGTTTTTTTTTTCTTCATATTTTTTTATTAGCTCTTGTTGTTTTTCCATCGTCCCGTTCTCAAATGTAGCATCACAGTTACCCTTATGTGAAAGAGATTCATTAGTGTTAAAATGGTTCATGTAACTTCATTAAGCAGTAATTGCGAACAAGGAATACTTAGACGTAATTAATGCCAAATATTGATAGACCTTAAGTAATAGCTATTTAGTCTGAAAACAATTAATGTTGACACTTGCTTCAGGGCATGAAATAAATTTATCTTACAATACATTAGTTCCTATAGTACGTGGAAATATAATGAATATGTAAAACCCATAGCCCTTAACTAAATGGAACTATTAATTTTGTATTCTAAATGTATTAATAATTATAAAAATATATAAATATTAAACTTATCTCAAATACACATAAAAATAGTTAAAACAATATGAGATTTAACTTTCCATGATTTAATTATAATGTATTTTGTTAAAACTGTGTATTTCTTGTATTCTATAGTTGTATTAACTAAAGTGAATATATATATATATATATATATATAGCGATTATATAAATTGTGTCCATTAGAGTTTTTCTAACAATCGTTGAGTAGCTAAAACCAACCATTGCCCAAACTTTTTTTTGAATATACAAAATAAGGTTTATCTTCTGATTTACACTTATATCTGATTTCTGATCAAACCACTGATAAATTATTGTTTGTACAACCAGCCCAACAAATTTATTCTCTAATTACCTCAAAGTAGTGACGACACTTTAATCCTTAATAAATTTATTTAACATCATGTTTATGGTCTCTTCTGACTAACAATATGACATTTTTATTTTTGTTAGTAAGCACCAGGAAATATAGGGATTTGTAGGGTTTAGGGATGGGAAAACAATTAAAATAGACCATGTTCATAGTATATTTATATGTATAGCTGTCCTTACACAAAACAATTTTTTTTAGATACAACAAAAATGTAAAAATCTTATTCTCATTAATTTAAAAGATTTTGTTAGAGAACTATATTAAATTAATTCAAATTTTGAATATTGAATTATATTAAAAGCTAGGCTCACCATACAACTTTGTAATCGCGTGATATATTTAGTCTACATGCCCACGTTGTCAGACAATTTGTTTAACTAAGCATATTGAAATAAGTGGTTATTTAAATAAATTTAACAAAATATTATATTAATCCTTGACTATCTATTCAACTAAATCTACTTATACTAAAATTGGCGTAAGATTATTTTTTCATTTAATTTACACTCATTGTTTTTATAGTCATTTAACACATGAGTAATATATTAGCCACTGCGACTTTAGTTAGAATCAAATTCGAATCGTTTCTACACCAGTTGCTTTCAAAGAAAAAAGCCTCACAGAGGCTCTTAAATATAGAATTGAAGCTCAACGCTTTCATGCTCTTTTTTATGACTTAGGATTTGCAAATGAAACTATAATCACATGCAGGTTTATTAAATAAATTTTACGATACAATCAACAAACTTAATCGTATTGTGTAATATAGCTTTGAAAAAAATCTTTAAAAACAGGTTTTTAGCACACTACTGTACCCTTAAATAATTTTTACCCATAAAACGAACAAATACTATTGTTAATCAAAACTAATAATTTATATATACATTTTAAACAAACTGTTCAAATATATTTAACAAATTAAAAATTTTAAAAAATAGGTTACTTGTAAGCTACCCTAAAATATTGTTTTAAAATAAAGATTTAATCTTATTTATAATAAAATACAATTCACAAATTCTCATTTTAAAATCCATTTTCAAGGTCAATTTCCAAAACATTTCAATTTTTTTATAGTTTATTGTTAATGAACTACCTCTAAACTAATTTATTTTAGTTAAATAAATAAATAAATATTCATGATTATTGATATGTGAGTCCCCCGACACCAATTTTGAATGAAATTCCTAAAGAAATTTTCTAAAATATAATAATTTTAAAATCAGTTATTAGAAAAACTACCCATAGCTAAGGTTCAACTCCAAAACAAGTAAACTGCTTTTTTGGCATTTGAATGTCAAGCACTCTCCAAATATAATTTTAAGCAATCATTAAAGCCATTTTAAAAATAATTCGAGTTTTCAAAAATCAATCCTCAGTAAAAAATTCTTTATCGAATTTCTACCCAAAACAAGGTACCCATTTGGAACAAATCGTATGGCCATTTTAAAAATATTTTCTCTTTTTGAAAAATCAGTCATCAGGAAACTACCCATAAATAGTTTATTACCACACAAACTAGTAGTCACTGTTAGTTGTCATGTCAAGCAATCTCAAAATACACATTTGGAACCAATACATTAGAGCAATTTGTAAGATATTTCAAGATTTTAAAAAGCAATCATCAGTAAAATACTCTTTAACGATTTATTTACCCCAAAACCACTTATATGGTACTATATTTCATGCCAAACAAATATTAGGTATGCATTAAAAAAATTGTTACAGCCATTTTCGAACAATTTGGAATTCAAAAATGTATCAACAGTAAGCTAAGAGCTAGAGTAAAAAAAATTAGCCCTATAATATCCAAATATCAAGTTTGAACAAAATCCATAACCGTTTTGAATCCGTGGCAAGGGACAAATGAGAGAGAGACTTGGGGACAGACAGAGATGTAAAATCCACTTTTTCGGGTTCATGTTCACATAAAATTCGTCATAATCTCGACTTTTGTTTTCAAGATGACAATATTTTCTCTTGATATGAAAAGGTAGAAATTTGATGTTGGAATTCAGATACCATCATCCATCCAGCCTATCTTGTACAATCTCTTAAGATAACAAAAATTATTTTTTGGGCAATGTTTTTTTTTTAGGTAGGATAAAATAGGCTATTCACAAAGAAAAACGCCCTTTTGGAGACTACCTCAATCCACATCACAATGCTGTGAGTGACCTTAAACTTCAACTGTTATTGTATACAAAGCCAATCTTTCGCTTCAGACCACACAGCAACTTGTAAGCACAGAATAATACAAACGCTTAGTAAAGAAAAAGAGGAAAATATAGGGTTGCACCCTTTACAGTTTAGATGATTGGAGTGGCTAAATTAAATGAAACAATAGATTTAACACTTCTCTTACCTAAGCCAAATACTTAACTCAGTCTTCTGTGCATTTTCTTACTTCTAGACCTATTATGGTATTAATTTTCTAGTGAGGGAATAATGCTGTGAGATCTAGTTAGTTTTTTTTTCTTCTAAATGACAAATTAACTTTCTGTCGTCTGATCAGCGTCACTAATATAGTTTTAAGTTAAGATAGGATGGACATAAATAGTGAAGTCAATAAGGGCTTAAATGAAAACCTCATTTCTTTTATGAAGTTATTATTTATTTTTTTCAGTACCCCTTAGTTCCAATGTACAGCTCAATGGCATTTTATCCTAAATAAATTAAAATTCAAACCTAGCATAAAAATAAAGCAGACCATTAATTTGCCATTTGATTAAAAATGACAAACTTATTTCTAAAGTAATAAAATCTAGGACATACCTAGAATTTATCTCTAGCAGGTTTTTTTTGAACATTACATCTTACTACCCGTTTGGGATAAATGCCTATGGAATAATTACGCTAGTGATTTTATGGATGAGGAAGGTTATATTTAAAGGCAGTTTTCATGCATTTGCGTAGAGAGAGAGGGGAAAACCATTTTGGAAAAACCACACTCAGTATATCCAACCAAGATTCGAATCTCGATCTCTATGTCATTTGCAGTCTAGTCTAAAGCGAGAGTAATGCCTTAGACCATGCAGCCACTAAAGTGTGTCTCGAGAAGTTAATTTAGTAGAGTGAAGCTCCTCCGATTTAGTAGAGTTGGCGCACTCCTATGATTAATCTTTGGTCTAGGCCCCAGCTGGACATTATATAGGTTAGGGTGCGAGCAACTATCTTCAAAGTTTTAAATGTAATTTGAAGAAATAGCGAAATACAAACTATGTACTCAATAGTGATCAATCTTTTTTTTCTTTGTAGGTAGTGTTTTGTTCATGTTAATTAGAAAACATGTTTTGTAATTAACCCTAAATATATAACATTAACTACTTCATCATGGCATTTGTAATAGTGATGAACAAGGTTCTTATTTCCTCTGTCAAAACTCTTGTCGCCTCATATATATTCATTTATTTACGGTGATATTTCATCGTATATTAAAGAAGCTCTCTTAATTGTGGATGATTTTGCATAGCCATATTAAGGAATAATATCTTCACGCTATTTCCTAAATAGTTTCTTTGAAATAAATACTTGTAGGGGGGAATAAAATCCTGCATGTATCGGGTTTTAATTAAAATGTACATGTTGCATATAAATACAACTGTTATAAGTAGAGTACTGTTCTACTATCAGTGTTAATTATTATTATAAATGATTATGTTCACTTTTTAATAACACTTCCGCAAAGGTGTTTTAAGTTGCACTCTTGAAGTTGTATTCACGCTGGATGCCATCACGAACGTTAGTGGCCGAGGGGTTCACAACACACCTCACAAGGCGACCTAGACCTGGCAGTGCTGGCAAACTAGTCTCACGAGTAAGGTTAACAACACTCGGCCCTCCTGCAAGTCTCATTGTCCTCAATGAAAGTGATAAATCAAGATTAAAGCTTATGGTTAGATGACGCTTAATTAGAACTATTTATACAATTTAAAATAACTGTAGTGTCTTCACTTATGTGCCTACTTTAATACAAAATCATTCAGATTATAAGTTGGAAGTGTCTTCTGTGTAGGATGAATTATTTTACAATTCACTTCAGAAAACTCATTGGTGTCTTCATAAGTTGGTTTTTTCCCTGTAGATGGGGAACTCCATTTGGGTAGCTTTAATTTGTTCTTCAATAATATAATCATCTGAAGAATCTCCATATCCAGCCTCATCATCTGTGATTACTTTACCACCCCACGACTTCAACTGTGATACCTGGGTTGTAATTACATAGAGTATTTTACTGCTGTCCTCCTTTAGCTCACCTAACCGGTAGGGGCTACCATCTAGAAGTTTCTGAGTCACCAATAGTGGACCTCTATATCTGGGTTGACCTTTTGTAGGGTCTCGAGTGTGTATGGGTGTTCATATCATTAATACGAGTTCCCCAACCGTAAACTTACCACCTGCAAATCTTCGTTCGCCGATGTAAGTATTTAGGTGAGATTGTTGGAAAAGTATTTAGCAATGCTCTTCTTCTTCAAGTAGATTTGACGGTTACCATGGATTCTTGCAGCTCACATCTGCAAGTTTTCTAAGGGTGCAATCATGGTATCTTAGGCAATTACCACTCAGTCTTTCAAATGGCGTCTTCCAATTGGCCCCGTTTATAGCAAAATTCAAGTAATGCTTTATTTTCTTAATCGTTTGTGATAATACCATTGGATACTAATGGAGATAATGGGGATGATGGTTCTGTTGACACGTTCCACTTGACCATTTGTGGATGTGTCGAGAAGCGTTAGGAATATGATTAATGCCATGCGACTCACAAAATTCATCAAATGTATGGGATGTAAATCTTGTACCTTTATCAGTTAATATTTCCTCTGGAAATCCATACTCATAGAAGAACTCTTCAAAATGCTTCACAGCACTATGTGTTGATGTATCTTAAGTCGAATCAACACTAACAAAATTAGTAAGATGGCCGATTACAGCTAATTATTCTGAATATCCTCTGGATCTTGGTGGAAAGGATACTCAACATACCTCTTTTTATAAGAAACAAAGAATTTTCCTTTATCTTTTCTATTGTACGATCCAGAGTAGAGTGTCCATATAGATCACGACACTTCACAACAATTCATTTTGCTTGCTTCTTGAATTACATAAATCATCAATATTTGATCGCTTTGTAATTATCTTTTGCATATTCTTCCTTCAATAAGTTCAAAGCTTTTCACCTTACTTTGTTCCAGCCGAATCCTCTCAAAAGGGTCAACTTAGAGAATGTGTATGCTTTCCTTTAATTCACAGTCACTGAACTGAATAAATAATATTTGGTCCTTCACGACTAAGGTTAAGAATATATCACATTGATCACCAATAAATTCATTGATTGTAGCATTCTAATCCTCTGCAGGTACCCTACTTAGATTATCAAATATCAACATATTTCCTTCAGGTCTATGATTAATCTCAAATGTCTATTTTAAAATTAAATTATCCCAAAGAGAAATTTAAGTGTTGGTTTTGCAGTTGTTATTCCCAACGCTTGACAGTCTACAACAACAGCAAAATTAATGCCTATTATAAATTATCTAATTCGCTCCATATACCACACTATTGCTCCCAACCACAACTTGATAAAATGATCTGCCTTTGTTGTCTTCTTACTATTAAAATACACCATATGCATTCGCCCATCTTTAAATTCTTGCAAAGACATTCCTGGTCAAACTAGGGAACTGGCATAAGTGTGAAGCTCCGAAGTTGCACTTGGATCATACAACTTCAGTACATGTTCTTGAGTTAGTGATGAATTCAAGGAGTCAAATGAAATGGCTTGATCTTTAACCCAATGAAATGGATTATCTTTCTTAGTAAGTTTACTGAGTAGTTCAGCCCTTTGCACATAATGAATTAGGAAGGGTAAAATAACAAAATTGGTTAGGCCCAAGCATCTCTAATATCGGACTGATTGTGGTTAAGGAAAACTACTTAAATATTCAATTTTTTGGGTTCCAGGTGACATTTTGTTGTTTGCAGTTACAAACCCCAAATATTCAACATTTCACTTGTCGAATTCACACTTGTTAAGTTTGAATGCAAACTTGGTTTTCTTAGGCTCATATTTCACACTTCTCAACATATTGACGATTTCTGTACAATCTAGTTAAGGGCCGATTTTTTTGATCAAGGTAACACTTAGTGATGGAATTGCACAGTTAACTCCTTGGAATTCCACGGGATCATTTATTAGGCCAAACACATTCGTTCAAATAGTACAATTTCATCTGTAGTGATGAAAGTAGTTTTTCTTTGGCTTCTTCTGAAAGCGGAATCAGTAAACAACCATGACCAAGGTCCAATATGGTAAATATAGCACATCCTGATATTTTTCCAAATTGGTCGTCAATATGAGGGAGTTTAAACTTATTCTTGACGGTCTGCTGACTTAGCCACCAGTAGTCTACCACTAACCTTTCCTCTTCGGTTTTCTTCCTCACTAACAAAACAGGACTTGGGCATGGTGACTTTTCTCTTTTAAGATGTCATAGTTTTTCCATTCTCTTACGTTCTTTTGGATTGATTCCTTTTCTTTCACATTAGTCAGGTATGGTTTACTTAAAATTGGTTTGCTGCCAGGTGGCTCACTTTACAAGTTCGTACGACCTAGTTCAGATAGCTTGTATGCGAAACATTCACTATACTCATTTACCAAACTCACCAACACGTCGAAATCTTGCCCTTCAACACTAATGCCAATTAACAAGTCTTATTTCTTAAGGAGTTGTTATTCATGGTACCCAGCCCACACCAATTATCAGGTGGGTCTACTTAGCTCCACCACATACACTTTCTCCACGACTCACATTTGTTTTTCTCTAAATATTAGTCCTTCTTTAAGGATTGGCAATTTAGATTGAAAACTCTTCATTATGGTCTGGCAAATTATTGCCCAATGACTTCGCATATACTCTTGCAACGTTAATATTATTAGCTTTCATGTTGTTTGCAGCTGTTTTATGCAATTTATTCACGTTTTCATCGGTCATTTAGGGTGTCCATTTTCTAATTATAATTAATTCAGTAGCTTGAGCATTATCAGGTACAACTAGTAAAACCACACTATGCACTATAGCACTATACATTTTTATATCCTCCGTGATGTTCCCTAGTGATATTAACAAACATGGTACCAAAACGATGAAAAGTTTATGTTGAATAGTTACTCCTTAAGTATGATCAAATTGCTATTGAAACTTGTATATTTCAGCACAAGCTACTGATGTCCACAAATAATATGAATGAATGGGATCCTATTGTCACATCTTTAATATATTTTCCAGGTTGATCTCATAACTAGTATCGAGAGTAGACGTGGATATAGGTGTTTTCCTTATTTGCGCCTTTATTTGTATTTAGGTTAAGTTAGTATTAAGTATTTATATAAGTATTTAGGTTAAGTTAGTTGTAAGTCCATAGTTGGTGATACTTTGTGTAGTAAGTGGAACGAAATCTCTGATGGGGTCCCTCCCGAAGGGGTGGGAAGGAAGATACCCATACCCGCTGGGGCTCTCGCCGATCCAGAGTGCAGTGGAACACCCAGCGGGGCAGGGTACAGGGGGCGTAATATACCCGGGCTGGACCAACTAGTAAGATAGGTATAGGAAAGAAGGATAAATAGGTATTTATATTTAAGTTTTTACTCTACATTTATTATTATATTTAAAAAAAAAGTAGATAAAAGATGTAATGTTAATTCAAGATGTAGATCAAGGTCCAAGCTACATGCTATGAACCTGGATAAATAGTGTAAATAAATAAATAAATAATATTTGATATAATATTAGATACAGAGTGCAGTGGGACACCCAGCGGGGCAGGGTACAGGGGGGGTAATATACCCGGGCTGGACCAACTAGTAGGTTAGGTATAAGAAAGAAGGATAAATAGGTATTTAGATTTAAGTTTTTACTCTACATTTATTATTATATTAAAAAAAAAGTAGATAAAAGATGTAATTTTAATTCAAGATGTAGATCAAGGTCCAAGCTACATGCTAGGAACCTGGATAAATAGTGTAGGTAAATAAATAAATATTTGCTCCTTTATAGTGTGGCATGGCATTTTACAGGTCTTCTTTATTCTGGACAATCACGAGATATGTGGCCATAATTCTGATAGTTGAAACACCAAGGTTCACCATGATCACTACAAGATGGTAATTAACTGATTGTTTACTCTTTACATCATATAACAATGGTTGAGCTGTGGACGAATAGAAACGCCCCCAGGATAGATTATGGAGCCTATCAATTCTTGCGATCTCAGATTATGCTTTACGATCTAGCCTTACAGTTTTAACACGTCTATCGGGTCGATCTGAAATCCATCATGATCCTTGTTCGTGGACCTCTTCGAGTCTCTAATTTTTATATAGTAGCTCATCTGCGTCAGAGTGAATGAGATTTACTAATAACAACTGCTATAAGTTCTTTCTACCATAGCTATAGAGCAATTTGCTTTTTTGTGTCCACAAAATCCTGATTAACATCCTAACACAAATGAACCTGCTTGTTTATGTAGAGGTTTACACTCTCATTTTTCTTTTAAATGAGTCTTTTCATTTTTTCAACCCCTTCTGGAAGAATAAAAATTCCTGAAAATGTCCTGTGGAATTGATATTAAAATTGACTCCGATTCCCGATAGTCATAAGTCGAGAACAGATACAATGTTGTACGGCACCAATTATGTGTTCAAGCGTCGACTCAAGTTTGAAATGGTTCTGTCATGGATGTAAATCTACAATTGTATTATCATCTACTCCGTTGGATCCAACCCGGTTGTTTCACAAACAAAAACTTATATAATCTTAGATAAATGGTATTATATTGTACATAGTTTCTTATTGATTACTTCCACGAGGTTGCCAGAACTGCATCAATACTTCATCATGTTGCCGAAAGCTTTCTATAAAAGCCTGCAATTTATCCTGTAGCGTTTGTGAACCTTTCTGACCCACCTTGACATCTAATTGGATTACATCATTTCTATCAGTTTCAGGTAAACCGTTATTCGCATATGAATGAGCCATAATCAGTCATATGCTCTATGATTAGTACACACAATATTTATTTAGTTGATTAGTTTATGTTAAGTAAATAAAATTGTTCGTAATAAAACATTAACACAAAATTCACGCCAATATTTCCCTACAAAGCGTCGGTGGTCACGTAATCTCACTATTTGGAATAACGTCTGCTTCCTAACACAAAAATTCTCCACATCAATAAAGCAACAAGCAAATATGTTTCAGGTTAAATAATAATTAAACTGTTTTGTTTCTCACTTATTAATAATAGTAGCGTATCCGCAGTGATATCTGCTAGAACTAACCTGCACTAGAATTTCACGTGGATAAATTGAGTCAATTGAACATGTTGTTCCATTGGCAAACATGCACATTACAATTTAGTATAATTCGCTAATTTTTATTTGATTCCACTTCTGACGTGTTAGAAGCACTTTTATTATTTCAGGGTTAATCGTTATTAGACAGGATTATTGATAATTTTAATTTTTAATAATACTTCCGAAAAGGTTTAGTAAGTTGCACTCTTGATGCCATTGCAAATGTTAGTGTCTGGGGTGCTACAACATATCTTACAAAGCCACCAGGACCTGGTAGTGCCGCCAACCTTGTCTTACGAGGTAAAGCTTACTACAAAAAATATACGCCCCAGACAAATAATATATAAACATTCATATACAATTTGGTTTAAATATGGATTGCAATCGGTCGTTATTTTACACTGTTGAGAGCTTTTTCATTCATGGTAGGATAATATACATCTCAAACAGTTTACTTTAGTCCTGTTATGTATGTCACTAAGGGTAAAAAATAGAAAGCAAATAGAAATGATATAAGTAGTCAGGATTGGGTAGTTATTGAAAAAACGACTTCATGAAACGACAACGTGATAATTACTTTCCATATAAAAAGATAAATGATAATTTTCTGAATATCAATTAAAAGCTAGATTTTTTATAAATATTGATCACACGATTTTCAATATCAGCAAATTTTCGTACAACTACTGTTTGATACTGGAACAGTATCTTTCACTTACTTCTCTTTCTAATGAAATTATAGCAAGGCTGCATAGCCTTATACTCAACATTGTCGATATTAAATAAGTTTTAACCTTTTTCACGACTGAAAAACCTTCTTTTTTTTTCCAAATTGCTTAAGAAAATTGTAACGTCACCAAGAGTGTTAGATTCATGCAGATGTTAGGCAAAACCACTTCGATCTTCTTGCTCACCAACAAATTTTTAAGGGATTATTTTTCTATCTACAGGGTATTCTTATATAAGCATACTTCATAATGAAACTTATCGAAGTGCCGTAAAAACACTTTGTGTTTCTCAGCAATCGAGTGTATAGTTTTATCATGTGTAATCATTTTACTGGCATGGTGAAAAGCATGTATTGCTTCACTTACAAAGTCATTCTTAATATATGAACGTTCCAATTCACCTTCCGCATTGCCAATTATCTCAATTAGAGTTTGTTTACACTTCTACACCACAGGTAATTTGTTCCTCCTTGATTTCACTGGTAGGGCTGATGACATTAAATATCATCCATCAACTTGATTGGAGGGTTTGTTTTCCTAGATTTAGAATCCTTTAATTTATTTAAGTATTTTGCTTTTTTTACAGGAGGCCATTAATATCAAACTAAAGTATTGGTCCGATTGTTTTTCTTAAAGTTTAGTTAGTACTGCAGTTATTAATCTTTGAGCTGCCCCCAAAAAATAGCTGTTTTCTGAAGAAGCATAGATGCCCCATTTTATAGTTCCTAAATATAAGAAAATATCTTAAAATCAAAAACAACATTAAATTTACACAACTGGCTTAGAAGTCCCCTGTCCTCTGTTGTTTCTTTCTAGATAGACGATCGGACAAACCTTATAGTGCGGCTTTAGTTGAAGCAAAACGTTTTACAATTTAAATAAGGTGGACTGAAATGAATTGTATAACAGAATAAATCGGATTCGACTAAGCTTTGAAAATGGTTTTGGTCATTTCTATTTTTGAACGTCCTATTTTGCTGTGTTTTTTGCCTACGTGTTAGGACCCCTATAGAGAATGAATAGGCTGTCCGGAACGTAAGGTCTCACAACATTATTATATGTCAAGCTGTTGATTGTTATGAGGTTCAATATACAACCTTACAGAGCCACGTTGCTGCTACTGGAAGCGTTTACAAGATCGGGGAAAATAGCCTGTCATGAACAGTATGCCCAAGAAAAAGTTTGCTGACCATTTATTTATCTGGTTAATCAGGCTTTTGGTGTCACGCTGAAGAACATATGTCAGTATGCTTTTGATTATGCTGTGCGTCATAATTTTGAAACATAGTTTCAATACAGACCAATGGCGGATCGTGTATAGGCACTGCGGAACTGCAGCACCCTCTATTTCCAATTGCGATTATCGATAACATTCAGTATAATGAGTCCTTTTTCTTTAATTATCTCTTTATTTTTGTAGTACAATATATATTTCTTTAGTTTAGTGTCAGTACTTCAGTTGCCAATCCCTAGTTTATGAAAAAATACAAAAATCTTTATATGTAGCTGTGCGCTTCACAGTGCCAGTGACGTGGTGTTTGACTGTTGTGCGCATGCATATATAGGGAAGTGGGGAGGAAGGCGGGACTCCCAGGTAGAGAGAGCACTGTTGCTCTCGCAGGGCCGGCTCTGGCGTGATGGTGAATGAAGTTTTTTTTTTACTCAACGTGTGTGTGAGAATCCCTCAAAGCAACTTATGGCAGAAGCTAAGGAGGTGTGTGATTATACATGTGTTGATATAACGGACATATATTCTTCCACTAAACACTTAGTGGCTGCTAACTTGTTCAACAAGAATTTCTTCACTAGATTTAAGAATAAACATCCAACAAATGAAATAGTACTGACCACTGAAGCTTATCCCAAGAATGACACAGAAAAGCTTGAAACTGAACTAAAAGTATTATATTGTAGGACTGATATTCATGAATATTGCAAATTAATTGAGCTACTGAAATTTATCTTGGAAAATAATCTAGATGATGTTTTTAGTGAAATTACTAAACTGATAAAAATCGTCTTGACAATTCCCATGACTACATAAGAGGCAGAGCACTGCTTTTCAACATTGAACTGAATTAACATTTTTTTAATAAGCAATATGAGTTCGGAAAGACTAAATGCGCTTGCAGTACTTTCAATGGAGAAAAATTTTCTCAACTGTCATCCAGAGATCAAGGAGAAAATTATTGAACTTTTTGCGGAAATTAAAACAAGAAGAATGAATTTCATTTTTAAATGAATAGATCAAGCTTGAACTGTAACAATTTAAGTTAAAATAAGTGAAAAATGTTTGGTTTTGTTAATATTTTATCAAGATCATGAATACATTTTCCTTTTATACACTTTTTTTTTTCCTTTTACACAATTTTAAAACAAAGGCTAAGATTTTTCTGGAGCAGCACCCCCACTAATTTTAGCTACAAGCCTCCACTGATACAGATGCTATGACTGCAGGAAAGTATTTGTTTAATGTATTGGAAACTGGATTAAGCTAAACAAATGTGAAGAATGATGCATCGAGAACTGTGTTGGCAGAAAGGATAAAAATTGCGTTTTATTTGCAAAATATATTGAATACATATTTTATCTAATTAAAGTATTTAGACTTTATATGAAATAGTGTGATCAAGAATATTAAATCTGATTTAGAATGTAACTGGGGATTCACTTCTCTCTCAATTGTGGGACGAATTGGATAATATCCATTTCTTGATTATTTATTTGTGATAATGGGAAACATATGTATAAACATTGATTTATTGCATACATTCTAAGCCAAAAGTGTATGTTAAGCTACTATAGTAAAATGTACTAATAAAACTGTTCTTTGTTCACTATTTTTTCACTTAAGAAAAATTGATTCGATTTGCCTCTGTCTACTTTAACTCCCTTGAATTTGCATACCCAATGTGTATCGCTTTGAAGAGGTATTTAATATGCTTGTTCCAGGATAAATATCTTTTTGGGCATACACAAATTTTTGATGATGCAAAACTGATAGAGAATGAAAGGTATAAATATCCTCTAATAAACCAAATATGTCACCTACAACGTCCACTCTTGTCAATACATCCACTAAAACTAATTTTAAAGAAGTGCATGAAAATGGAAATAAGCATAAAGGTATGAACAATTGATCGAAATAAGATTATGATTCTATCAATGCAGCCTGACATCACTGATGCACCATCATATGATTGTCAAACGCATTTTTTAGGATTCAATCCCACAGTAGCAAATTGCTCGTAAGTTCTATTTGCCAATGACTTCGTATCTAGTTCTGTTAAATGAACAAAGACAATAAAACTTTATTCTATATCGATTTGAGCTACATGTTTAGTGCAAACGACATCGGTTATACTATACTCACATCTCTCGCTTCATATAATATTAATTAAAACAAATTTACGGTTGAATTCATTGGCCTCCTCTACCACATGTATCGTATCGTATCTATACTTCGTCATACATCAAGAAGTTCATTTTATGACAGCTTTGATGAGTAAGTCGCATTCCCATGTAAACTATTTAAACAATTTCTAAGTAATTCGTTCTCTATTTTTACGAAATTTAAAATCTCCTAATGGTTGCTCAGGTGTTTTGCTGAATAATTTTCACCGACAGTTTCGTGATGGCTTCCAAGAGCAATATCCTGCCTTGCACATGCCAGGACAACCCTTGTCAACTTAGATACAGCCGATAGATTGCTTATTATGTCTGTTTTGTGCTTGTCACACACCAAGGGAACAAAAGTACGGCTTTGTTCTATTAATAAAAAGCAATTCCATTTTGTAATTGATAGCTTGGCATTCACTTTAGGCATGCTTCAAAAGATTTTTGCCAATTTTTTCCTATTACTATAACTATTCTTTACAAACGTAGTATCAGAATTGCCAGTACTAGGTTAAAAGAGCGACAGGAAAAATATAACATGGCATATTTTCCCTCTGAATATTCTATGAACTTATATTTTTCATACCAGCTACTACTGAAACATCTTTTTTGTAATTTATCAATTCCCCACATTTCGTTTTTAAGATGATTTTCTTGTTAGCATTGGGACATAGTTAATACATATATCACTAGCTGAAATGTCTTTACTTGAAGTAAAGTAGCCTCTAATTCCACATCACTATACACTATTTCACTGCATCCTTATTCTGGATCGAGCTTAGATCACTTGGACACATTTTCAAGCATATTAGATTAAGGATCACGTTTTGAATTATTCTTAGGGGAAAAAAAGGCATCAAACTACATTGTTTACCTTTGTTTATAAACATTATTATAGTACAGTGACAAAACTATGTCATCAAGGTTAGGAGTCCATCTAGCTAACAGAATTCCCGACGACAACACGTCTGTTTCAAGCCAACCTTGAACGTGAGGTGCGGGCGCAGCTGTTTTTTGAACCTGTAACATGAGCTACAAACACAGATGAAGCCGCAAACGTAAACGCTGTGCCGAACGAATCAAGTGAACGGGTTATGGACAACCTAATATGACCGTACATATGAAATTTACTAGATTCACGTACCTATTAAATAAAAATAGCTTCGTACTTTCCTCTAGGTTAATGCTATTATATAAATCACTTAATTTAATTATGCATTGATTGTATATACAAAACAAAGTTCAATTTTATTTGGGAGGTCTCGGGCTCCCCCGGCCCCTGAATAGAACCGCCACTGACGCCTTTGATATAAAAGCTAGCTTATTTAACCCTACGTGAGATAGTGAATGATACCCATTGTTGAGACACACTTGTCAGAGTGAGGTGTCTTATTTGTTAAACTTGGTGAGTGAAAAATAAATTTAATGTATTTTACGTCTAGGACATTTAATTTATTATTTTACTAAAGACTAAGGTTATTAATATCCTAATTTAATGGATAGGCTATGGAGGGTTGTTTATAAGAAACACACTCATACTAGCGTGGAGAGGGGTTGGGAAATATAGTATGCTAAATCACATGTAGAAATCCACGCCCATCACATGAGTTTCATTCTACCAAGAGCCTGACAACTTTTACCACATGACCAACAACTTAGGTAGAATCAAGTGATGATTATATATATCAACTGAAAGGAAATAATGTATAAAGTAGAGGTCCTGCAACAGATAGAGTATTTATAAATAACTAGGTTATTTAATAAATTAAATTAAATGATTAGTTAATTTTCAAGGGTTTTTTAATGTAAAAATTTCAAAGGTGTATTAAAACATTATCTTTGGGCATTTATTTGACACAAACATATAATAAAACCCAATGATATGCACAATAATATCACCAACTCTAATTTTTAGATCGATTTTGAAAAGTTTGTTTCAAATATCACACTTTTCTACAATACTATTTCTGTAAAGGAAGTACAATAAAAACTTAATAAACTTAGAATATTTAATATTTTAATAAGTATTGATAAACTTATTTTCCTATGGTTGATGAATGAACCTTGGCTTCTCATGTACAAATCCTATAGTTTACCAGTAAAAATAATGATACTATGGATGTAAAGTATTGTTAACACCAAGAATAGATTATTGTTTTGTTATTGTTATTAGGTGAACAATTATATTATTATTATTATTATTATTATTAGCACCACGTCTTACTACCCGTTCGGGTTATACGCACTTACGCTAATGTGTAATGGTAGGGTGATTGTGAGATGAAATGAAGGACCTACAGTTTAACGTGGAATCCGAACCACGGTGGAGGCCTGGCATTCCTCACATTCACAAGATGTCTTGTCAGAGGTGAAGGAAGGGTTTGGTAATCAGATACATCTTTGCGAACAATTATACATAGGCTATTTGAATATTTGAAAATATTTTAACTTATTGGAAAGTTTGATAAATATATTGTTGGGCTACTTACAACCGACTGGTGTTCACTCCGAAAATAAATTTCTGTTTTCTTCTTCTCATGAAGTCAAATGCTGCAACATCCACTAGAGAGGCAGCGTTCCGTGACCTACAGAAGCGGCTTATGTACTTTCCGTGCGAGAATTCTAGAGGTTCCTGAACTTTGTCCTTTCGGCGCACCTCTGTGTGTGGGGGTGGACGGAAGAAACTACTCGAGGAATGTGCTTTCGTGTCATTCCGACACCACTTGGGTGAGATGGTATAGTGCCGGAACGCTTCGTACCAAAACACTTGTTCATTTTCATTGTGAGCTGTGAGCGTTTTGTCTTCTATTCTTACTGTTCATTTTGGTAACAAAATCGCACATTTAGTTTGAGGTGTATTTAAACATAATCACCACTAAACAGCACGTTTTAATTGTGTTTATTCTTGTAGATTTAATTAATTTAAAATAGGGTAGAAAAGTTGTTAACAAAAAGCAATTTTGACCACATTAAAAATATACAGTAGACTTTTTAATGAAATTTTTAAAAACAACTAAAGAAATCTTCCGGATGGACTCGGATTGGTGTGGCGTGGTGTGGTTTATGGGCGGACCTACGGAGGAAGGCGCATGGGATTTTCTACACGATGGTTGATTTTCCACTCTCCCTCCACGCAAATGC
Source organism: Timema poppense (assembly GCA_902141375.1). Taxonomy (NCBI): domain Eukaryota; kingdom Metazoa; phylum Arthropoda; class Insecta; order Phasmatodea; family Timematidae; genus Timema; species Timema poppense. The sequence continues at coordinate 55,689 of CABFOV010000045.1, read as the reverse complement.
GGCTTCACGTCCTCTAATTCAACCTTCCTAAATACTAATCCGTTAGCGTAATTAGTACTTAAAGCGTACAACCCGAACGGGTAAGTAAGACGCGGTGCTAAATAATAAAATACACGATGGTTCTGAGTGGTGTACCTTAGTGGGTGACCAGCTTAAGATCTAAAATAATTATATTGTTAATAAAAAATTATATTTGATAGATTCTTGAACTCTCCTTTGGGTACATATTAAATTTTTACAATTATTCTACATTTTAAACATATTTCTATTTATATCATTTGGTACTCACACGTTTCTAAAAGTAGAGCTAAGTTTTATTTATTATTGTTATTATTATTATTAGCACCACGTCTTAATACCCGTTCGGGTTATACGCACTTACGCTAATGTGTTATGGTAGGGTGATTGCGAGATGAAATGGAGGACCTACAGTTTAACGTGGAATCCGAACCACGGTGGAGGCCTGGCATTCCCCACATTCACAAGATGTCTTGTCAGAGGTGAAGGAAGGGTTTGGTAATCAGATAAATCTGTGCCGGGACCGAGGATTGAACCCCGGCCGCCAGCACAGAAGTCTGACACCTTACCCCTAGACCGCCAGGTCACCTAAGTTTTATTTAGATATGTGATATTTATATTGTATTTTTATTTAACTTATTTTATTTTAACACTTTACTTCATCTACACGTTTAAATGGGTATAACCACCTAGTGGCAGGTTGTCTAAATATCAAGCTCATAATTATAGTCTGGTTCAACGGTGATGGCGAAGTCAGGGCTGCAAATCCCATTTGGATGTACTGGTGTTGGGTTTTTCCCCAAATAGGTTCCACCTCTCTCTACCTACGGGTAAATTTCCTACAGATCTTCCATGAACCACCATTACTATATTAGCTTAATTTATGTTTCCGTACAATCCGGATGGATTATGAGGCCCGATGAAAAAATAGTGTTTTAATTGGTATTGACGCTTTCTCTCAAAACTGATCACGGCAGGCCCTTTAATTTTAACCACGTTAAGATGAAATTAGTTCTATTTACTTTTGTAATTGATCGCTACTGACCTTCTTACTATTTTCTTACCATATTTATAGAGAGGTTATGTACAGTAACAAAGAATGAAAATGATAAATTTACAAGCATTATATTAAGCTTGCCATAGTAAAAAAAACTAGAATGACAGTTATGTAAGACACTTTTTCTATTTTCAAAAAAATAATACTATCTTTATTAAACATTCACTTTTGATATAGTTTACTTTGTAAGCGTTTTAACGTGATATTTGTTTAAGATAAACTTAATTATATTATAAAGTAATTAATTTAACTAAAGTATTAATTATGCATACATACATTATTTATTGATAGGCCTAACGATTATTTTATGGAAATCTGGTTTAAATCCTTGTGCATAGACAAATGTACTTATTACGTTTCTACCTAAAATTAGATGACCTAAGTTTATCAAGTAGAAAATAATATTATGTATAATATATAGTAATTAGTTTGTACACATTCATAACGCTTATAAAATGGTATTAAATCTTTTGCCCAACTCTGATCGTATTTCTAAACATATCTTGTAAATGTAGTCCACTTTTCCAGATAACATCTTCCTTGTTGATGGCTGAATGTTGTTGTGAAGTTTAAACCACGGACGCCCTGTATTTTTGTTAGCTGATATGATTTTTTTGTTGTTGTTGTTATGGAGTGTGGCCAGGAGATCTAACAACGCGGGTCCTGGGTTATTGCCACGCCTTTCCATGAATTTCTTGACACTAGAAGGCCGCACTCTAAGCCTTCAGCATGACAAGAAATTCAGTTTCAAAACCATTTATGTCCATTATATAATATATATATATTTTTTTATCAGCTTGACCTAGTAATATTTTGTATTATACTCACATATCAATCACACTGATGGGAAAGAGATAAGTAAGGTAATGTTTAACAGGAAATGTAATAGAATTTGAATGGAGGAAGAGAGGGAAACAATTTAGGATATGCGTATAACCCGAACGGGTAGTAAGACGTGGTGCTAATAATAATAATTTAGGAAAATTACCCCTTAGTACACCTGGCTGGGATTCGAGCCCCGATCTTCCTATCAATACCAATCCAGTCTAATACAAGAATGACGCGTTAAACCATGATGCCATCGATGCTGGTTCCACTTAATTAAGAAATTAATAGAAGCATAACAAAAGCTAATAGAAAATAATATAACTATTTTTTAAAATTTTATCAATGATAGCTTAAAATTCATTTAATAATATTGTACACTATTATAATTTTTAGTTAAATTATTAGTTAGTGATTCAATGAATGGAAAGATTACTGGATAGCTTGGTGGTAGAGGAGCATTCACGCACCAAGTCTAAGATCCCGATTTCAAATCCGGTGCTCATGTGTTTTACTTGTAATATATTTAATTTCGATGAAGTAATTACACTTGTGTACCGCTATACAATTTAGTTTCCCCCTATTGTGATACTAGTTTGATAAGTTGGTTAAAACCAGATGACATAGGAATATTAATTCAAAAATAGAAATATTAGGTTTTTTTTGCATAATTGTGCTTTAACCCAAATTTACTAGCCCACATGTGGTCCATGACCTGTTTTTATCTGGCTCTCTAATTTACACGGGTTTTTAAATTAATAATACTTTCCATTGATCTACAATATATAATCAATTAAAGCGAGATTGTTTTTAAAATAAACACATAATCACAATAGCACTATATAATATTTGAATTCTAGTACACATCATATATAAAAGATGATTATTGAATTTAAAAAAATAGCTCAAGTATTAGCATAAAGTTTAATCTTCTTCACATGGTAATATAAAAAGTTCTTAAATATCTGTAATGAGCACCGTGTCATGAGAAACATTTTAACCGATACGAGTTTATCATTAAATTCCAGAACACCTTAGACTTTTTTTGAATGTTGAGGTACCCTTTAGCGTATTTGTAAGGCATATTAGAAGTGAATTTTTCAAGATTTAAACTTTTCCGTCTATAAATTGTATTATACAAATAGCAGGGTCACTTTTTCATCATACGGGTAAGCCGCATCAAAGTTTTATAAAATTAGGAGTTTCGATGTGCAACTGCCAAAACATTTTATAAAAACTTCTTGTACAATAATATCAATAGGAATACCAAACCAACTCTGTCACTGAATAAGGTGGAGTAAGTTAAATGTTTAAATGAGAGAGGTACACAACCCACGTGTTTTACAACAAACTAAGTGCAGAAACGAATTCAATCTATAGAAATCTGTCTAAGAATGGACATAAGTTAATACATAATATAAGAAAAGTAAAGCTAAATAATATGCATAGTGACATAAATATATTTTGATAAATAGTAGGGTTTGACAAACAGGATTTCTCACTCCTCTACCTAAAATGTGGATCGATTCGTTCATTACTTATCGTAGTAATGACAGCCTTAAATAACTTTTACCTGGCAGAAAAAAGGTCTTTCAGTTGATCCATCCTACAAAGATCTGTGCATACCTTCCATGTACGAAAATACTATTTAACAAATATGGAAAAAGTAAGTACAAGAAGGAATGAGGACTAAAATATTTCCTCTTGCATACAAAGTAGAAAACTCTCCGCTGTCAGAGGAATTAGTGTAAGACGCTAAAAATCTAAAACTTGGCTTGACGTGGTAGAAAATATCAATCTATAAATTAGCTAGTAGTATCATCCGTTCTTTGCCACTCGAAGGTTGTATCAAGTTTTGACATGAATCATCCCCCCAATATTTAATATAATGTCTCCTTGTTCAACCAAAAATTAGCTCTGAAAATCTTAAAAATATTATGGTTATCGATAAATTAAATATTTAAAAGAAAACATTATCCAGCACATTTGTAAAGCGACAAACTGAGCCAAAACGGACACATTCCATAGACAATACAATCTCTGCCAAAGATCGATCATAATATAAGCGAAACAAAATAATATACATTATTATAGATTCATAATGGAAATAAATGCTACGACACAATCCTCAGAACTTTATAATATAAAGGTGACCTGGCGGTCTAGGGGTAAGGTGTCAGACTTCTATGCTGGCGGCCGGGGTTCAATCCTCGGTCCCGGCAAAGATTTATCTGATTACCAAACCCTTCCTTCACCTCTGACAAGAAATCTTGTGAATGTGGGGAATGCCAGGCCTCCACCGTGGTTCGGATTCCACGTTAAACTGTAGGTCCTTCATTTCATCTCACAATCATCCTAACATTACACATTAGCGTAAGTGCGTATAACCCGAACGGGTAGTAAGACGCGGTGCTAATAATAATAATTATAATATAAATTATTTAAAGTTTTAGGAAATAAAATAATAAATAATTTATTTGTAAACTACGCCTACACAATTTATATTTGTAAAAATATAAATAGATCCCTATTAATCATTAAAGACTATTCCCAGATACAGATTTTGAACTTAAAATTAGAGGCCATTTTTAAACTGTTTCGAATTTTCTAAAAATGTTTCAAAAGTAAACTACTCAAAAAAGGATACTGGGCCAGTGCCACCAGTACGCCCAAATATAGGAAAGTACATCATGCGGACTCATGTGGAAAACATATGTACGGAATAATACAAATTGGTATATTATAATATTTGTTTTTGAACAGGGTAATTATGTGGTGCCCAACTTATCATTCAATTTATTTCATTAAATATTTAATAAGGTCATACATTTTTACAGGGCTCGTTCAAAATAAATTGGGATTCGAAAGGAAGCAAGAATAAAATATAATACCATTCCCTTCAATATAAACTAAGACATTTATATTTAAAAAAATCAAAAATACATAATAAACATGATTTTTAAATGAATTTTTTTTAGCTATGTTGCTCTGTCGCCTGAATTAAAGCTTCCTAACTAAGGTAATGTTAGTATCAAAGAGGAAAGGAAATACCTTTAAGCGGAAGTTGTGGAGAAGGTAAGGGACTAAAGAATGTACCTATACTTAGGTTGAGTGGGTATAAGTTCTTGGAAAGAAGCAAGTAAGAGAGATAAGAAATTAAAATCCAACACTGGTAGCTTACGTTGGCTCAGAGCAAGCCGTTTGGATAATTAATTAACCTTTAAGCTAATAGAAGGAAATGTGATAAACAAACTTTCACTAATGTACACCATGCAAGGAAAGAGTGACACTAATAAAAGAGTGTTGCAATTGTACGTGGCTAGCGATAATAATTGGGTGAAGGCAAACTAATAGACAACAAACTGGTCAACACGGGAGAACAGATTGGTAGCCAGACAAGTGATTGACACTCGGGAACAACTTGGACCAAGGGACTGACCCGCATAGGGCCATGTGACAGAGAGCCAACTAGTTGACCAAATGTAAACAGATATTTGGATGGTTACGTGGGTCCAATGACCGACATGGCTTATACCAATTGGTGGACACTCTCATGCATAGAAAGACAAAGTGATAGACAACCAGCTGATAGATAATATTTAACATTTATTTGATTTTTCCCCTCAATTATAACTGATAGTTGGAGCTATAGCATAAAATGTAAGAAGTAGAAAGGTAGAAAATAGAGGAAATGTAGACGCAGTTGCGAGTAAGGCGAGTGAAATTCACTCATAGAAAAATTCTCTGTACATTAGAATTAGATTTGAGCCCCAATCCCCCCCCCCCTACTCGTAATCCTGTATACTTTGAAAGTAAGCGTTTAGACAATTAAAACCCGCCTCGGTGGCGTAGTTGGCTAACGCGCTAGTAGTGTTGAGCTCGACTGCTGAGGACGGAGAGATCGAGATTCGAATCTCGGTCGGGTGAACTGGGG
>CABFOV010000045.1:0-49795 GCA_902141375.1 Timema poppense | reverse complement strand
GGGGGGGGGTGGTTCCTAAATTGTTTTCCACCACCCCTCCACGCAAATGAGGGTTCACTTCCTCTAATTCAGCCTTCCCAATGACTAATCCATTAGCGTAACTAGTACTTAAAGCGTATAACCCGATCGGGTAGTAAGACGTGGTGCTAAATATTATTATTAGACAATTCAACCACAAATGTGGTTATTAAATCGATTTAAATATTTTATTACAAATAAAGCTATTATTGATAAATATTGCAAGTTCTTTCCCGTTTACTACTTCGTGGTCGAACACTTTGTTAACTATGTATTAACATCTTAGTCACTTGACCCACACTTAACTTATTTCATCTTGAGTCGATGTTTGTCTAAAGTTGGTCCTCTAGTGTCGACCAGTTGGCTAAAATCATTTTGTCATCCTATGCATTTGTTTGACCACCAGTTGTTCCAAGTCATGTTGGCCACTTGAACCAACCAGCCTTCTGGATATTTGTTTCCATTTTGTCGACCAATTAATATCTATAACAACACTTGACTCATCCAATATTTAAAATATTGGTTTTCATTTTGTTAATCAGTTGGCTGTCGATCATATAGTTCTCCTTGTCATAAGTTGTTCATCAATATTTACCAAATTGTGTTGGTCACTTGTCTCACTTAGTCTCCCAAATATTTGATACAGCTTGTCCACCAGTTTGTATTATTTCTAGTATTGGTGTATTTATTTAAAACAATAAATATACACCAAGTCTTTGTTCCCATTTAAGATTGTACAAATTTAAATATACTTATGGAAAAGGTATGATGTGATAAGGGTCTATAAGAAATGTACCCAAATTTGCATGAAGGGAGAGAGGCGAAAAATAAAGGTAAAAACCACCTTCAATACATCCGGTCATGGTTTGACCTCAAAATCCTATCACCGACCAAAAATAGTCTACTAAATGAACTTAACATTTAGTCTGCGTGTCCACAGATCCGGGTCATTAAAATTATTAGTGTCTAACTAGGACTTCTATTATTGGGAAAAAACAAAACATTTTACACCACGTCTTAATAATACCTGTTCAAGTATGAACATTGAGCATACACCAAATACGATATTGGCCCGCTTCGGTGGCTACATGGTATGAACTCTGGGGCATCTCACTCACAATAAACTATACTGCAAATGAAGGGGAGATTGGGGTTCAATCCCGGTTGGGTGTACTAAGGATGTTTTTTCCTAAATATTTTTCTACTCCTCCTTTACATAAATATGGGCACACTTCCTATAAATGAAACCTTAATAATCCCTAATTCATTAGAGTAATTATTACTTATGCGTATAGCTCAAACGTGTAAGAGATGTGGTAAATAAAAAATAAATAATGGAATAAGGATGAGGAAGGTATAATTTTAGAGGAAATTTACTCACATTTGCTTGGATAGAGAGTTGTAAACCAATGAGGGGATAACACCGTCAGTATACCAGACCAAGATTTGAGCTCCAAGCTCTCCGTCATTATAGTTAAATACTAGCTTAAGCATAGCTAGACAAACACCGGTGACCTTTGGGATAGTTTCCTTTCGGGGAAAATACCAATGGTACCAGCTGGGTATTGAAACCAGGACCCCCAGGTTCGTAGTCAGGTGCAGTGGGCTGGTTGTTCACTTATAATTTAGTAACACTTTTTGGCCTCTTCAATGGTTGTTTGATCTAAGGCATAATCCTTGCGCTAGAATGGATTGCCAATTAAGCAGGGATCAAAGTTATATTACCAGTCGGGTTTATCGACAATGGTTTGTCTTAAATTATTTCTTACTATTCTTTTCAAAAAAATGCTGTCACATTTATTATAAACTCTAACTTTATTATACCAGCTCCATTAAAATAAACATGTGGATCATCAGAGTGGGTAGTAAAATGCAGTGCACTACAAAATAAGAAATACATTTTGTCTGTCCAAATATGAATGTTACATATTATTCTAAAGTTTGATAAGCTACAACTGTACAACATTTTAAATTAGTTGAGTCCATCATCAACCATCACGTATCAGCTTATGATACATATGAATAAATAAATAAGTTGATAAGTTTTAGAATATGCCTGCCTTCCATTTTATTGGATTTCACCCTCCTTCCAAACAAATACAGGTACACGTCCTCTAAAATTAACCTTCTTCATGCCTTACTCATTAGTAGATAAATGCGTTTAACTTGAACATTTGGTGCAAAAAAAAAATTCTGATTCATCTTATTTCCGTATGCATATCAATAGTAAAATTAAGATTAGAAACGTTACATAAGTTATAAAACACATTTTAATATTATAACACATTCTTCTACGCCCACACGGTCTCTGGCGTGCCTCTCGCAATAGACTAGACTTCTGACGATGGGGGGATTTGAATTTGATTCCGAGGTGACCTGGCGGTCTAGGGGTGAGGTGTCAGACTTTTGTGCTGGTGGCCGGGGTTCAATCCTCGGTCCCGGCATAGATTTATCTGATTACCAAACCCTTCCTTCACCTCTGACAAGACATCTTGTGAATGTGGGGAATGCCAGGCCTCCACCGTGGTTCGGATTCCACGTTAAACTGTAGGTCCTCCATTTCATCTCACAATCACCCTACCATTACACATTAGCGTAAGTGCGTATAACCCGAACGGGTAGTAAGACGCGGTGCTAATAATAATAGTAATAATAGAATTTTATTCCGGTCGGGTTTATTGAAGGTGGTTTTCCCTAAATGGTTTCCAACTCTCTTACTCTATACAAATAAGGGCACACTTACTCTAAATTTGGCCTTACTCATCCCTAGCTTACTAGCGTAATTAGTACATAGACGTATAAACCAAACGGGTGGTAATACGCAGTGTTAAAAAAAAATCGTTAAAAGTTTTGCACTGTCACTTTTAACAAATCGTACATTTCAAATCAGATAAAACCGGTGTCAGTGGTCACGCGGGCTTAATATAAAGCTTCTATAGTCTTATTTACCGGTGATGGAATGATAGGGTTGGGTTTTCCTAAATGATTTTCTTCTCTCATTTACATTTCCTCTCAATTTTATCTCTCACGTTGGTGACCTGGTAGTCTAGAGGGAAGGTGTCAGACTTCTATGCTGGCGGCCGGGGTTCAATCCTCGATCCCGGCACAGATTTATCTGATTACCAAACCCTTCCTTCACCTCTGACAAGACATCTTGTGAATGTAAGGAATGCCAGGCCTCCACCGTGGATCGGATTCCACGTTAAACTGCAGGTCCTCCATTTCATCTCACAATCACTCTACCATTACACATTAGCGTAAGTGCGTATAACCCGAACGGGTAGTAAGACGCGGTGTTAATAATAATAATAATAATAATAATCTTTCACTCTTTACTCCATTAGTTTAGTTGGGAGGATATCCCTAACGGGTAGGAAGACACGGAGCACAGTGAAATTTAACAGAAAATTATTTGATAATTTATATGCGCAAAACCGTGATCAACCAGCCTAACTAGTCGGGCCTAAAATGTATGTGAGAGTAAAAAATAAGCCCTAATTTAACCCCCTCAAGTTTCTATAGTTACGTATGCCAGGTTTCACATTCAAAGTTTCTTCGTTTTTGGGAGCTACCTGAACTGATTGCCACACGTCTTAAGGCGTTAGGCTCACATTAAAGGTAAAGTACAATTATAGTCACAACCTCACACCCTAAGATGTTGTGAAGCATACATGATAAGTTTAAGCTTCCTAGGTTTGGTATTGCAGCTACCTGCATGACATAAGGCTCACAATCAATAATATACTTGTTGTTTTAATGTTCCCAAGGTGCACACAATCAGGTTTCTATAACTACGTGTGCAAATTCCCGAACCATGTTTGAATAGGACAAATTCTAATGCCGTTCCCAATGCCGGCAACACATAAATTTGTGAGACTCATTTTTCGTGGTAGCTTTTATTTTAAAAAGCTTAAAACAACAATTTTGAGAAAGGCACAACATGAACTGCAGGACTATGTAATAGAAAATTGGGAGTCTCATTATGAAAATCAAAATTACCTTGACGTCACCTTAGCAATGCCACCCAAGGTCATACCAGCTTTACCACCTTATTTCCCTCTCCGAGCCTTTGTTTAAGATTTTTTTTTTTTTTCAATGAGTTGTTTTCGAGATATTTTGGAGGAAAGTTTTCAAATGAACATCCTGTATAGTTTATATTGATTTTACTAGGAGAATCAGTAAATGGTATATAATATAGTATACTTATTTCATTAAAATTATTAGGTTTATTTATTATTTCCTAAATGTCAACCTTTCTGGTTATGAAAAACATTCAGGGTAAGGGGTGAGACCTTTGACCTGTGTAGAAAACTAATAGGACATTTTTTTAACTATCTTCTATGATAAATTATTCACATTTCTGCTCTTCCTATATTGCGTAGGTTTACTGTCTGTTTGTGAACGCTGTGTCTCGAAGAAAGAAGGAAAGAAGAAATAGGAGCAGTAGCTTGTCAGTTCACCGATTATCTCTCCTCTACACTGGGCGACGTGTCTGACGTATTCATCTAAGCTCCGCCTTGACTCACCCGTGCGCCGGATACACAACTACTGTACTATAACTGACAATGGGATTTAAACCCTTATCCTTTAAATGAATTTATCCTAGAAAAACAACATGTTGCTATATACTATCATGTAAAATATTATCTAAATACCAATTTTAGACAAAATCAAGGGTATTAAAAAAAATCAGTTAACTGCTTGGATGAATTTTTTTTAAAGAAATAATAATAATATTTAGCACCGCGTCTTACTACCCATTCTGGTTATACGCTTTAAGTACTAATTACTCTGATGGATTTGGACTTGGGAAGGTTGAATTAGAGGAAGTGTACCCGCATTTGCTTGGAGGGAGAGTGGAAAACCATTTAGGAAAAGCCACTCCCAGTTCACCCGACCGAGATTCGAACCTCGATCTCCCCGTCCTCAGAGTCGAGATTCAACACGACAAGCGCGTTAGTCAACTACGCCACCGAGGCGGGTTTTTTAAAGAAAAACAAATAAACGTTATTAGTTATACTATAGAAACTTAACAGATTCACATTTTAATCCAAATCTATAGTGCTATTCTTAAAATATAATAAAAAAATAATCATAAGTTCACTCTAACATATTTTATACCAAAAACATGTATACATACTTCTTGACATGTCAAATATTACTTAGATCAACATTTTAAACAAAATCTTTATATCGGTTTTCAAAATATTACAAAGTTTCGAAAATAACTTGTCATATAACTAAATACCCTTAAGCAAATTCATACCAAAATTACCACTAAGCATTTTTATTTTTTGGGTAAAACACTCCTTAGATATAACCTTTAAACAAAATATTTGAAGCCATTTTTTAAATATGAGGGATAATATCAAAAAGATATCCCCAGGTATTGGTCTATAACATATATAGGCTTGTTCAATAATCATAAAAAATTTCAGATAAATAGCCAGGAACAGAGCGATAGACCAACAGACAGACAAGGGGACATTAAGAATGGTAAAAATCAACATTTTACTTACTCGTTAACTTAAAGGTAAATAAATGATTAGAATCGACAAAAAAATTGAAATCGAGATTTTGGTGAAAGTCTATGTTATATGACCCCCAGAATCAGAAAAAGTGGTTTTTGCAATGCCTGCCTGTCTTTCTGTATCTTAGAGTAGAGCCTAAACTTTTTTAACGGTTAGGCTAAAACTTGGTATCAAGGATTTTCATAGGTTTGCATCGAGGGGTTTTGGAATTGACTAACTAATTTTAAGATTAAGGGTGGTTTTCATTATAGAGAAAAGAGAACAAATCAATTTTATCAAACTAGGCTATAAAGATTTTGATTACATTAAATTTCTAAGTTTTTATAATCTTACAAACAAAATGGCTACTGTAAATTTTTCGTCAAAACAAATTTAAGGGTTTCTTACTGATGCATAAATTCTATTTTCTATCATATCTCCGTGACTCTTTGAGATATGAAATTACTTATCATTGCAAATATGTAGTTCTATTTATCACAAAACATACTATTTGAAGTATATTTTTATAAAACCAATAACTTTCAAGCTATATGCAAATATATATATTTAAACTTTTCCAACGCTAAAAGTAAGTATTTTGACCGTAAAAAAAATCAAACCAGAAATGTTGATGGATATCGACGTTTCATGACCCCCTGAACCCTAAAAAGTTGTTTTTAAAATGCCGTCTGTCTGTGTGTCTGTTTAACCATAAATTTAAGAGTAGTTTACTAAACGTCGAAAAGAGAGAAAAATAGATTTTCTGAAAATCGGCTTCAACGAATTTGATTAAAATTCGTATCTAGATGTTGATTAAGATTAAAAACAAAATGGATATTTTCATTTACCCATGAAAATGAATTTTAGGGTACCTTAGAGAAGCGTAAATGTCCATATCTCTGCAAATATTCGGGATATTAAATAACTTATATTTACAAAACTGTAGCGATATTAAAATTAAAAAACTTTTATTTGAAATATATTTTTACAAAACCATAATGTCTGAGATATTGGCAAATATAGTAATACAATTAAGTGAAGCGTAAATGTCCGTATCTCCTCAACTATTTGAGATACTAAATAACTTATCATTACAAAATTATAGGGATATTAAAAATAAAAAACTTTTATTTGAAATATATTATTATTTTATACAATACAGAGCTACTAACGTTTTAACGCAATAATTATTCAATGCCAAAGAGTAAGTAAATAAGTAAATCTATTAAAAAATATATGTTCTTTTTTCCTTTAATCTTTTAGGGGAAATGTTTGTACAGCAATAATCTATTTCAATCATTTAAGACTCAATAGTAAATATCTACCTTTTTTATTGGTCAAAATATATAAATGATGAGTTTAATAGCAATGCGATGTCCTGGAGATGTGCAACCCCTAATTAAATATCTAACATTTTAATAATTGTTCAAAATTTTAATATGAAGTGCTGACCCTTGTGGACCCAAATCCATATTTTTTTATTGGTCCTTATATACAAATGAGGGCTTTAATTCATTGAAAATAAAAGTATAACTCTTGAACCCGTGAGTCAAAATATGTTTTACGTAAGTATATCGAAGTTTGTGCTCGGGTTTGCTAGTGTATATTAATTCATTTCATATATACTATGAGTTTTGAGTAAATATCTATATTTTTAAACAATGGAGCGAGGATGTCCTTGTGGAGTTCCATGCTATTGATTTTGGTTCGTACACCTATAAAACGTAAATATTCGTCTAAATCAAGAGATCAAAAGTTTTCAAAATTACAATACATTAAATTGCAATGAAAAGGTAAAAAGTGATTTACATTTCACCAAAGATCATAATTAATTAAATAATATACATTGTTACAGAAACATTTTTAACTAATGGTATGACACAATTGCACGTACTTTCTCATATAGTGTTTTGAAGGCTAGAACAAAAATTCCAAATTTTATTTTTTTAACAACCCTTATAAAAATTGTCATAAAAAAAGAACAAATAATATTTTTAATATAAACGAACAGTTTTCATATTAAATGAACTTTTATTAAAATTTTTCAAATATTTAAACCAAATTTAAAGTTTTCAAACAAAATTTTTGTGAACTGCCCCAATTTTTTTTTTAATGAAAGTTCATCTTTATTTATCATGATAATCAATTCCCATTTATAAATTTTGAGCCAAATATTCCCGTCTATTTTTAAAAAATTCCAATTTTCTAGAATTTTTCATGAGAAAACTATGTTTGAATAAATTTACTTTAGACAAATAAGCATACGATATTAAATATCAGGTAAAATAGAACCAAGATATCAATTTTGAACAAAATTACCTTATTTACGTTCAAAACCTTTCCAAATTTTCAAAAATCAATAATCAGTAAACTACTATACAACATTTTTAAAACCAATTTCAAAATAATTTGAACTTTCAAAATCCACCTTTCACTAAGCTACCCTTAAAAGAATTTTCGCCCGAAAACAAAGTAGTCAGCATTATTTGGGAGGTCAAACACTCCATATACATGTATATAAATTAAACAAAATCCTAAAAGCTATATTATTAGTAAACTACCTTTATTTAGGGCCTAGTATTTAAAAAAAAAATATCATGTAGTATAACCTTATAAAATCTAAATATCAAATTTGAACAAACTCAATCAAACTGAAAAATACACGTGGCCAGGAACAAACTGACAGATAGGCATGTGGACACAAAACTTTAAAAATAAATGTGTTGTATTTGGGGCACATAAGACATAAAGATTCATCACAATATTTGGGTCAAAAATGTTCACGATTACATTACTTTAATCCTTTAATGAGATACTAAAATATAACATTACAGTTCACTAAAGAGCATAACGTTTCACTATTCTAATTCAACCGAATTTATTTAAATTATTCTGTCACTTCTAGCTAGGGGCAATTTCTTCTCTTGATTTTTAACTTTGCAATCATTACACTAATTTTTTCCATTTTGGATAATCTTGGTTTTTTGGTGTTCGTAAATTCGTTGTTTTTTTCCCTTCTAACGTACAAAATCGTGACATCCTTAGTAAAAGTACGATGTAGAGGAAGTTAGCTTGCATTCACTTGAAAGGAAAGAGGGAAACCTTTTAAAAACAAATATATCGGTCTTACTCTCGTTCGTGATTCGATCCTCCACAAATTAGATGAGACGAGACTCGAGCTATTTTCCACGCAATTTCTGTTCCAGATAGTACCAATTGGAGTGCATATTACTCTACTCTTATAATTTTTTTATAAATATGTGTACTCAGTGAATATCAATGAACCAAACATGAGAAACACATCATGTTACGTCAAGAAGTCGATGCTTACTACGGTGGTCGCTGTAAGTCATGTACGTCAATAAATCAAACCTCATCATAGTGAGGCAATATGCAAATGTCACCTCACTGTTTTGTATCAAAACATAAAAAGAGAAATAAACCGGCATTGAGTTTTGTTCCAGCAGTATGGAGATACCCTGGCCAGTAAGGTGAAGGAGTTTAGACCCCAACAATGGTAGGGCATGATTAATTGTTGTTTGGTTATCCAACAATCTGTGGCAGGGGAAGTCACAGCAGGAGATCGACTTGCTTGTTGGTTTGTTGCAGCCGGTTGATATGACTGATTGCACGCACTTCTTCAAACACGTCAGGGAAATTTGAGGCCTAGTCATCTGTACCACAGTCTCGAGTGCGAGGCTTGCTTCAGACGTTGTCATGGTGAGCTGAGAATATAGTGAAAGCTCTTAGGGGTACTAGGTATGCCTCCTCCTACAGGGAAAGAAGCTAATATAAGATTTCCGTCACCCCACATTATTTAATAAGTGGTTTATGTCAAAACGGGGGATAAAGGTATCAAAAAGTACTTATATTATTAAAAATCTTACCTTTTAAGATAACTTATTAAAAATTTATGAAATTAATTTAAGTCGTGTACAACAACGTTTTTCCTGAAATAATTCAGTTCTTATATTAAAGTAAACTATTAGAAACATAGAATTTGCCTTTCTCACACAAATGGCATATTTTAATAACGTCACAATGGAGAATTCAAAAATAATTGCTTTTTTTTCCATTTTAGAGTAAGGAACTATCATTTCCAGAGTAAATCACCAAGTGGATTGGGGTCCTCTTTAAGTAGTTGAAACTCTTAAGAGATCGTCTCACCCTATGATAAATATCTAGCCCAGAAAGGTGATATAGCTTCAACCAGGCATCTTCTCGTGATGTGGTTTTCTATCATTTACTTTATAAAATAATGAAATTGAAAACAATGTATCTGTTTAAATATATTTAAAATAAATTGTACAGCACAGCCACACAAAACTTTCTAATATTGCGTATTATATTTTCGAAGAAAATTTTCAAAAATAGGTTTTTATTAATCTACCCTTAAATAAACTTTACTCACAAACACCATCATATTATCTTGTTAATTACAATAATTACAGTACTCTTTATATACATTTTAAATCAAATTGTTCAAATCTTTTTAACAAAATAAATTTTCTAAAAAACATTATTTGTAAACTACCCTGAAATCATTTGTTACTTGTAAAAATAAAAACGTATTATTATCTTTAATGAAAAACAATTCAAAGATTCCCATTTTGAATTTAATCTTCTTGGTCAATTTATAAAACATTCACATTTTCCGTAGTTTTTCTATAGATAAATAAAGGTACATTATTATTGATATTTAAAATAATCTCCCGATACCAATTTCAAACCAAATCTCCAAAGCAATTTATTTTAATATTCAAATAAAAAACTTAATTAGTAAACAACCCATTGCCAAATCTACCCCTAAAACAATTATACCGTTTTATTTGTGATGTTCACGTCTAACACTACCCAGCCATAATATTATTATTAGCACCGCATCTTACTACCCGTTCGGGTTATACGCACTTACGCTAATGTGCAATGGTAGGGTGATTGTGAGATGAAATTGAGGACCTACAGTTTAACGTGGAATCCGAACCACGGTGGAGGTCTGGCAATCCACGCATTCACAAGTTGTGATTAATACACGTCTTGACAGAGGTGAAGGAAGTGTTTGGACCCAGCCATACTTTTAAGCAAAATAGTAATAGAAATAGTAAATTTTAAAAATAATTCCTCAGTAAAAGATAATTTGTCGAATTGTTACCCTAAATAAAGTATACAGGGCTATTTGTTGTTTCAAACACTACCAATATATCTATTTGGAACCAAATCGTTAGGAAAATTTAAAAAATATTTACAGTTTTTGGGAAAATCAGTCATAAATGAGATTTTACCCCAAAAACAAATATACAGTGCTAGATGTGATTTAAACATTCCCAAGATGTCCATTAGAAACTAAATAGTTAGAGCCATTTGTAAAATATTTTCAAGTTTTTGAAGAATCAATCCTCAGTTAACTAACGTACAACGAATTTTCCCCCGAAAAGAAAGTATATAATGCTATTTGTCACGTAAAAAACCCCCCAGAGATATGCATTATAAACAAGATCGTCAAAGCAATTTCCGAAAAATTTAAAATCACCTTTGATATACAGCTTTAAAATCAGATTTTTTGTGTTTATGTTCACATAAAATCTAAAAAAATTGCATAATACCAAAATTGATCTTTTTCCCGATCATAATAGTTTCTATTAATATGAGAAAGTAAAAATATATTAATACTAATTGATCTTTGCAGCTATGCCTGCATATTATTGCACTAAAATGTATTATAAATTTTATATTGGGAAAAAATATATATATTAATACTTCACTTGACTTTTTAATTAAAAGTTTCCTCCTCAAAGGTTATCAAATTACATGGATATTTATCTTTTGTTGTTTGATTTAAATCAAAACTTATGGTTTACTCTTCCTTTATTATTTTTAACCAAAGAGAAATATTTTATTTGGTGATATACAGTGCTAATGCTAATAATGGTTTCCATGGTGATGTAAACAAAGAATTATTGTACAGTTTAGCCGCTGACCACACATAATGAAAATATGGAAAATTAACGAGGAAAATTTAATTTTAGGCTAATATTTTTGCTGGCACCCCTAACCTTTAAAATTACTTAATTGGTTGGTTAAAATCGGTAAAACCGTTTACTCTTTATTATTTCAACTATCAAAAATTGGCTTATTAAATTATATATACAAATGTGTGTGTGAGTAGAGAGAATGTATATGAGCGAAAGAGTGTGTATAAGAAAAAGTGAGAGAGAGTGTTTGTGTGAGAGATATAGAGAGAATTTGTTCGGGACAGTGCGTGTTTAAGTGTGTGTGAGTGTGTGTGTGTGTGTGTGTGTGTGTGTGTATGAAAAAAAATATAGTGTACAATTTTGGGAGAGATATTTTATTAAAGAGAAAGAAAATGTGGAGGCATGGGAGAGAGAGTTTAAGAAAGATAGTTAGAGAGGGAGAGATTAGTTTAGAGAGAGAGAAAATTAGAATGAGAGAGAGTTAGAGATATAAATTGAGAGTGTGAGCTTGAGACAAAGAGAGTTTTAGAGGGAGAGAGGGAGTTTGAGAGAGAAAGTGATTTTGAAATAGAGAGAGCGAAATTGATATATAGATAGAGTAAAAGTGATTTAGAGAGCGTTTGAGAGAAATATTTTGAGTGATAGAGAGCAATCGTTTGAGAGATCTAGAGACAGTATTTAAGAGATAAAGAGCGTTTGAGTTATAGGGCATTTAAAAGAGATCTTAAGAGAGAGAGTATAATAAGGATAGTGGGTGAGAGAGAGGGATAAAATGTGAGAGAGATAATGAGAGAAGATCATATGTGAGAGATTGTGTGTGAGAGAGAGAGGAGAGAGTGTGAATGAGAGTGTGTTTGAGCGTTAGAGAGAATGTGGGTGTGAGATCGTGAGAGAAAATGACAGATAAAGTTAGAGAATGTGAAAATATAGATGTGGTACTCAAACATTACGTTTCTTTGAAATATCATTCCCTCAAAATTAAGTATCAAAAGGGAAACATAACTGAACTTACTGTATTTGTAAGAATGTGAAAAGATAGATGGAGTACACCAAACATTACTTCTAAATATCATGTATTGTGGAGTTCTAAAAGGGGTGGGGGAAATTCAATATCAAAATTAGTTTATATAAAATAAGGTATGATAATTAACTTCTATAAATAATTTTATTTCAAGTTAATTTCTAATAATGTTTGAATAATATTAAATACGAAAAATCTATGATTCTGATCTCAGTTTTTAATTATTCAATTCCATAAAAATACAGTGTTTATAAGTATACAGGCATATATTTAACAACTTGCTGAACTATGATGTAGATATTATTGAAGTCCCAAATAAGCTATTGGTAAGTATTAAAATAATCTATGGTAACAATTATTATCATATTATTCTAATAATCTTTCTTCCGAAAACTTTTATCAAGGCTTACCATCTTCATGTGACTATACCTTAAATATTTGCACAGTTAAGAGAAAAAAAAAGTTTTATTTTATTATTTGAATCAGTCATGCGACTGTTATAAGTTAGCTGGGAAAGCTGGAGAATGTAATAAAATAATTCGTTTGTGGAAGCAATCTCGACCGAAAGGCTAATAAACGTCTATAAAATCAACATAGATGATGTTTTTAATCCAATAATTAGATTTAGAAAAAAGGTTTGCTATATCATTATTAATTTCATGTATCAAATCTTTACGTTGGTTTAAATAAAGGATGTTTTCTCCTTGAATAAACCTTTAGAAGGGTATATTTAGATCTCAAACGTGATACTAAGTGGAATAAAAATAGTGTGCAATTAATAAGACTGCCTATTGAAGCTCTCAAACAAATGATAAACTTTCAACTGTGTCTAAATTTTATAATAATGGTTTGCTTATTTAAAAATATAGTTCTACCCCAAAATTAAGATGAAAGATGTTAACAGTTTTCTATACAATTAACAAACCTACATTATGCGTTAAACAAATTAAAAACTTTATGTAAAAATGTAAAATTAGCTCATTTTTAAAGAAATTTTAATAAAATAGCCTCTGTTCTGTGGATAAGTTCAATGGTATAGGAATATAGATTCATCCTTCTACAAGGAGTTTCAGTCATTTTTACTCTCATATCAAGAAATAGTATTGTGATCGTGAAAATAATTGAACTCGAGATTATGACAAATTTTAACCTTTTATGCGAACATGAACCAAATAAAATTGATTTTACAATTCTGTCCGTCCCCATTTGCGATCTGTCTATCTGTCTGTCCCTGGCCACAGATTCTAAGCAGTTCGACATTAGAATGTTTTTTTTAGCCTTGTCCTTCAATTAAGGGTAGTTGACTGATGAGTAGTTTTTTTTAACTCCGAAAATATTTGTTGAAGGGTAGTTTACCGATGACTGATTTTTAAAAACCTGGAAATATTTTAAAAATGTCCTAAGCGATTTGGTTGCAAATGGGTATCTTGGGAGTGTTTGAGATGACAAATAACCCTGAATACTTCGTTTTGGGTAAAAATTTGATTTTACATATTTTACTGACAAGTGATTTTTAAAAATTTGAATTATTTTTTTAAATGTCTATAATGATTTTTTTCTTAAAATTATACCTGGGGAAGTTTGACATTACCATGAAAAATATAGCTGTGTACTTGTTTGGGGTGGGGGGCTGGGGGAATTGGCTATGGGTAATTTACTAATAACTGTTATTTTTAATTTAAATAATTTAAATTATGAATTTAAGAATTGGGTTCAAAATTGGTATTAGGAGACTAGTTAACGTATCAATAATAATAATAATGTATCTTTATTAATATAAAATAAATTAATTTAAGGGAAGTTTACTTAAAATAAATTTACAAAAGTCTTGAATGTTTTGGAAATTTACTTTGAAGATTGGATTAAAAATGGGAATATGAGAAGTTTATCATAATAAATAAGAATACTTCTTTATTTTTACAAATAACAAATGATTTTAGGGTTAATATACCCAGGCCACAGGCTGGAAACCGTAATGGATGTAAATACAATTTAGTTGACAAATAATTTATCTTTGAAACATTTCAATTTTGTTAAATGTATTTGATCAATTTGGTTTTAATTTTTTTTACAAAGAGTTATTATTGTGATCATCAATATGACGTGTTTGTTTTTATGAGTAAAACTTGTTTAATGGTAGTTAACTAAAACCTATTTTTGAACATTTTATTTTAAGCTATAATACAAATATGAGAATGTGTGTGCGATTGTATCCTACCACTTATCGTATGACTATTGTCACAATAAAAGGTATTACTACTTTTATTGTATTGAATGTTAATATCGTCAATACCTTAATAAATATATCTTAGTGTGAATTTTCTTACTTTCAGGAAGGAAACTTTCTTGAATAATACCACCAGACTGGATTCAGAGCCAGCTCTCCGGTCAGTATAACTAGATCATAACTTGGGAGTTCAGAAATTTGTTTGAATCTCGTTCGTGCATAGTGCGAGTTATTTTAAAAAACATCATTTTGAAAGTGATGGATTTTCTCAATAACACCCCCATTCAATTTTTGTGTTCTTTGGAACACTGTTTTATGCGGTTGCCTTGTTACTGAGATTGCAAGACCGAATAACTTACCAGTAGAACAATTGATTCAGGAATCTTTAACGTCTATAATTTTTAAATCACCATAGAAATAATATTTTAAAATAAAAATAAAATATAAAGTAATGTATGATAATCAACATTATCAAAAGGTTTTATCTCAAAGATGTTCAAGCAAACATCACCGCTAAAAAGAGCATCCGCAGAACTAGCGACTTATAATAAATGCATATATTATAGATGATTTAGCGACGTATTGAAAATTCAGTTAAGGTTTATTATTATTTGAGGGCGAGCATTCTTTAAAAGTTTCCCACTCTTCCTCTACATTCTTCTTCTGGTTTTTTTAAATTATTATTATTATTATTATTATTATTATTAGTACCACGTCTTACTACCCGTTCGGTTTATACGCACCTTCCTCTATATAAATGCAGTAAAATTTACCCTAAAGCCTACCTCCTTCATCAAGATAGATCAGCGTAGTTAATATACATGCTTAAAAGACAAACGGTTTGTCAAACGATGTGAGAAAAAGAACAACCTCAGCTATGCAACCCAAGGGGGGCAAGATAATAGGATATCATTGGAAGAGTTACTATTTATTATATGTAAACCACGCTATACTTCTCGTTGGGGCTATTCACATATTTACAGTACTGTTATAGGGATGAGGAATGTGGATTTTAGATAAAGGTACTTTGATTTTCAAAGCGGGAGAGTGGGAAGGTATTTAAGAGAAACCACCCTCAGTACACCCAACTAGTTTTCTAACTCCGATATCCACGTAACTTCTGGTCTCGTCTATTTCGTGAGTGACACTTTAGAGCATGCGACCACCAAAGTGGGTATGAAGTAACTTTTCAAAAGGGGTGACCTGGTGGTCTAGGGGTAAGGTGTCAGACTTCTATGCTGGCGGCCGGGGTTCAATCCTCGGTCCCAGCATAGATTTATCTGATTACCAAACCCTTCCTTCACCTCTGACAAGACATCTTGTGAATGTGGGGAATGCCAGGCCTCCACCGTGGTTCGGATTCCACGTTAAACTGTAGGTCCTCCATTTCATATCACAATCACCCTACCATTACACATTAGCGTAAGTTCGTACAACCCGAACGGGTAGTAAGACGCGATGCTAATAATAATAATAATAATAATAATAATAATAATAATAACTCTTCAAATACTCGCATAAAGAAAAGTTGGAAAAATCACAGTTGAAAAACTATCCTCATTGGAAGTCGGTTTTAGTCATACCCAGGCCTCCAGAGTTACAGTCAGGCACGCTAACCTCTCATAAATATTTGTAGGCTGCTGCCATTGTAGGTTCTACAATCTTAAATATTATGCGTTTTGGGTCTAACGTAGATAAACTATGTAAATGTTTGAAACATATTTATTGTTAAGATGAAATCCTATTGAAGCTGCTGTTAAAAGCGTGTGTGGAAATGTTTCGCACTAGCGTTTAGTAGCTAACCGAGGTTCTGTTTATAAACGTGGAGATACGGGGGCAGTGTTATCCTTGCATCTCCTGTCCACCAGCCGTAACAATGCATCATTATAGCTACTGTGCCAGTCTTCCTATCAATATGGCTGCATCAAGCCTCGTGATACAGCTCGAAGGCAGTTCAAGCTGGGTGCAACAGCCAACCAACCTCCATGGTTACATTTATTTTAAAGATGGTCGACCCAGAGACTGGCTAATACATCTAATATGAGATTTTTTTACTTTCTCTTGAACCTTTGAAGAGAGGAGTAGTAGGCCTATTGTGATCATCAAAAACTATAACTCAAGATTTTTATAAATGGAGACATTCCATGAACCCCTGAAACAGAAAAAGAGGTTATGGCTATGCGGTCTGTCTGTATATGTGTCTGTAGATATGAAACTACTATACCGATTAGGCTAAAACTTAGTATCAAGAATTTTAATAAGGTTACCATGAAAAGATTTTGAATTAAATAAAAAAACTAAAAATAAACTTAGTTTACTGAAGGGTAAAAAGAGATAAAATTGATTTTCTCAAAACCCGTAGCAAAGATTTTAATTAAATTGAGTATTTAGACACAATTTAATATTACAAACGCTGACCTGGCGGTCTAGGGGTAAGGTGTCAGACTTCTATGCTGGCGGCTGGGGTTCAATCCTCGGTCCCGGCAAAGATTTATCTGATTACCAAACCCTTCCTTCACCTCTGACAAGACATCTTGTGAATGTGGGGAATGCCAGGCCTCCACCGTGGTTCGGATTCCACGTTAAACTGTAGGTCCTTCATTTCATCTCACAATCACCCTACCATTACACATTAGCGTAAGAGCGTATAACCCGAACGGGTAGTAAGACGCGGTGCTAATAATAATTTCAATTTCAATTTCCTTTATTATAGTGCTGGCCAACAGTCGTAAGACCTATAACAGGCCAGCACTGAAAAGTACACACGTACATACCTTATAATACATATATTTACACAAGAAAAAATGATAGACAAAAAATGGCTAAATAATGTTATATATTAATGAATAGCTACGAGATAAAATGTAGTTAATAATAATAAGCATAAAAAGTAACATTAATAATAATATTAATAATAACACAAACAAAATGATACTTCTAATTTTTCCATGAAAATGAATTTAAAGGTAGTTTACCCAAGCAGAAATTAGCAATTTCGGTCATACATCCGTAACTGTTTGAGATGCTAAATAATGTATCAATAGAAAGATGTAGTACTATTAAATATAGAACTCTTTTGTTTTAGGTATATTATTTAAAATTTAATGGTTTTTAACTAAAAGCCAATAAATTAATATTTTATTCAAGTCTTTAAATTAACTGTAGTATTATCTCTTTGGTGGACTCGCAGGGTCCCCTTTTCTTAATGGTTCTGTAACAGTGTAAGATATTTGATTTATGCTATTTGCTGGAGTGTAAAACTCTTTTTACCTTGTCCCAACTCCTCAGAAAGAGAAGTACTGTACTGTGTTTTTTTTTAAAATTTAATGTCAATGAAAATCAAACTAAACATTTAGATAGTATTTACGTTTCATGACTTCTTGAAAGACAAAGTGGTTTTCACGATACCATCTGTTTGTCTCTTTGCCTGTCTATTATCTCGGACTAGAGCCAAAACCATTTTACCGATTGGGCTAAGACTTGGTATCTAGGGCTTTCCTAAGGTCCCCCCGCGGGTTTTTGGGATTAGATATCTAACCCTAAAATCAAGTGTAGTTTACTGAAGGGCAAGAAGAGATAAAATCGATTTTCTAAAAATTTAATTTTTCGATTATTATTACATTTGTGTCTAGGCATTGTTTAGCAATACAAACAATATGTCCGTTCTCATTTTCCTATGAAAACGCCTTCAGAGTATTTTACATAAGCAGAAATTTCCAATTTTGATCATAAATCAGCAACTATTTGGGACAATAAATACTTTTATATGTAAATTTGTTGTAATATTAAATATATATTTTTTAATTTGATTTAAAAAGACCAGTAATTTGTTAGGTATAAGCCAAAATTATTGATTTTTATGGTCATTGGTGGACAGAGATTTTCCTCTTTTCTCAAATGTTTCTTTAATAATGTATATTTTCATTTAATAATAATAATAATAATAATAATAATAAAAGTAGTAGTAATAGTAAAAATAATTATTATATTGATAATAATAATAATAATAATAATGACCTTTATTTATCTGGCAAAGTTAATGCGTTAGCCCTCTCTACTACTTGGTATTTTCGAAGGATTGTTTCTGCAAGATTATATATTATTTAGTTTTATCACTTTTTTTTATTTCTCTGTTTTAAGATTAAAGAGATCAAAAGTCTGTGCGGTGCACATTACCATTTATTTTTCTCAGCACCGCATCTTAATTGTTAAGGTTATACGTGTATTTACTAATTACGCTAATGAATTAAGGAAAAGAAAGGTTGAATTTATAGAAAATAAACCTCTATTTGTTTGGAAGGAGAGTGGAAAACAATTTTGGAAAATCATCTTCACTATACCCGACCGGGAATCGAACCTCACTCTCTCTGTCAACTTAGGTATATTCTTACAAGGGAGGGATGCCTTAGACCATGTGGCCACAAAGAATATAAATTGAGATGTTCATCGATTCCTTTTTCAATTTGTAGCTACACTAGAAACTAGTCCATCTAAACTTTATGAGACTAGGTCGAATCCTTTTAGTCAAAATTCCAGGTAATCCATTTTTTTTCCCCTTTTAAGCTGGCCATAAATGCTATAATCGGAATCCGTTGATTAACAGAACCATAACCGACGTTGAGTCAAACTTGGCTCACCTCTGTCCACATACGTTAGAGTAGCTTCGTAAACGTCATAAATCAAACATACGTTGTTGTTAGGTTAGTGGTGAGGTGTCACAGTGATTGCTATTGTGTGTGATCACAATAGAAACAGTGGTAATGTAACCACAAATGTCAATAAGATGATAAGTGATTAGTTATTGTATAAGTTATTTAGTTTCTAAAATAGTTGCAGATATACGGAAATGTCAGCTACTGTAAAGTACCTTAAAATTCATTTTCATATGAAAATAGCTAGTTTATTAATAATATTAATCAATGCCTAGATACTAATTTTAATCAAAATCGTTAGAGCTGATTTTGATAAAAAAAAATGTTTATTCTCTTTTCGCTCTTTACTAAACTACTCTTAATTTTAAGTTTAAACAGACACACAGACAGACAAGACAGCATTGCAAAGACGTTGACATCCATCAACATTTCACGATAGATTTTTTTTTACGGTCAAAATACTTACTTTTAGGGTCAAAAAGTTAAGAAATATATACATTTGCATATAGCTTGAAAGTTATTGGTTTTATAAACATATTATTAGAGTAATATATTTGTATTATAAATAGATCTACATATTTGTAATGATAAGTAAATAAATATCTCAAATAGTTACGGAGATATGATAAAAATTGATAATTTACGCATCAGACCGGAGCCCTTAAAGAAATTTTGCCTAAATATTGAGATTATCTAATTTGTTTGGAATATTTATAAATGTTTTGAAATGAAATTTAATCAAAAGCGTTAGAGCCACTTTTGAGAAAATCGACTGTTTCTCTTTTTGCCCTTCAGTAAACTACCCTTAATTTTATATTTAAACATCCAATTCCAAATTCACCTCGGGACAATCCTATTAAAACCCTAGATAACAAGTATTAGCCTGATTGGTAAAATAGTTTAAGCTCTATTTGGAGATACATAGAGAGAGACAGACGGAAATTCAAAAACCATTTTTTCGGATTCGGAGAGTCAATTAACGTCGAGATTCATCAAAATCTAGAGTTCAAATTTTTTGACGATCACAATACTTTCTTTACCTGTTAGATAACGAGAAAGTAATAAATATACATTATTATTTATCATGTAAAATGGTCACCCGATACCAATTTTGAACAAAATCTTTACAGTCATTTGGGGAAAATAATCAAGTTTAACAAAAATTACTTAATAGAAACTACTGGAAAATAATTATATATATATATATATATATATACACATATATTTATATAATGTAATTTTTTATTGTGTAAACAAGTTCAAATATAACGATTTTCAACCAACTCTCTAAAACAATTTTTTTAATAATCAGATATAAAAAAATTGTACGGAACTCCGCACGGACTTTCTCACTCCATTGTTTAAAACAGGAGATATATTACTCAAGACTCTTGCTATATGTGAAACGAAATAATGCACACCATCAAACCCGAACTATTTTCGACATTTTATTTGGGGTTACACATCTTTTGGTCATCACATTGCTATTAAATTCCTCATTTATAAATTTAGACAAAAAAAAAGTGAATATTTACCATAGAGTCTAAAATGATATAGTTAGATATTGATGTACAAACATTATCCCTAGGAAGATAAAGGAAAAAAGAGTATCAACTTTTTAAGAGAATTACTAATATTTACTTATCCTATGGCATTATAGAATTATTGCGTTAAAACTAAAGTAGTATATCTATACGGCTAAATCTCACAACATTGTATTACTATATTGGCCAATATCTCAGAAACTATTGGTTATGGAAAGATATATTTCAAATAAAAGTTTTTTTATTTTTATGAGTACTACAAATTTGTAATGATAAGTTATTTAATATCTCAAATAGTTGCGGAGATACGGAAAGGTCCTGATCTATAAACTACCCTAAAATTCATTTTCATGGCAAAATGAAAATAGCAATTTTATTTATGATATTAATCAATGTCTAGATACGGATTTTAATCAAAATCGTTATGGCCGATTTTGAAAAATTCGATTTTTTCTCTTTTCGCATTTTATCAAACTACTTTTACTTTCATAGTTAAGCAGACACACAGACAGCATTGAAAAAAAAAACAATTTTAGTGTTCGGTGTGTCATGAAACGTCGAAATCCATCAACATTTTGGGTTAGATTTCTATTTACGGTCGCGATCTTTACCTTTAGTGTTCGAAAAGCTAAAAAAATGTACATATTTGCATCTAACTTGAAAAACATTGGTTTTATAAAAAGATGTTTCAAATAAAAGATTTTGATTATAAATACACCTACATATCTGCAATGATAAGTAATTTCATTTCTCAAAGAGCTACGGAGATATTATGTAAAAAAAAAATAGATTTCTCGGATCAGACAGGAACCCTCAAAGTCATTTTGACGGAAAGTCGAGAGTAGTCATTTTGTTTTATATATATATATATATATCAATTCTTAGAAATGAAATTTAATCAAAATAGTTAGAGCCTATATTAATAAAAAAACCTTTTTATACTTTTCGCCCTTCAGTAAACTACGCTTGGTTTTAGGGTTAGCTATCCAATTCCAATAATCCCTTGGGGCAACCCTATGAACACTCTAGATACCAAGTTGTAGCCCAATCGGTAAAATAGTTTAGGCTCTACACGAAGTATACACAGATATATGGACAGAATGTATGAAAGACGGAAATTAAAATACTACTTTTTCGTATTCGGGGGGTCATAAGGCGTCGAAATTCATCAAAATCTCTATTAATCTTTTTTTACGTTCTAAATATTTTCTCTACCTCTAAGGTGAGCGATAAAGTAAAATCAGTCATTATTCAACTATCTTTAAGCAAAATTTCCCCCCAAAATATCTGTTTACAGTTTCATTTGTAATGTCAAACATACCTCATATAAATAACTGCAATAAAATCGTTTGAGCCATTTTCAAATATTTTGGATTTTCTAAAATCACTTCAGTAAACCAACCCTAAACGAATTTTTTATCCAAAATTCTAGTGTGCTTTGCTCTTTGTGAAGTTAAATACTCCCTATATTCTCATTTAAACAAAATTATTAGAGCCATTTCTAAAAATATTTGTAAAACAAATATATATATTCATTAGTAAACTACCTTTAATTTGAGGTCAGTGGTCAAAATGAAAAAAAAAAAACATTTCCAAGGCATGGCGTTAATATTATTATTATTAGCAGCGCGTCTTACTACCCGTTCGGGTTATACGCACTTACGCTAATGTGTAATGGTAGGGTGATTGTGAGATGAAATGGAGGACCTACAGTTTAACGTGGAATCCGCACCACGGTGGAGGCCTGGCATTCCCCACACTCACAAGATGTCTTGTCAGAGGTGAAGGAAGGGTTTAGTAATCAGATAAATTTGTGCCGAGACCGAGGATTGACCCCGGCCGCCAGCACAGAAGTCTGACACCTTACCTCTAGACCGCCAGGTCACCAATGTTATGTTAAATGGACAGTGTAAAATATAAAAATATTTCATTAAATTGGATTAGTCCCTTGCTCCTTGGTTGATTATGGAATTGAATCTATACCTATATGTTTCACCGTAAATGCACCATCATCATGTAACTCTAATTATGTCAACAAGTTAATTAGTCACATCTTTCAATGGCCAAATGTTCAACGGCATCACTTTCGTATTAAGCTGGCTTGCTAATGATGAGGGGATCAGTGTTCGAATCCCTCTCGGGTGTACTGAGAGTTCTTTTTAATAAATGGTTCCCCACTCTCTTTACGTAAAAAAATTGGATATATTAACTCTAAAATGCTTCCTTTCTCATACCCACCCTATTATACTAACTATAATATAATCGTATAACCTGAATATACAGTGAGACGTGGTGCTAAAAAACATTAATAAGCTCTTCCTTCTCAATTAATATAGGCTCCATACACGACATAATTTTGAATGTTTTCTAAAATGTTGTATATTTTATTGTTTATAATTTTATATCACTTGCATTAAGGTATATAAGCGATCTATATCTTTACATAACGTTAATCGGTGAATGTATGAATGTAAAAAAAATTTGTTCAGTGTTCTTAAAAAGAGTGGTTGAAATCTATGTAAAACGGTATATCTATTAGTGTCTTCAAAAATCACAAATCGTTTGCACTTTCTCTTGACTTTTCTACAAACCCTGTGATTAGGACCCGAAATAAGTTGACTTTAGTTTTTTTTTTACCTGTGTGCGACATCTTGGTTAATTTTTATTTCTATCACTACGTCACACAGCCCGTTTGAGATATACTCAATAATGTATCACTTACAATAATGTGTTAGGTATGAGGAAGGCTTAATTAAGAGATAGCGTACACATATTTCCATGGAGGGAATTACAAAAGAAAAATCTGTTAAAACCAGCATCGGTATACTAGACCAAGATTCAAGCCCCGATCTCAACAGTATCGACAGTATATTATACTATGAGAGTTACGCTTGTATTATTTTACCATCGATGCACGTGTCAGAGAGTTAGAACATATTATTTATATTGAAATAATGACACCTAGACACGCGAATAGAACTCAGAACCTTTATTAGAGTACGTCCGGGTTTGATTCACATGCCCAGGTGTCATTTTTCAATTTCAAATAAATATAATATTCAGATTCGGCTATAACCGTAGTTAGCAAATATATAAATTAATTAATTATTTAGATAATTTAGTACCACGTCTTAGTATCCGTTCGGGTTATACGCTGGCAAATATAATAGCTTAGCTATTCAATCCACAATAGGTAGTTTCATAATTAAGATTCAAAGATTATCTATACCCTGATTTTCTTACGAATTAATATTTGGCGTACCTTTTCGATAATTCGAACATCTTTTTCAATCTATATTAATAAGATTCTACTATGTTATTAGTGTTATTTTATTGGTTTTGATAGTATATATAATTACATGAATTGACTTTTGAATGCCTTAAATCAAACTTAATAATTTTTCTAGCTCTCAAGTATGAATAGGCCTACTCTTAAGAAAATTTAGGTGTAGGTATAGTACAATATTTCGGAGAAACAAACATTCAGCTAGCTATCAGGCATAACAGATTATTTAAGATAAATAATCAACTAATTCAATTCATTTTGAATTTTTTAGTGGTGTTTTATTTAATACATTTATCCAGGCAAACATCACCCTATCAAATACACATTGAATTAAGATAAAACCAAAGAAGATCGCTGGCCTTGAGCTCAAAAGCGCATTTACTATAAGTTATATAAATATTGTTAAGATATGATTACATTAAAATTTCTAAAAACTGTCTATCATATTCAAATGTAAAATAAGAGAATAGAAATAATGTAATTCATTACTTCCTTAGCTATATCTAATATTATTAAAAGTTTATTCAAAGCCAGTAAATCACTATATTTCTAAAAACAAAATAAAAATCAAGGCTAAAGTATTAAAATAGAGGGAACTTATCAACCTAATATTTTAGTAGTATTTTAAATCCTTTTGTTAGTATGAATTTTGTTCAACAATTTTTTCTATAGATGTTTTGTACTACGGTGTGACGCCTTAAATGTAAATATATCTTCATGTAATTTTAACACAATTCATAAGAATATTTGTGTCAAATGGTCAACAATCTAATGTGTATTCTATGTTCATAACAAACTTTATCAATATTTTTTTTAAATACTTGTTTTAGTAATTTTGCCTATTTAAATGAGCTGGAAGTTATAGATAAAATTAGGATTTATTAATTATTACGTGCTAAGCAACTGAGTTTATAGCTTATTTGAATTTTTTTTAAAAATACAACATTAACCCGATAAAAGATAAGTTACATGAATAAATCTTTAAAATAGGTATAATAGTCTAAATAAGTTGTGTATGTATTTGTTGCATACTTTTATTGAATCTTCCCATTTCACGAACTGGTCAACCTTCAATACATTCCTTAAACTGGCCTCTTCTCTTGGCCATTTCCAGAACTGAGCAAAAATTGCTCGAATTCCCGCCCATTTCATGAAATGTAGATTATTTTACTATTTTCTGAAAGGTTAACTAAAACTCATTTTCAGATACTCAATTTACGAACTGGACGAGTTTTTGCCTTGTCCGGGAAATTGAAAATCAAAGAAGATATTTCGTGGAGTGTGCAAACACTTTTACTATCCATGGAATGGCAGATTTCACTTTCGGGATATAACCTATAAATGTATATTTTTGAAATATATAAAAAATTTCAGGACCAAGCCCCACATCACATATTTGATTATGAACAACATTTTATCAATTTGAATTGTGATTTTTTTTTATTTTTTAAAACATTTATTGAGAAAAACTAATTAACTTTATTTTAAATAGGTAGTTAAAATACATTTTTAAAAGTAGGCACGGAGCTGTTTAATCTATGTAATAAAATTAATTGTATCACAATTTACTTATAATATTTTATTATGGATATGAGGTTAGAGAAATATCTCTTTATTTAAAGAATATACCCTATTTCGACTGCATTATATATTTAGTAATTTATATACAATTTTGCACAAATATATATTATTATATCCATGTTAATCATCAAATATGTGGACGCTTTTACGACAAAGTCCCTTATATAGTAAAAAGTGATTTAAGTCTCTAAAAATACTTCTTAAGTTATCATTTTAACAAAAAGCATAAAACGTCTGAAATGCCTTTGAGATTTAGGTCTACAACAAACTCTATGATTTAGACAACCAAAGACTTGGGCAATTATTTTTTCCTGGGTATGAGCACTAGCTAATCTTAAAATTATAACCTGATATTCAAGTTTACTGACGGACAACCTGCTTCGGTGACCGAATGGTTTAAGGCATCACTCTCGTAATAGACAGAACTGCCGATGATGGGTATGTCGGGGCTCAATTTTTGTCAGGTGTGTACTTAGGGTGTTTTTTCCTAAATGGTTTTACACTCTCCCTTTACAGAAATACAGTTACCCTCCCTCTAAATCAAACCTTCTTCATTCCTAATACATTAGCGCAGGTGACATATTTAATTATAAACCAAATCTAGTAGAGAGACGCCATTTAAAAAACATTCCTGGTTGAAAGGTTGAGATCTTTTAGTGCTAATAGTGTTTAGCTAGGTTTCTCATAGTTTAAAGTTGTATAAATATGACATGGTGTTTAGTTATTAAGAAATAAATTCCTAAATAAACTAAGCACAACTTATAAATTATGATGTTCAACTACACAACTAGTCGATATTAAGTATTCACTTAACATGAATGCTTATTTCTTGAGGACTCAAGATTTTTTTTAATAGTCTACACGTCCTTTTCAAATAAACATAATAATAATTATAATACATATAGCAATAATAACTATTATTAATATCAATATTATTAATAATTATTATTATCATTATAATAATAAAGCTTGGGTAAGCAAATCCATTTGTCAAAGGTACTCGATGATTGGAAGATAGAAGGTTTTAAAATAACTTTAGTTACCGTTATTTAATCGAATATATGTACCAATTTATGATATCGTCTTTGTTGACTTTTAAAATAATTGCATTTTTGTAGAGAGTTTTCCTAGACAAAAATTTGATCCCTCAAATAATTCAAATAGAATATCTCAAGAATTTGATAAAAGAAGAGAAAATTTACAAGTAAGTTGAAAATTGGGTTACCTAGAAAGTTTTCAACTAATGTCATTAATCAGTAGCACGATAGTGGAGTGTGGTCTCCATTATTTATCCATGAGAAGGTTGCTATGTTTACTCCCTATCTGGACAGTAAGTATTGTATGGAGAGTTGCAGAACTTCCAGGAGGTTAAGTACCTATTGTTAAGTCTCGTGGGCAACACCTTGCATTGTGTGATGTTAGTCTTGCATAACCTCCAACATTGGTAGCTTCCCCCTCAACTTATCGAAACATCTGGAAAGAAAAACATCTTGAACGTTTTTTTTATGCATGATTTTAATTTTGTGGTATCAGACTTCTAAAAGCAACGATTTATATTTATAATACATACAGATATGTAAAGTGAACCTAACAATAATAATAATAATGAATAATCAAAATTTCCGATAATGGGATCAAAAATAAATTAAACAATAAATCAAATTAATGACTAAAGTGTTAATACTATCATTAAATTCAATTTCAATTTTTACCTTGTTATGTTTTATAATTTATATAATATTCTTATATAGTTTTTTTTTTTCTAAATAATAAATATTGGGTAGTATAACATAAATGCGAACATGAGCTATAAACCTATTAATTTACCATTCATTGTATTATATAAATTTCAAAGTAATTCTGAAAATTATATATTTATATAATTGGTTGTGGAAACTCAACTAAACAAAAAAGTAGAATAGGTTAAGATATAAAGAAAACACTCCTGAAATTACAAACAAAATTATTATACTAATAAATACTTGTATTAAATGATTTTTTCTAATTGTTAATTTTATTATGTGCTATATTTTTAGAAATTAATATAAAATAACCTCTCAAAATGTGAAGATATACATTTTAAAAAAGCATTTATTATTCCAAATTTAATTTGAACATATAATTTTTTTTTTACTAGTGCATGAAAAAATGTGGAAATGTAAATTTTGTCAGACCCAATGTATATCTATTTATATGTCTAAATTGATAAATGAGTATTTAAAAGAAATATGTTGACTTGATTTGAATGTGCAGCCGCTATTAAAATTACAACATATTATACCGGAAGTTGAAAAGATTATCTCACTCTCTCCCCCAGCCCAGATGCATCTTTGGAGCCACTAAGACTGTGTGGCCCGTTTTGGGGTGGAGGGTACCCCTTGAGACCTTACTCCTTAAAAACTCTCCTCTCAACCCCTTTCAGCCATCCACCCTCCCCAGACACGTCACCGGGAGCACTGGGACTGGGGCTATGAGTTATGTCCAAACTGAAGCTTTCTCTAACAACTTGTAAATATGAATGCCTTATTTAAGTTATATGGTATAAATTTTTCATTTTTAAATAAAGTTTCTCTAAAATTAGAATTTACGTTTTTATGTATTTTATTCATTTGAAAAAAATCCTTATTTTCCTTAGTTTAAATAAAATAAAAAAAATTTCTATCTTCACCTAAGTATTGTGTAATTTTCACACGGGTTTGCTCGTTTGAAAATTCAAATGATGTTTGCATGATTTGAAATAATACAAATTATCAAACAAATCTATAAAGCTAACATTGACAAAAACACCAAAGATATTAACGATGTGTCATGTGACGTAATCGAGTGGTTTGACAGATGTTTTTTTTTTTTCGTGATCAGTAGCTGGTCTCAGAGGGGGTCCACAAATGTGTCCTATTCCTCTATGAAATTCAAATATGTCATAGGGCATGGGTCACGGTGTGCTATATTGCTGGCCACCTTGTATGACCACTAATGCGCTTTATACTCAAACTACCTTAACTCCCTAAAACTTAAAACGAACCTTTCTTAAGAAGACTAGGACGCATCAAATATCTGAAAATGCCTAGAGAAACCTAATTTAATATCAAAGTAGTGTGCTCATATAAATGCATTTTTTCAAAGCTATTTAACAAATAACCTGATATAAGTAAAACTTAAAATAGGTCATACTGAACTATTTTAATTCAATGTTGATCCGCTTCGGTAGAGGAGTGGGCTAAGGTATTCACATTCACATGATGATGACAGGCGGATCAAAGTTTTAATCCTGGTGGAGTGTAAAAAGGGTGTTTTTAAATAAAATTATTTTCCATTCTCTCTTCACGCTAATGCTGATGTATTTACTATAAATAAAACGTCCCTCACCCCACACACAAAAGTATAATTTGTTCATATGTGTATAGCCCGTACGTGTAGTGAAACACAGTGACAAATGAACAACATTTTATTTGCATGTTTGACACGAGGGATAGTAAAGATTTTAATATAATTGTAAAATTATGAGGTGGATATCATAGATTAAATGAACACACATCAGCTTATCAGTTTGTAGAGATGATTGGAAAAATATAATGGAGATAACGTGGGGAAAGCCCTCCCCTTGGCGATCTATCAACTATTTTAATTGTTGTTGATTCAAACCATGTCTGTGAGGGGCATTCAAAAGTTCAAACGTTCAAACGTTGGTGAAGTGAAATTAGAAATATTTTTCCGTGAAAGGGAATTTTAGCCTCCCACCTGACGAATGTTGGCACATTTCTCTAAGCCTATATCTTAAATTTTACTCCTGTTTAGTGTGATCTAGTGGTCTAGGGGTAAGGAGTCAGGCTTCTTTGCTGGGGTCCGGGGTTCAATCTTTGGTCCCAGAACCGATTTATCTGATTGTCAAACCATTCCTTTATCTCTGACAATACGTGTATTAATCACAATTTGTGAATGTGTGTGATTCCAGGACTCTACCACGGTTCGGATCCCACGTTAAGCTGTAGGTCTTACATTTCATCTCACAATCACCCTAACATTGCCCATTGGCGTAAGTGCTTATAACCCGAACGTGTAGTAAGACGCGATGCTAATAATAATATAATACTAATAATATTCCTGTTTAAACACTTTGCATCCATAATCCCTGGAGGACCTAAGCGGTCGTTAATGGATTACACCTCCCAGTAGGAAAACCTTAAGTGCCACATTTAATGAAAAGACCTTCCCTTTCAGGGTCATTGATCCACCATATCCATTTCCCCCATACCCGTTTTTTCCCTGACGAAATATCCTTCTTCTCTCACCACCTGGGCTTTCCCCGGTGACGTAATTCCCTTCCTCTCTTCTACTTCTTAGTCATAAGGTTGTTTCAATCCCACCTATTTGATATTTTGCCCAATTTGATTTTTTGTCCCACTTGATATGCCCCATTTGATTTTCAATAGTTTTACCCAAATCGGTGTACAAATATTCGATTTTAATAAAAAAATGTGTTTCGATGTTCTACCTCATTTGGTTCGAATTCCGGCGAGGATGTTGCAGGTGAGGGTGATTCGTGTTGATTCGGGAGGAACTCTGTCTATGTTGGGGGCGTTGGTCCTATCGGATTGAGAGGGTAATGTGCGTTGTCTGTCGAAGGGAAATGTTATTTTTTTATCGGTGGGAGTCTTAGTCGAGCTACGGTTTTTAATATGATCTATTAAATCGTCGTAGATGGCTAAGTGACGACTGGTTTTGACAAATTCATCTAATTATTTACTAAAATTGATCTCAAAATATAATTAGGAAAAGCTATATTTTTCATCAAGGATCACATGTTATAATTCAGGAAATTTCTGAGCATTCCTTTCGCTCTCTACACGCTCTCTCTTTTTCTCAAATTAGTACCCTATGTTGGTTGATACGTATCCCATTTTATATCCCTTAAGCTCTTTTATTTGAACACGAACCCCTTTTTTTTCAACTCTCTATCCCATTTAAACTAAACACGTATAACCATCCTCAATTCTGTACCCCATTTGGTCAATACGTGTCCTTTTTTAATTAACTTTGTACCTTTAAACACGCACCCCTTTTTCTCTATTAGGTTCTCCTTTTGGTTAGTACTTACATCTTTTGGCCAACAATATACCCTTTTTAATCAAACACGCACCCCTTTTGCTCAGTGTGATCCCCTTTTGGGCAGGGTTCAACATTCTAATGGCGCCATCTAGTGTCAATGACCTTATGGAGAGGAAAGAAGGGAGAGGAATGATGCTAATGGGAATAACCAAGAGAGGGTAGGGGAGGGATTTGACTTCACCTGGTAAATACAAGGGTGGGGAATATGGTAAATAGTTGGGTAATGACCTTGAAATTTAGGGAGGTGCATCCCAATAACAACTGCTTAGGTCCTCAGGGATTATTGATAGTTTAGAACAAAGCATTGTAGGGAAGTAAAAGTGAAGATACGGATTAGGAGAAATTTACCAACATCCACCCAGTGGAAGGCTTTTAATCTCTTTCCACTGAGAACCATCCCAAATTTCACTTCATCAGGGTTCGAATTCTATCCCGAACAGGAATGTACTGAATCATACACAACTGTAAAGCACGCTGGAACTAATCTACAGACCGTTAGGTTAAAATAGACCCCCTGGTGTGATGTTTTATCAAACCAAAGCGTTATTCACGTATTAAATTTTGGTTCCCTGTTAAAGGGGAGGTAAGGGTGATTACCATGTTCAAGTGCTTTGAAAATATAATTTTTATAAATTTAGTTTTCTATGCAGTACCGTCATATTCTTACCGTGTTGACGTAGATATAATTTAAAATAAACTCCTCTCGATTAATTATACTTAAAAAAATTACTTAAAAATACTAAATTGCAACTCATCACCCATACTGGTGGACGAACTAGGGTTTCAGACTTATATAAAATGACTTTCCAGATAAGAGGGGCGGGTTTAGAATCTAAGTCATGTATCCTAAAATGTTTTTTTCCTAAATAGTTTTCCACCATTTCTCCACTGAAATGTTGCTCAATATCTTCTGAAAATAATAGGTTTTACTCTTTTTTTATCATATTATTTATATATATATATATATGTATATTTTGATAGTTAGGATGGTCGTTGAAACATGACGTTTAAAAATAAGGATGTGTCAAAAAAATTATCCTCCTTTAGAAAAGAGTCCGTTAACGCCACTGTTTATAGGAACCAAAGTTTCCAAGATGATAAGGCAGTTCTTCTTAGATGGTTCGTCAGCAGGTGTAAGGTGCATATATCATAATACTGGCAAGTGACAGACAATCACGAGAGAGAAGAATGACCATGTTCACCTTGATGTAACCACACACGACACGACCCTTCAACCAGTGACTGTTTCTTCGCTTGAGACAACGACCATCACTGACGTATCAATGGACCATCGTTGTCATGAGTGAATGATCCTGGACGCTGGCATGCATAAGATATATCCAACAGATGATGTTCTAAGGGAATATCGTGGGTCTACTCACACGTGGTGTCTTTTAAATGAAGTACTACTTTATTGGCAGAGATATATGTGGTCAAATGTATTTGGGATAATCTTCGTAGTACGTGGTTCAGTCCACTACCGTGTCACTAAGAAGATTTATTCACCAAAATTCTACCCCCCCCCCCTCCCCCCAGACTACGAATCAGAACACAATGTTGGTGCTCCAGGTGAATATTGGTTATATTTTGCTGTTTGAAAAAAATTGAAATGCTCAAAAAATGGGTATTATCTTAGATAGAGTAAATGGATGGATGATATATATATTATATGGATGCATATATACATATATATATATAAACTAGATGTATATTTATTTATTTATATTTAGTACCGCGTCTTACTACCCGTTCGGGCTATACGCTTTAAGTACTAATTACTCTAATTGATTGGGAAATTGGGAAGGTTGAATTAGAGGAAGTGAGCCCGCATTTGCGTGGAGGGAGAGAGGAAAACCATTTAGGAAAAACCACCCCCAGTTCATCCGACCGAGATTCGAGCCTCGATCTCCCCGTCCTCAGCAGTCGAGCTCAACACGGCAAGCGCGTTAGCCAACTACACCACCAAGGCTGTTAATTAGATGTAATAGAATGCTTTTACTGTTTACCAATTTAAGGTGGCTGCCTTCCAGAACGTTGAAACACATTGCTTATGTTCAGCTGTTTCACAATACTTAAGTAAAGGATTGTTATTTCAAAATATAGTTTACATCCAAATATGTTTAAACCAGTCTGTAGTTTTATTAACTACAAACAAAAATTAATATTGCATGTGAAAAAAAAAGTTTTTTTTAGCACCACGTTTACCACCCTTTTTAGTTATACGCCCGAAAATAGTTAATTTTCAACTAAATTTACGCAAATTACCACCAAACGCCATGATTAATAAAGTGAGTCGACTCTTAGAATCCATAAAGCCATTCCTGTCGTTTATAAATTATGAGGTTAGTCATCTTATCTTCTAGGATGTTTTATCCTCATCTGCGGTAACGCTGACTTGACGTTAGAGCCATATATTGTAATTTTCCATTGACGGAGAGTTAAGGTCTCGAATCGTGCACAAGTGTATTAAGTTATGTTGTTTTAGATAAACAGTGTTTCACTCTCACTCCATGAAAATGTAGGTACACTTACTACAAATTATAACTTAATTTTCCAATACCAGTTGTGTATTAAAAATGTTTATGATTTGTCTGGGTACTAAGACATTGGAGAAAAATGTTAAGTAATAAATAAACGTAAATATGCAAATAGCACAGGAGGGTGTGAAAAAGGGTGAAGGCCAGTCCCTCAACGAAAACAATATGCTTAGAATCAATAAAGGTATATATAATTTACTTTTTATTGTTCTAGAACAGGGATCGGCAACTATTTGATTGCAATCGACCAGTGGGTCCCATAAAAGTTGTCAGTCGATCACGTAAGATTACTACATCGCCATTAAAAGTAGATCTTTGATTATTTTAAACTTGAAAATATATCAAGTACTTTCCAATAATATTTGATTTTAGTTAAAATAATCATAGTAGTTAATTATAAGTATTATTATTAGCACCGCGTCTTACTACCCGTTCGGGTTATACGCACTTACGCTAGTGTGAAATGGTAGGGTGATTGTGAGGTGAAATGGAGGACCTACAGTTTAACGTGGAATCCGAACCATGGTGGAAGCCTGGCATTCCTCACATTCACAAGATGTCTTGTCAGAGGTGAAGGAAGGGTTTGGTAATCAGATAAATCTGTGCCGGGACCGAGGATTGAACCTCGGCCGCCAGCATATAAGTCTGTCACCTTACCCCTAGACCGCCAGGTCACCCTTTAATAATTCATTACTGTTTGTAATCAAGCCCGATTTTTTGTAATCGCTGTGTCTTACTACCGGTTCGGGTTACATGCCTGTGTACCTATTACGCAAATGGGCTATTAATGAGTAAGGTTTAATTTATAGGAAGTGTATCCGCATTTTCGTAGTTGGAGAGTGGAGAAACATTATAGAAAAATCCTTTCAGTACATCTGACCAGGATTCAAACCCCGATCACCCCATCATCGGCAGTCTAGTCTATTCCGAGAGTGACATCTTAGACCACGCGGCCACTGAAGCGGGCAAAATAAAAACTAGAAGTGAGCGTTGTAATTAATAACTAAGCTGTTTCGAGCTAGGAATAGATAATCTGGATTATAAATAAACGTAAATTCATTAAAAATCTATTGGATGATAGATAGTATGAAAAAGAAATGTATATCGAGATTAAAGAAAATTTAAAATTATCCCAAGATCTAAATGGATTTATTTTGAATCTTTTAGAAACAATCATGCTATAAATATATTTATTTAAAATGCTACCAATATGCTTAAAACAATAATAATGTTAAATTTATTTTATTTAAATTGAAAAATAATATTTTTACCGTAACATTAAAATTGAAAGAATCAATGATTTTGATGGCCTATAATGGATTCGGATTTCATCAAGAAAATGGCACTGTATTGTGGAATAAAAAGAAATTCACAATAAAATTTGGCAAAAAAATTAATTCAAGTATTTCTTTTATCCCTTCTATCTCAAATAAGTGTCAGTATTAGAAAGAATATATTAAAACATTGGCAGAGAATAACGTAATTTATCGTCTACCTAAACCAAACAATACGTTTACTGGTATGCACATCCAAATTGTCGTCTAAATCAGAGACTGGCGTGTCTAGACACCCTCCATCACGACATGGTTAGCAAATTAAACAGACAGTTCTGTACGTTCACATCACGTGAGCCAACTTTCCCTACTTGCCTGATATACCTGCTGGGAGCAGTTCTTGTCAATCGCAGACCAATTTAGACGTCAGCAGACCTGAAGTGCAGTCATTAAGTGTGCTAGATTGTCTTTTACTAGGGGGGAAAATATAGAAAAATGGGTCCCGTAGGCCTTTTGTGAGAAATTGTTGGTAGTGTCATAAATTCAGTAAAATACATCCCTTGAAGTCGATAAACCTGCTGGCACCCTGACAAATAAACAGAAACCAAACGGTGGCCAATTAAATATTGCAGATAATAATTTTCTTAAAGATAAATACCTTGGCCTCTCATCATTGGATTAAGTTTTTGTATGAAATGTTAATTTTATTAATTTATTTTATAATGTAGACATTTTTTAGTAAATAAAAAGTGTTATCCGTTATATCAAGTAAAACACTAGTTTGACAAAAAATTACCTTTTGAGTATCTCACCTGTTTATAAGCTGAGCTAATCTAATATTCATGTGATATTTGATTGCCAATTTATGTGATTAAATCAACTTTTCCTGTAAACGAATTTCTTTCAATAATTCTCAATATTTTATTATATATTATTTTAAAAATCAAGTAAAGAGCGACGCGATTTTTTTTGTAAGATAAAAAGGAATAATTTACTAAGTATGCCATCATAAGTAATGTAGCCACAATTAAAATAATTAGTTAGCCACTGGCCTCTTACTTACAGCCTCTTCTGCATTGACATTCATGTTTATGCATTATTTACCATCATCTAAACATGAACACAATTTCATACATATGAATTTATGATTGCAGCAGATGATAGAAAACTTGGACTTGGTCTTTTGACAAGGACGTTTAATAAGATTAATGATTGAAAGCTTCTGGTTTTGGTAGTTCTGTCGTCATTGTAGTACCAAATTATCCATCTTTCTTCACCCAACCATATTCATCTGGTGAGGGTAAGTAAGGATTGGCCACAATTTCATGGTTCCACACGAGGTTCTGGTAATGTGCAGGAAGGATAGCCTGGTGTAGAGCAACATACTAGTTGTTTTTCAGCTTGTGCCTGTTGTCGTTTGAACATGAACCAGCGGAGTTGAGAAACTGACGTGACAGGTGTTTTCGGCATGTAAATCTTGGAGATGAAAGTTCCTATATAAAATGTAACATTATCTGGTGGATGTATTCCAAACACACAAAAGTGAAATTTCAATAACATTTTCTGGAGAGAAATTAAGGTAAACATTCCAAAACCTCATTTTCCCGATACCTGTAATGCAGCCGACAACATTTGTACCAGTCCAGGCATGACATACTGATAAAGCTTATATTCTGAAAGTCCAAGTGACTCTACAATATATTTGATCTTGACTTCTCTTTTTTGGTTTACAGCACCCGTACAAAAATAAGTGCTATTGCAGAGGTGTGTGTATCTTCTTAAAGCCAACATAAACACCTCTGTATATAGCAAATAATTTATCAGAGATATCGCTCCACAGGAAACAGCATAAAATCCATGTAACATGAGCTTCGTGCAAGTTTATTCGAAGCTATTTCATTGGATTAGTTAAACATTCAAACCAAAACATTTATCGCTTTATGCATTTGTGCGTTTGTTGGAGGGGAATTTTATCAAAATATACCTGGAGATATATTCTGATAGTTCCATACTAGTGTGGGCAAAAAGCTTTCTTGTGAAAATTTTGAGATATCAGTTGAGTTGGTAATAATAAAGTACACACGAGCTCTGAGCTACCTTGTATTTTTACTTTCTCGCTAACTCACAGATAGAGACAGTTGTGTGATCGTACAAAATATCGACCTCAAGATTTTGATGCTTATCGACGTCTCATGAACCCCGAACCCGAAAAAGTGGTTTTTGTATTACGAAATAATTCTCTAATACCATAGAGTAAGTAAATAAGTATGTTTCTCAATAGTTGATGTTCTTTTACCTTTAACCTCTTAAGAGAAATATTTTTAAAGCAATAATCTACCTCTATCATTTTTGACTCAATAGTCAATATCTACCTTTTTTATTGGTCTTAATATATTAATGAGGCATTTTATATCATTGCGATAACCATAATATGTGTAACCTCTAATAAAATGTCGAAAATTTTAGCAGTAAGTCGACCATTTAATACGAAATGTTGTCCCTTGTGGACCCTGTCTAGATCTATTTACTGGTCCAAATACACAAATTAGGACTTTAATTCTGTAAAAATTAAATTATAATATAATAAATCGGGATTTGAAAAACGTATTATGTAAGTATAGCTCAATTTTTGTTTGGATTTGCTGAAATATATCATTTTATTTTACACATGTTACGAGTTTTGAGTAAATATCTCCATTTTTAAACAATGCAGTGAGAAAGTCCGTGCGGAACTCCTTATCATATATTTCCCTTGTTTTGATTTTAAGGAGCACTCAACTTCATATTGATCGAAAATAAAAAGGATTCTGTCAAGCTTTAAAAAATGTTCACTTATTACTTGGTAAAGTGAGAAGAAACATCAGCGCTGCTCTTTAGATGTTCTTGTTTTTCCATTACGTGAATCAGAGCCATATTATCCACGAGAACAACTTCATGCTCTCTCATGTTATCGGCCACATTTATGCTTATGCTGGTATAATCTTATCACACATCATTGGGTGAGGTTTCTTTTGGCGTCTTTCTGGGATACCGATCAAAGAGTTATTGCATTAACTACCAAGAAGAGAACCATCAGCTGCAAACAAATATTTTGAAATAACTGAAAATTCGTACTGCTGTATTTCTTGTTTCAAGTCGTCATCGGTTCCTGATTTAAAAACAATTAAGATTATAGCAAACAAAATACTATAGTCTTGTAGTTCCATCCCATTGGAACGTAATGACACTATTATTGATAGCACTTCTCCATGTGAATATAGCTTTTGCTCTTTCATCGTTACTCAAAAAAGTATAAACAAAGCCTCCTTTAATTTGGTTATTGAGAGATTTTCTCTTAATTCTCTGGATTTTAGGAATCACAGTTTTCATGATCATAACACTTAATACATTCCTTATTTTCACTGAATG
Source organism: Timema poppense (assembly GCA_902141375.1). Lineage (NCBI taxonomy): Eukaryota > Metazoa > Arthropoda > Insecta > Phasmatodea > Timematidae > Timema > Timema poppense. Next base: position 11,659 of record CABFOV010000045.1, on the reverse strand, counting down.
AATTGCCATGCTCTCATTGTAGAACACAATTTATGCATTTTATGTTCTTCCCGATGTACATTTCTTGGTCACGACGTTTGACTTCTGGTTTTATTTTCCATCAACATTCTCGGCATAAGTTTGACATCTTCATTAACACTTGCAAACTCTGGATTAATAAGGAAGTACTTAGTTCGATAGCTGACATTTAGATTAATCACACCTAGGCCTCCTAGTATTTTCATTTGTCACTTAATTTGCCCTAAATAATGATCTGCACTAATAAAACAAAATTAACTCTCTTTATTCTTCTTTACTAAACATTTTTCAAAAATGAGTTCCTCGTTAATTTCTGGGTTGGTGATTAGCAGTTGTTTCACCTCAGCTAAGTACAGTGGAAACATTGTGACATTTATAAATGTATATTGTGTAAAGAAACTTGGTGTGAACTTGTCAAGAGCTTTAAGACGCAAACACCAGTCTTCAGTGCATATATTGCACGGATGAGTAAATAAATAAAAGAGATTTGTATGACATATTTCATTAAATAGATTACAGGTGTGGACGATGTACTGCTGTAGAACATACAGTATTTAGTTTCTGGCAGTTTGGAGATAATTTGATTTTTTTTTCAACTGTGGAAATAGAATTTTCTTTATGAAACTTATCACCTTTTAAAAATGTTTCATACAAGCTATTTTCATGTCTCTCATATTCAGACAGATCATTTTGGTCAAGTAAATAAGATATGCTATGTATAGAATGTACATTGCAGTATATAGAGGCTAGCCTTTTGATCTCTCTTAACATTATTTGCTTCAATTATTTTCCTTACTGTTGCAGCACTGCATCCTATTTATTTTTCTACTGCACATTGCTCTGCAATTATGTGAACTTCCTCTGAACGTAGGATGGTATGTTCCAAATCACGTATTTATATTTGTTACTGTTTATCAGGTTTGTACAGATTCATATCCATTGTTTATATGGTTTTGTGAGATTTGCCTACTATAGAATAATTTATGTGTTAATCTCTCATCAGAATTGTCAGTAAATTTCCCCATTCTTTCGCTTGAGCCATTAAGTCATTAAGCCAGGTTTCGGAGTCACTCATAATATATCAATCATTAGCAAAGTGGAAAAAATGTTGAAAGAAGTAAACATTTCAGATAGTCTAATGACTACAGGAAATGTCCTCTAACAAAACAAAGTCCTCCTAATTTCCACTGTCTTTAAATTGCACGATTTTGGTTTTCACACAACATTTGGTGTTCCAAAAATGGTTTACGTATTCAGGAGTTGCATTTTAATTGTTGGTTTAATGACGTTGCCCCCTATTCCTCACCAAACTCCAGCAACAAGCTAGTGTATAAGTGGAGTCATATTAGCTTTATTTAACTGTATAGAAAATCCCTGTTCTTAATTTTAAAGGAAAAACACCAAGTATTAAAAAAAACACGGTTATAACTTTATAGAAGTATTACTCATTAAGTATAAAAAAATAATAATAAATTGGCTCTGAGTATCCAGATCCAAAGTACTCAAGGGCAAAATTTTAATAAAAAAATCGGATTTTCATATTTCTTTGAAAAAACCATTTCCCTTATGCAAAATATGTATGATAAATTAAAGAAGTGGATTACAATTATCTTTAATTTAAAAACAACAACAGTGAAATCCGATTACTGGGAGCTGAGATATGGTTGATTTATGTATACATATCATCACTATCATTTAATGGCCGTCATTTGGATTCTGTGGATTCATCAAGGTGCCAGCAAGGCTTTTAGAGCTAAGGGGATATTATTGAGTGAATTGATAACAATGCCAATTGTCAACTATTCCTCCCGAAAAGTATATTGAATACACTCTTCTCCCCTACTATTGTGTGGGCTCGTCCGTCGTTCATGGTACCGGATGAAGGAAGTTAGTTTTTCTCAAAAATTACATATCCTTATACTATTTGAACTTATCTCTATGAATATTTTATGGTGACACTCAAAGTTATTTATAAAAGCATTCGAAATAAGTGCTGTTGTTTTACTCAAAATGGTGGACATGTGGACTAAATGTCAAGCATATCTAGTCTGAATTGTCTGTGATGGGATGTCGGGGTTTTAATTTCGGTAAGATGCTTGGAGGGAGTTTAATTTCTAAATGGTCTCCCACTCTCGCTCTCTATGAAAATGCAGGAACACTTACTCGAAACTCTATCTTCAGCCTCCTTAGTCAATTTGTGCATCTAAATGAGTAGATCCTGTATGGGTAGATAGACACTGAGCAAAAGAGAGTTATTTTTAAGTCAACTACCCAAATGTTGTTTTGATGTGATTTCTATCCATCGGGTGATTGGCACACACTCATCCGTTCAGCTGGTTAGTCCTGTACACAAAACCTGGTAGAAATCTTATGTACTAGGGGATTTTAGAAAGTGTGGTGGTTCCCCTTGCCTTCTACACGGAATTTCTATCAGCTAGCACCGAAAGGCCTAATAACGTTGCCGGAAGGGTATTTTCAGATAACTATCAGGATCCTTTTACATGCCACAACCGACAAACGGGACAAATGGCTTTATTTCTCCTCCTAAGGATGTTGTATGTTGTGCTACGAATTTTTTATCATACAATTAACATTCGTCGAACTCAGCTAGGATTAAGGCCACGAACATTGGGTCCTGAGGCAAGCACTTTACCCCAAGAACACTGAGGTCAACCTTTTTTTATGTATGATGTAAATATAATAGTGAATCTAATAAGTACGTTGAGGTTCCCAGAGCTTTAAAGTGTATTTCTGAACCGTTTGGCCTCTTGGAAGAGACTGTAGTGGATTCGCTTTGAATCCCAGTTTGCTATATAAAGTGAGAGTGTATGCCATATATAAGTAGTTATGATATTTTTATGGTCCCACCAGGGAACACGCATATAATGTAATGGCATCGGTTTCGTCTAGCTTTGTATAACGGTAAAGGGTTGGGCAGCGTTCAAACTTTTCTTTGTATACTTTGTTGTGTTTACTATTTAACTACTATCCATCCCTTCCTATACAGATATTGTTGTACCTCCTCTTAATTCAATTTTTATGATTCCATCCACAATAATATAAAACCATTATATTGATAATCTCTAAGTGTATTTGTAAAAAAAAAAAAAAGATAGTTAATCGCTGTTGAGGCTGAATGATCTAAGGCAACACTCTCGTGTTGGACTGGCCTGCTGAAGACGGGGAGATTGAGGTTTGAATCCTGGTTGTGTCTGCTGAGGGTAGATTTTCTAAAATGGTTTGCCACTCTCCTTTCATTTAAGTGTAGGTAGATTATTTCTAAAACACTTCCTTCCTCCTCCCTAACCCATTAGAATAATTATAAAATATGCGTATAAATTGAACAGGTAGAAAAACGCGTTGATGATAGTGATAATAATTTAGAATTGTTTTAAATTTGTAAAAAAAGAGTCCACTATCTAAAGTAATTTATTATCATAATTGAGGAGGTTGGGGTGAAAGCACGATAATCCACACTTTATGAAAAAATTTTATAGCAGTGCTTTTTTGTAACTTACTTCTTGAACTACAAATTGTTTTTATGGCCAGTCAAAACCTTGAGGAGAGATATTATAGAAAATATTTTATTTATTTCTTATAGCAAGATTTAGGTATTTTATAGAAGTTTAAATAGTGAGACCCACCTCGGTGGTGTAGTTGGCTAACGCGCTTGTCGTGTTGAAGCTCAACTGCTGAGGACGGGGAGATCGAGGTTCGAATCTCGGTCGGGTGAACTGGGGGTGGTTTTTCTTAAATGGTTTTGCACTCTCCCTCCACACAAATGCGGGCTCACATCCTCTAATTCAACCTCCCAAAGTCCTAATCCATTATAGTAATTAGTAATTAAACCGTATATCCCGAACGGGTAGTAAGACGCGGTGCTAATAATTATATTATTATTATTAAATAGTGAGATTATCATTTAAAAATCGAATAGGGTTATAACACGTTTAGGTGGCCTCGTGATCTAAAGCACTACTCCCGCAGTAAACTAGACTGTCGATGATGGGAAGATCAAGATTAGAATCTCAGTTAGGTGAACTGATAGTGGTTCTTCCAAAATGGTATTTCATTTTCCCTTCACACAAATGTGGGTAAACTTCCCCTAAATACAACCTCCTTAATCCCTACAAACCATTAGTATAATTAGTACATGAGTGTATAAAACAAACGAGCAGTAAGGCTCGTTGCTAAAAATTTGTATTAGGGATATAAGGTTTTTGACATGACCCCCTGAGTTATGTTATTAAAAAGATTTACTCTTCTTGGTGTTTTTTTTATCACATTATCATCGTAAAAGATGACCAGGATTTGACTATAAAATTTTAATTCAAATAGTTGAATAATATTATAATTTAATTTAATAAATACAAGAAAACTTGCAGTGATACCACGCAGACTACAGCAAAAATACAATCAATAGGTCAAATATTTCTCAAGATGTAGAAGAAATACTGGATACATAATTTTGAGGACCCTGTATTGGTATGACTGTACTAACATCTGACTTGACCATTTTTACCATGGCCTTAGCGTTCTGACATGGCTGACAAACTGTCCAAGTAAAACCATATACTTTTTTTTTTATAAATATAATTTGTATGGAAAGCGTCCACAAACTGCCGTAAAGGAAATGTTTGGTCAGAAGTTCCACAACTACGACATGCTCGGTAATTTATAACACTCATATCGGAATGTGGCTCGCAATAAATATACTATTTCATAGGTAATAAATGCCATGCTCACAATATTTGGGTTAACAGTTCCAAAGGAGCCGGCTCCATGGTAACGTTAAACAAGCCGTAAATTTAATTTGTTTATTTCTTCTTTTTTTTTATGGAACACTTACGTCAACTACTTTTTGAAACAAAGTTACATCAATGTTTTGAATGGTAGACACTTTCCACCTTTTTTTATGTAGGGTATTTCATATATAGTAGTAGTATAATAGAATGAAAGTTTGTTGGGGTGAGATGAAGGTAGATCTCTAAAATGTAAGATGTTCGTGTAGTTAATGCGTCAAAAACTTATTTTAGTGGCGTGTTAAACTCAACACTGTAACGTACCTAGATCCATTTTTGTATGCTTTTGTAGACTCTAAAAGGTGAATTTTTAGACATGGGGATTAAAAAATATATATAATAAATCGTAAAAATAATTTGACTATATATAAGCACAGCATAGTGGAAAAGAGAAACGAAATGAGTATTAACAGAGATTATCTCATAGCTACAATATTTTCTACAACTTGTAAATTTGTTAAATAAAAAAAAAGGATTTTGATTATGTTATAAGTTGTGTTTAACAATTTTTGTTAAATTATGTAAAATCTTCTATTATTTCTAACTCAAAACTTGTGTACCTTTTAAAAACTTTTGTGTTCCAATTCCTAACTTTTGGGTTTTAGTTTTTCACAGCCTTATGATAACATTATTTTATATATGGCCCGCTTCAGTGGCCGAATGGTCTTAGAAGTTACTCTCGTGTTAGATTGGTTTTCTGAAGACGGGGAGACTGGACTCGAATCCCAGTCTGGTCTATTTGAGAATGTTTGTCCTAAATGGTTTCCCACTCACCTTCCAAGCCAATGCTGATTTATTAGCTCTAAAATGCTTCCTTCCTCATCCCTACCCTATTAGAGTAATTATCATATATATATATATAATCTAAAACGTAATAAGATGTAGTGATAAAACAATATTTTAAATCTGGTTAAATTATATAATTGATTCTTTGTGACTGTCAAACATTGTGAATTTATTTTTATAGCCTTGAAACAAATATTTGAGGCTCTATATATTATTTTTCTGGTCCAACACATTTTACAACACATTTTGACTACCTGCCTACCTACATCTTATATATAAAATTCTCGTATCACAATGTTCGTTCCCGTACTCCTCCGAAACGGCTTGACCGATTCTCATGAAATTTTGTGAGCATATTGAGTAGGTCTGAGAATCGGCCAACATCTATTTTTCATACCCCTTAGTGATAAGGGTTGTCCACCCTTAACATTTTTCTATAATTTTTAGACATTTTTTTAATATCTTTATTTTTTTTATTATGTCGCATTAAAAAATACATACAACCCTAAATTTTTACCCTTTTATCACCAACCCCTATTTTTTAATAGCCATTTTAGTAATTTAATCATTTTTCATCCCCGGTCGATAACTGATCAATCGTCATGTGCCAATTCAATTCAAACGTATTCAGTTTCCGATTAGATTGGCATTTGCAATGACTATCAACAAATCCCAAGGTCAAACGATGTCTATTTGTGGCTTAGATTTGAGAACACCATGTTTTTCACACGGACAATTATACGTGGCATGCTCTCGAGTGGGTAAACCATCCAGTTTGTTTGTGTTAGCTAAAGATGGACTAACAAAAAATATTGTTCACGCTATGGCATTAAGAGATTGATATTGTTTGTTAGTGTTACTGTCGTAATTGATTAATTAATGATATATAATTTTAAGGAATAAATTATAATAACTTAAAAATAATGTTTGCCTTTTGTTATTTTTATATTCCCTCATCGTTCACAGCACTCCATGCCTATTTCACGCATATACCACATTCTTACACACTTACAATAAGTAAGCTATTTTTTGTCTACACTAGAAATTACTTAAAAATTATTCATATGGCAAAACAACGTTTGCCGGGTCAGCTAGTTTATTATAAAAAGACGAGTAAAAAATAATTTATATTAAGTGAACTCATCTTTACTTGGAAGGATTGTGGAAAACATTTAGGGTAAAATAGCAACAAAATAGCCAGCTGAAATTCTATAACCGACCTCCCAGTCACCAGCAAACCATACTCTCCAACTTCTTCTCATCAGTAACGTGTCATCCTAATGAGTTAAATATCCTGTATTTGAATTTCATCGTGGCTTAAAAAACTATCCCTTGTGGAACTAGATTGTCTTTATTCGCGGTGATGAATTAACCACTGGTGGATGGGTATTCAAGGCTTAAGTTTTATCTAAGATGTATGTCATTTGCTAATATAATCAGTTTGTTCGGATAATTCACTTTGAATACCTCATAGAAATAATAAAATAACAAGAAATACTAGACAATACTGACTTCTTTCTTTACCAAGCTGGATACAAATCCATTAAACCTTGTTTATACTTAATAATAATAATAATAATAATAGCAATACTAATAATACTTAGTACCACGTCTCGCTACCCGTTCAGGTTATAAACTTAAGTACTAATTAGGCTAATGTTTTAGGAATTGGGAAGGTTGAATGCAGAGGAAGTATACCCACATTTGCGTGGAGAGAGAGTGGAAAACAATTTAGGAAAACCACCCCCAGTTCACTCTAGCGAGATTCGAACCTCAATCTCCCCGTCCTTAGTATATTCTTTTACTTATAAGTTGTTCTAATCAAAGGCTATTTACATGTGTTTTAAAACCAGTGATCCACCGGTTCAAGTAATTATTATTTATTTACCGGTACCTGGGATTCTAAGGTTCAAATCTAGGGCAAGTGCACCAGAGATAATTTTCCTATCTTTTTCTACCATCCCTCTATTCATTCTGATGCATGTGCACTTCCCTTAAACAATCTTCCACCCCTCTCTTTCCCCTTAAAACTGCCCCCCTCCTCGATTAAGTCAATATAAACTACTGTGTTAAGGATGATTTACATATAAACATTACCCAGCGTGTCCTTTCCTTGTAAGTGCCACGACAGTGCTTTCCGTGCTTTATCAGACCAGGGTAATACAGCAAAACAATAAAACCTCTTGCCCTATAGTTATGAAGAATCTATATATCAGTTTATTTAGAGCTCTGATTAAAATGTACTTTATAATTGTTGCAATTTAAATATAGTAACGAGAAGTGGTTTTCTATCATCTGTGATTTGTTGGGAAATTCTCTAGCAGAAGATGGCACAAAAAGTGGTATACGTGAAATATTTCTTGAGACCTTTTTAAGTTTTTATTTTTCAAAGCATAATTAGGGTTGTATGTATTTTTTTAGTACATAGGCTGCTGTTGACAGAGAGATTGGGGTTCAAATCCTTGTTGGTTGTAGAGAGGATAGTTTTTCCTTAATGGTTATCTACTCTTCCTTCACACAAATGCTGGGACACACCCCCTAAATTCAAATTTCCTCAGCCCTATAAAACGAGCATAATTAGTACATATACGTGTAGCCTAAACGGTTAGTAAAACGTAGTGCTCAAATAATAAAGAAGAGATTAACTAAATAAATTTTATATACCTTTATTTAAAATAACTTGGTTTCTAAACATCCAGGTCTAAGGTGATGTTTAAATATTAATTCATTCATAAAGAACAGATCACAACTAGTTATTTCACGCGAAGTAATTCAAGCAACACTGAATCAGAGATAAAAGGCATTGGTGGCACTTATTACCAACCACACATCACTAGCACTATATGAAACTGTGCTGTTGGTATCAGTGCCACCACAATTAAAGCTTGAAAATATATTTGCAGACGATAAGATATCTTAATGTGTGACACTGACGTTATTGCACCGGAGATGCAGCTAATACGTATAAATACAATAAAGTCTCACTTATTCGGGTTAATCGGTACGATAGAGTGAACAAATAGTTGGTTATAAGCTTTAATAACTAAGCTAATTATGTTAGTGATGGAAAAGACTATATTTAGAGGAAGTGTATCAGGGTTTGCGTGGAGGGATAATGGAAACAATTTTTGGAAAAACCACCCTCAGTACACTCAACCAAGTCTCTAAACTCAATTTTCTTGTCCTCATTGGTCTATTCTACTGCAAGAGTGTCGCCTCAAGACCATGCAGGCACCAATGTAGGTCAAAAATAGTAGAAAATCGTGGGTAATCGAAAATACATTTTTATCTTTAATGTTCCTACATTTGAAATGTATTTATAATATGGATAAATATCTGTATACAATATTTGTACATGGGTAGCCTCTGCATAATAATACAATGACGCTTGTATGATATTAGCTGTAGAAAGAGCAGTAACGGACGTAAGGGGGTGTAGAGATAATAGATGAGGAGTTATGAAAGTGTAGGGTTAGGGTTATGACTAAAACGTGCCAAGGTGGGGCTGTAGGGAACGTGAGATAAGGCCAATGTTTTTACCATTTTTATAGCAACACATTTTTGCCAAGAATATATCAAATTATGATTCAGTACAGACATAGAGTTTAACTTTCTTTACATGGCAATATTATCAATTGTTGAATATCTGTAATGGGTGTCCTGGAATTTAACGACAACTTTTTATCTTTATTTAAAAATTTCTCATCTAATGTTGCTTTACTTGGGACAGATATTCAACAACTGTTGATGTCACCATGTGAAGAAAATTAAGTTTAATATTTGTACAGAAGCATTGTTTTATATATTTTGGCCAAAAATGTTTTTGCCAAGAAAATTACAAAAACAATGTCCTTTTCTCGCATCGCCTAAATCTCCACTTTAAGTTTCGTTTACAGTACCAGGTTTAATGCAGAGTTATTTATTTTATATAAAAATACGAGAAATAATGTAAAGTGTAGTATTTTGAAGAAAGTACATGGATAATCCAAAAAATTAAATACCTTAGCACGGATAATCGGGAGCTAACTGTGTATCAATTATAAGAACTTCACGGGACATTATTAATATGATGAAATCATCATGGATGCCACTTATATGAAATAAATAACATGCGATGTGTTTATCAACATATCTTTCTCCTCTAAATTGTTCGCCGATGACGGGGAGTTTGGGGTTTGAATCCCAGAAGGTTTATTTAAGGGTTTTTACCTTAAGGTGTGGCCGAAGGGAGCGCGAATAATTTTACAGTTTTTATAGCATTACATTTTTATGGCCAGAATAAAACAAATATTTCTCCACTAGCAACATAGAGAATAGTTTTCTGCACATGCTAATATTAACAGAACATGAATATCTATCAAGGGTGTCCTGAAATTTTGTCAAAACTTTTTAAATAAAGAGAAAAAGTTTTGACAAAATCACAGGACACCCTTGACAGCTATTCAAGATATGTTGATATTAGCATGTAAAATTTCAACTCTGTAAAAACTTTAAAAATACTTACGCTTCCTTCGGCTGCACCTTAATGTCTTTCAACTCTCTCTCTCTCTCTCTCTCTCTTTCCAAGAAAAATCGGGGCTATTTATAAATTGTACCATTCTAACGCCTCTCTCTTTATTGTATATATAAAAATAGCCCGGATTGGTAGTAATACCAAAAATATATAGAGCTCTTGGTGCAGTTTTCTATCAAACCTTTAATCTAGCCTAAAGCATAAATGTCCTGAGTATCACCTTAGAATTACTATAAAGTAAAACAATACTTCTTGGATCTTAGTATGCTTGGATTGCTCTGAAATTGTTACTAAATCTACTTTCATGTACTCATAAGCCAAGCACTTGGTTTTTCCGATATTATTTTTGAAAGATTAGGGACATTTGAAGAAATATTAGATGATTTAGCAAAATTTGTTTACCTTTAAGGTAAGAAGGAAAGGAAAGTGAGTAATGGTTCTTATTTTTACATTTTTTATAACCAAAACATTTTGGTTAGAACATTTAATGTTTTCATCCAGTCTCACTTCTCTTTAGGGTTATATGCATATGCATTAATTATGCCGATAGGTTAGGGTTAAGAAAGTTTTATTTAGAAGGAATGGACCGACATTTGGAGAGAAGGGGAGTGAAAAATTATTTACAAAAAAAAACCCACCTTATTACACCAAACAGGGATATGAGCACTGATCTACCCGTCATTGACAGTACAGTATATTGTGACAGTGATGGCTTCCTAGACCACTCGACCACCAAAGTTGGTAAATAAAATATTACTCCAATAAATAAGTTTAGTTTAATTTCTTACCTATTTTGATCTCAACAGTTCATGAATGTTTTTCACGAGCATGATGGCATTTGACCAACATTTTTTTAAATGATATACTAAGTCATGTTCAAATCACACACCACCAATGAGATGGATTCATTAAAACTGTTTTTTAGCACCACATCTTACTACCTGTCCAGGTTATACGCTTATGTGACAATTACGCTAATGGTTTTAGGAACCAGTAATGCTATATTTAGAGGAAATGTAGCTGAATTTTTGTTGAAGGCGAGGGAAAAAGAATTTTGGGAAAAATAACCATCAGTATACCTGACTGAGATTTTAGCATCGATCTCTCCGTCATCGACAGTCTAGTCTACTGCGAGAGTAGCACCTTAAACCATGAAACCACCGAAGCGGGTGCTGAAACTGTTGAGCACCCCGAGTAAATCAAATTAAACATAATACACCTACTTGAGCAATATTTTATTTATTTTGGTCCAGAAATATTTTCTGGCAAAATATTGGGGGAAGAAACAGCACAAAACTTAACCTACGTTCACTAGCATAGTATTTTAAGTAGCCTACATTGAGTATTATTTATCTTCTGAAAAGTGTTCATTTAGCGATCCGAATAAATTTGTGGTCTAAGGTAGGTAGGGAACCTCACCCTGACTATCGTTTGAGAGCCGCGTGACCTGTCAGCCGTGATCCGTGACGTACCGTGAAATAGCGTGACGCGGCATGACATGACCGTGACGCGGCGCTAGGAGCCACCAAACATTTATCAG
>CABFOV010000044.1:367995-388729 GCA_902141375.1 Timema poppense | reverse complement strand
TTGGCTGTGGTTACAAAAAGTGGGTTGTGATAAAAGTAAAGGCCATTGTTCTTTGTGTAAAACTAACTTTGATATAAGTAACAAGGGAATATCTTCAATCCGATTGCATGCCAGGGAAAGAAGCATGTTGGCAGAGTGAAAGCTGCTAGTGGTAGCAAAAAAATATTGGACTTGGTCCCTACGGCCAAAAATGCAGCGTCATCTATAGGCCTACATGAAGATGTACATTTTAATGCTAATGACCATGAAGTAGTTTTGAAACCTGAAACTAGATCTGGTTGTTCTATTCAGAGCTTCCTTGTCAAAGATAAAGTTTCTCATGCTGAAATATTGTGGGCTAATAATCAAGTAATGACACATTCTTCTGCTAGAAGTTTTTCTGCTTGTAGTGATTCTTTTAAAGTAATGTTTTCTGATAATGATATTGCTCAGAAATTTCAAATGCATATGGATAAACTTGGATATGTCATCGTGTATGGACTAGGTCCTTTTTTTCAAAATCGAGCTCGCGAATATGGTTAAGCAATGCTCATTTTATTGTATTTCATTTGGTGAGAGCATAAATACTGTGGCTCAGAAGACCAGATGGCTGTTGTTCGCTTCTGGTGTGAAAATGAAATTCATACAAAATATTTAACATTTTGTTTTTTAGGACATGCAACAGCTCAAGATATATTAATGAACTTTATACCTGCACTAAAAAACGAGGGCTTGGAGCTTAAAAAATGATTCAAGTTTCCATGGATGAACCAAATTTAAACCTCAAATTTTAAGTGACCTCAAAAGTTACTTGAAGGAAGATTCTCCATAAGATCCTGAGCTACTGGAATTTGGAACATGTTCTTTATACATTTGTCCATAGTGCTTACAAAACAGCTCATGCTAACTCTAGTTGGACTATTAACCAGTTTTTGCGCTCACTATATTATTTATTTAAAGATTTTCCAACAAGACATGCAGACTATCAAAGAATAACAGAATTATCTCTTTTCCCGATGAAGTTTTGTTCTATTAGATGGGTAGAAAACTCAAGGGTGTTAGAGAGAGCAATGTCAATGCTGCCCTATTTAAAACAGTATTTTTATTCTAACAAGCATCCTCCAAAATCTGATAATTTTCAAACATTAAACAATCTTGTTAAGGATCAACTTCTGACATCAAAGTTGGGATTCATGCTGTCAGTTTCACTTGAGTTGGAGCAATCTGCTAGTATAGCTCAAGTGAAATAAAATAAATGCAAATTATATTTGTAAAATAATCATATAAATAATAAGCTTTAAATTATGTACTAATTAAATACATATTTGATTATGTTTATGCATTGTAGGCACATGTATCGTGTTTTTAGCAAGTATATTTACTACCATTTTAGAGTATACACAGGTGAAGTAGGGGTGGGAGGGTGGGGAATGAGGGGCTAATTTAACTGTCTCAGCTAGACAGTGATTTTATTTTTAGTAAGAAGTATTTATGGAGTCTTAACCTTGTTATTTTAGTTGTTGCTTGTAAGTTTATAAAGGAATCCCAAAAGTTAGGAATGTAATTTCACAATTTCAAAATTATTTATAAGATAAAGATAAAATAAAATTTATTTTCAGATGTAAATAAATGTCTTATTAATAAACGAATTACATAGCGATAGAGAAGTAGGCCTAATAGGAAAAAATCTCTCCGTTGTTACTGTCGTCACAGTTTACAGATCTAAATAGCCTCTTAAGCATAATTAGGATTTAATAAATTGTTTTAGGCTCCTAATTAGGCTCTATTATTGCAACGTGAGTTGGGACAATCTACTTTATTCCTCCCATCAAGTTCTGATAAACACTTGATCCTTGTGCTACTTCATTTTACTCTTTTAATAGTTTTTTTTTCCACTTTTCATATTGCTACCTGTGAGTCCGACACCTTAGCTCATTTGGTAGTTTGCCTCTCCACTGAGCTAAGGGTTCAGAGTTTGATTTCCGGCATGGCCAAAAAAAAAATCATTGGTAAAATTGGGATTTTCTCTCTCACTGTGATGAATTAACAGCCAGGGGACTGGGTGTTGTGTTTGTTATAAATTTAAGTTAGTTTATAAGTCGTGTACTGATATAATCACTCAACCCAGAAAGTGCACGCTAATTACCTTAAATAAATGAAAATTCTACCTGTGTGTACTTTTAATTACAATCGACCAATTGAATAGGGTATGTCACTCTTATTCAGCCAGTAGTGTGCTCATAACACTCTTGGGGATGATAATCATAGGTAGTTTCACATATTGGTGTGTTTTGAGCATAGTTCTGGTGTACTTTTATGGAGTCAGAATATGTAATAGGCTGTAAAGGTGGATATTCAAACAAAGAGATAGACTATAGGAGTTGGGAGGCGCAAAATTTCCCAAGATAGCATAAGAGTCTGAAAAAATCATCAATGTTTGAGAACCATTGTTCTAAACTAGAGGTACTCATGTTTAAATATTTCCAGAGGAAGCATCTCTTGATTTTGTTGGTCAACGGTGGTTAAGAGTCTTTGACCCCCGAATCCTCCTTATGGCTTTTAGAGTATAGCATACCTATTAATTTTCTGTGCAGCACAATAATAAACATTTTGTAAACCTAACATTATGGGTAACACAAAGCCCATACACTTTGTTATCAAGTCTTGATTTATGTCAGAACTAAAATAAGTATTTCTATACAAATTGTAAAAAACAATTTATAAACAACTCCTTTGTTATGTACCAAAATACAAGAATGTGCATAAACTTCTTAACATTTTGATTTTTATCAACTTTTTTTAGCATGAAAAACTGTAGAGTGATTGGTTATGTCTAACATTAATGAAATATTGTTTAAGAATGCTTTATAAGGGTTTGAGGATTGACATTATTAATGCATTTGATGGCTAATTATTAATCTAATTTAAATTTGATATTTGTTCATAAGTGTATTATAAATATGTTGTACAATTCATTTTCTTATTTGTCAATAAACTATGTCATACACTTTCTTTTTTTTATTATTCTCAACCACCTTCCCTCCTCATTAACATAATCTATTTGAAACTTTGTCAAGTACAATATATGGAGTTTAAAAAAAATCTAATATGCATAGATACATTATGAATTAGGCTGTTCTTAAATATTCTTAACATAATGTTAAGCCTATATTATATTAAATGTAGACCTTTAAATGATTTTATCTTAATTAGGTCAAGAAAATACAGTTAATAGCAGGGTTGGTTAATGATTTACATATCTGGCTCTAGAGGCAAATAATATCATTAGTATTTACTTAAAATTAATCCTCATCTTGTGTTCTTTATATTGTACCTAATACCTAATGGGCAATAAGATGGTAAAATGTAGTAAAAAAAATCTCACTAAAATGGTATACACAGTAACAAACATTTCAAATAAGAATTATGATTCAAGTTACACATATGCTAAATAAAAAACTTAAAAAATGCTCTCATATTGAGGAAGAATCTTTTAATACAATTGTTGAGAAAACCCCCAAATATGCATATTTTTCAGATTCATTTTAACTACCTCTAAGGTTTCTAGTCTCTTAGTGCTACAAAATATTCTCTCAAATTGGGATAATTAAAGAGGCATTCAAAACAAAATACCTCTTGAAGAGTTATTTTCCTAGTTATTATTATTATTAGCACCGCGTCTTACTACCCGTTCGGGTTATACGTACTTACACTAATGTGTAATGAAATGGAGGACTTACAGTTTAACATGGAATCCGAACCACGGTGGAGGCCTGGCTGGCTGGGACATAGGATTGAACCCAAGACCCCAGCACAGAAGTCTGACACACTTTACCTCTAGACAGACCACCGGTCACCTAATAAATAAATATTCATTCTACTAACTAGTAAAATTGGTAAGAAATTCTCTCAAATTAAGTCAATAAAATATCTGGCTTTTTCTTGATGCTTGTATTAAGAGACTATATAAAACGGCAGGAGCTATCAAATCTACTAGTAAAACTAGTTATAAAAATCCTCTCGAAAAGAGGTGATTCTTACTAATACATGTACTAGGAAAGTATAACGCTTCAGAAGGTATGATTTTGATACCTCTTGGAGTTCTTGTTTTCCTAGTATAAGTTGTAGGAATATTGTGTGACATTTAGTAATAATTTTTTGGCTTTTTCTTCTTGTTTGTATTAGGAGAATATGAAACTCCAGGAGGTATTCTAGCTGCTAGGAAAATACTCTCAAATTAAGTTTTTTTATAAAAATCTGGAGAAAGTGTAAAATGAAGGGCTTCTTGCTTAGTAAACCAGTACCATATGAATTGAATAATTTAGGATTATATAATTTGTACTCTCAGGATATTCAAGAAAATATTGGATTAAAAAAATCCATTTTTTTTTAAAGTTTTGAATTGGAATTAGTTTTAGAGCTCTAGTATTACTTGTTAGTGGCTCAGTCAACCCAGAATATTTTTTTGAACAAACTTAACAACCAAACCATTAATTTAACACTTAACTGTATGAATGCATCATATTTTTTTCGAACATTCAATTATGCTATTTCCTCTTTTGTTAATGATTTTTTCTAAGATTCAAATCCAATACTTAAAAGGAAAACAAAGATTCAGATTTGACCAATAATGATGATGGGGATAACCACAAAACAAACACTTTATTAACTAAAAATGAACTTTATTGAGACATTATTTGAAAGTACATTAAAATGTATCATCTCGAGTGACAAATTAGTAATACAAAGAAAAAATGGCACCAAACAGCTTTCCTAAATAATTAAACATTGGAAAGAGGATAGGACAAGGCTTACACACCATAAAACTGTAGGCCCCTTCTTTAGCAGATCAGATTAAAACACTGATGGATAGAGATTAATCACGTTCTTGTTCCTTTACTCTTGGTAGAATGATTTATTCATATTAAATTATCTGTTATTGTTTATATAGAAATTACTGATGTGAGAGTAGGCGTGATTGGAAGAAAGGGAGAGGTTAGCTAAGGTTGAGACCGTGGATCTGGGGGCACCTGGATTTGGTTGTAAATTGGGGAGTAAATTCCCACCTCTCAGAAGCATTGCAACTATTGGGGAGGGCTCGTATAACTATAAAGAGCTACTGGTTTGTCAGGGTTGTTGTGGTTGGTGTCAAAACTGTGACCATTAATTCGTTGTCCGAGTGTTCCTGTGGCGAGGCCAATGTATTCAACAATTAGTTGCATTGTAGCTGGTATAAGATTGGGCCTTTCATGGGTTGTTCCATTAGTCTGCTGATGAATATGGTGGGAGGTTGGTGAATTTGTGTGTTGCAAGGTTAGGCACATTTGGCCTGATGTTTGTTTGTAGATGTGTGGGGCAAGTTTGTACAGGCAAATGTATAATCAAAGTCTAAACTTTTATCTTAATCAAGAAACAGGCAACAATAGAATCTAAGTGAACCTAATCAACCTCTAGCCATGCTGCCATAGTCAATTCTGTTTTTTACTCTGATGTACTCCAAAAATTATATAATTTTGTGTTTTATTGTATTTTAAATGTGAACTTTCGGACCTACAGTTTTCTAGTAAGTGTCTAGGCTTTGCCCTTCTATCCAACTTTATATGTTTAAATTAGTCATTAGCATGAAACATTTTCAGAATCTTTCATGCTAGCATAATACCAAAAAATAGATCAATAATTTGAATAGTGTTTACTAAACATTTTGAAAAATTCAACAGAGAAATGTTGAAATAAAAGTTAGTAAGCTTAAAAAGCTTATTATTATAGAACAGAAAAATCATACACATACATACCTAATCCTGCTGTTTCCTTACAAGGTTGGCAAGAAATGGGGGGAGGGGGGGAACTCTATACTTAATTCAACCTCACTAACTTTCTCCACACTTATCTATCCCTTCACTTCAACAACATCCACACACCCGAGTCATACATGCTCTTTTATTCTTAAAACTCTATGATTCTCTTTTTCACATCTTGTAGACAAATGTGTGAAAAAGAGAAACAGATTTAAGAATAACTGGAATCCAACAAGTGTCAAGCACAGTACATTGGTCTCACAACAGAAACGCTAAGAAAGAGAATGAATGGTCATCGACATGACACAAAAATGAAAAATAAAGAGAAACCTGTAGCAGCACATGCCGAAACCCATAATCGTGAATTTAATAACTGTTACACAACCAAGGTGGTCAAATCCCTGAACAAAGCAATATGCAACCCTTCACAATTAAGGATATGGGAACNTACACAACCAAGGTGGTCAAATCCCTGAACAAAGCAATATGCAACCCTTCACAATTAAGGATATGGGAACTGGCCCATCAATATATCATCAAATCCAGACAAAACCCCAACCTCAGATAATTCCTCTCCTTCCTACCAGCACACTTATTATTAGATTCAATATAACATTATTCATAGTGCTGCTATCTATACAGTGATGTCATAACTGAAAAACAGTCAACCTTACAGTTCAACCAAAAGCATCAGTGAACTTCCTGACCTGATGAAGCTGTCCGTGGCAGTGAAAGCTTGTCCTTAAAAATGTGTTTATGTGTTTTTTAGTGTTCGATCTAAACAATTTCTACTCCAGTATCACCTAGGTAAGTGTGCTGGCTATCCCTCCTAATTTAAACCAAGATTTAAGAATAAAAGATCATGCATGACTCAGGTGTGTGGATGTTGTTGAAGTGAAGGAAGTATGCAAGGCTAGGGAAGTGTGGAGAAAGTAAGCAAGGGTGGATAAAGTGCAAGTTGATTTTTATGCTATATGAAAAGTTTCTTGCCTACCCTGTAAGGAAAAACCACCATGAATAGGAATGTATGTTAATTATTTTTTTCGATTGTAAAGGTCATGTCGCATACAGCTACTAGCAAATAACAAAGACTCTTATCAGAATATATTTGGACATGCTCTCTCAACAAGTGTTCAAAGTGGTCAAGTGAATGTCAAGATCAAAAGCTTGGCTGTGCATATCTTGGATGTTACATGCGGCAACAATAACCCAACTATTCTTTGATAGTTTTCACAATTGGTGCTACAACACTTTTATTGTGTACCTACATGTTATTATTTTGGACTAATTTCCTATTTTGTTTTTGATTGTATGAAAACTTGGGTAGAGAGAATGTGGGATAGAACTGAAATCTACTTTGTGGGATTGGGTGATAAAAGTTAAATTTAGGTAAGCGTAGGAGTAAAGTGTAAACTATGTTAAACTTTTCACCCTAGAAACTATACCAGTGTGCGAGAAAATTACTCTTGGTACGGTAGTCTCGGAAACTCGACACGTGCACACAGTTGTTGGCGCCACTCATCATCCAAGCTCGTTAAACTGTATAATCTCTCAGTTTGTTTGTGTAACTCGAGTGGAACAGCCGTGCTGTTTTTGTTAGTTTTCCTATTCTGTAACGTGTTATTCGAATCAATACAATATTATATGTATAGTACTGTACATATATTATTGTTAATATACTGTATAACTATACCTATAATATTCGATACTGTACGGTGATTCACCCTTGTTTAGTAAATATGCATCTTATGCAAGTTCATTCCTAAAACTCAACATTTCAATAACTTGACACCATCTCAGTACACATTGGGTTGAGTTTCTGAAACTCTACTCTAATTGATAAAAACCAATTCACCAGTTTATTTTTATTCCAACATAAGATTTTGGTGAGATCTTTTTCCACTTTTCCACCATTTCTTGACAGTTTCTTTATCATAGTTTAATTAATTTGTTTATATTATGTACAGTAACACATTTTTTCAAAGAGTAAAAAACAGAGAAAAGTTATAAAAATTAGAACAATTTAAATAAAAAACAAACAGAGAAAACATTCTAAAAATTAGAACAATTTAAATAAGACACACACTATCATATGTGACACATATGATTATATAGAAATACATTTAACTCATTGCCAAGATAAAAAAGATCTAATAATTTCAAAACTAAAAAATGTTATTTGTTTATACATTGTAATTAAATCAAATTACAGTAATTCTTGTTACAAAACATAAAATAAGCATCAATTAAATATGTTATATTTTAGCATTTTTACTCACACAGAAAATCTTCCACCTAAGTCTGTAAAGTTCACTTGATACCTAGTACTACTGACATATGACATATATGATATACTATGAAATTATTTATGTACAATATAAAATACTAGACAAAGAGAGACTTTACAAAGTTATGAACCAATAACAAAATTATCATTTTTTGGAACCTCGTGCAAGCTGCCATTTGGTGAAGTTTTCTTTATGGAGGTCCGAAAGTTGCTGATGTCTGTGTAAAAAAAAAGAAAGTATATTATGTACACTTTTAATTAACTTGGTAATGAATTTATCTACATGCAATTGACATAATCTACCATAGATTTATGAGATTTTATAATAATGGACATTAATAAAAGTAAAGAAAAAAGGAAAAATAAACTATTAAGAGTAAATAAGGAAAGATGTCACCTTTGTGCTTTAGATTCTTCCGACATTTTTCCTCTTTCCTAAGGTGGGTTTTCTTGATTAAATTTACTCTTATTTGTTTATTTTTCCCTATTATTTATTCAATTTCCATTATAAAATTATTCAGCCATTGGACCACCTCATTTTTAAACAGATTTGAGAGAGAGAGAGAAAAAGAGAGAAGCTCTACCTTTAGCACTTGTTTTTCAACTGTCCCCCCGATAAGTATTATATTATATTTGGAAGAAGGTAGAGGAAAGGTGGATAGAAACATATAAAAGGAACAAACACAATATAGCTTTTATAATGAAAAGAACTCGGTTCCCTCTTTACATTGCTGCTACTGGATAGAGAGATCAATCCCCCGCTCGACCTAGGTTTTATTCTATCGAACCATCAGGAGGGAGAGTGAGACACACAACGGAACTAAAAAACGGATGTGATATTGTAACTAATAATAACGATGATGTATTAGCAAGATAGCCCTAATAATCAAACTATATCAAATTGTTAGATAACCCATCTATTAACGTGTTTTCTTATGTAAAATGAAAATAAGATGAATATGAAAAAGTGTTAAGATTTTTTTTTAAGTTGACTTTGTACATTTTCTGGCAAATATGCCGCACCCTAAAAAGACAAATCACTTTGAAAGTGAAAAAAAAATTACTAGTATTCATAGTATTTACATGTCTTATTATTACTAAGAATTTTTAAAATATTTTTATTTTAACTATATCATAAGTATTAACTGAGAGATGCTTTTTTGATCATGATCTAAAATATTGGGATCGGGATGAGAAACAATAAAAACGATGTTTTATAATCATTTTAGACACACATTTTATAATGATTTTTAGACGAATATGGCAAAACCTGTAAAAGCTTTGACATTATTAAATGCAATATAAATAATAAAATACAATAGACTCACAACTATCCGATATGGCTGGGGCTCCAATGTAATTACAGTACTGTAGTGTAATACAGTAATTTGGATTCACAAATCGACTATAAAAATGTTGATTTTAATATTGTACAGTATTTTCAATTGTAAATGCCCCAAAAAGAACCTTTTTAAACAATGAGCTAAAAACACTTTCTAATGGAGGCAAAAAGCTATTAATTAAATAAAAGGAATGTTTCATTTAAAGAGAGAACACTATTTAAGTTATATTGGTACAAATATTTATTCAAAAAATAAAGCTTAAAGCAAACAAAATGTATATATGTCAAATTAAAATGTAGTAAATACTGTCTATATCAAGCTAAGGATTAAAAATTGTTTAAGGATTATTTCTTTCAAAAGAATTATCAAATGTAACTGATGAGTTCTCTTTATTGACTGCAAATAAATAAAAGTTGCGGAGGTATCTAATGTTGATAAAGGACTCCCTTCATTGCATTGTACAATGAAAAATCTTAATGGAGCACCATGACAGGGGTTTTAAATCTGTTAAATGTACTGTAAAAATCCAAAATCAATGCACTGATTTAACAGTTTTTAATCTATATTAAACCACAAGACATATACATAATTATGTACAGTGCCTAGTGTGAACGTAAACAATTGTATATTGAGCATTATTTTTATCAGACTATGATACCAAGACAACCATGCAGCACAACTTCGCAACAACTGTCTCGGAAGCTGCCAGCATAATCTCTATGTGACGAATGTGTGCACAATCTACAAACAGTTTGTAGTGTCAATCACGATCTTCACTGCCCAAACTAAGCGGCGAGTTGGTCCAATAAGGTGAAACAGATTTAGGCTAAATACTAGTTTTGTTTTTGTTCTTCAAATTTTGTCCCAAATAAGTGGCTGCCCATAGTCCTCAAAGATACAACATTTGTTATGTATTATCTAAGTGTGCAAATATAGGCTGCACTGAGGATTTATAAAGGCTGTTGGGGTGGAGGGGGTAGGGAAGGAAGTGGCTTATATTTGTGTGGTTTTTGAGCTATTCTTAAGAACAACTCAAGTCTTTCCCCAGACTATTTCTTTCAAATGAGCATATCAGTCTAATAGATTTAGTATTAGAGTTCACTACCAACCTTATGAGAGCATCCTTGGTGGGGAACTGCCTCTTACAAAGAAGGCATGCCATCTTGACCCAGTTCGTAAACTGTGACTCATCAGATTGGCCGTCTTCATTGTCTTCACTATCACTGCCCCCTCCATACTTTGGGACCAGAGATGGGACATTCCTTCTACTGGCACTATCAAGATTAATCTTAAAAAAGAGCAACAATGCAGCTTTAAATTACGTAACAAGGGTGTGCGAAGTCAACTTTTTCAATTCAAGGCGAAATTAAATCAGTTAAAATATATTTAAAAAAAGAGTTTAGAGTTGGAATAAAAAAGTATATGTTTCATAACAATTATAGGCATTTAATATATTTACAAAATGTTATATTGAAAAAATGATTCACATATGTTGCCCTAAGTTAAGTTACTATCACAATATGGAATTTAATCATATTAGATAGTGTCATGTAAACATTAATGTGTGATGTAAACTTCGCTTACTCCAAAAAGGTAGCAAGCTAATCTTGCATGGTTCCATTATGTGTAGCGTATTACATAGGGCTATGTTATGATATGTGCGTGACTACTTCTACTATAGAAGACAGAAGAAAGGAAGAAGATGTCACCTTTGTGCATTGGATTCTTCCCACATTTTTTTTTCCCTGCTCTCTCTACACTTCTTCATCTATTCATGTATTTATTGTTTAAGTCATATAATGTTTCTGTTATGCTTTATTATATTCAAGGTAAAGGT
Source organism: Timema poppense (assembly GCA_902141375.1). Lineage (NCBI taxonomy): Eukaryota > Metazoa > Arthropoda > Insecta > Phasmatodea > Timematidae > Timema > Timema poppense. Next base: position 377,488 of record CABFOV010000044.1, on the reverse strand, counting down.
CAGAGCTGATACCAAAACTGTAATATCATGTAAACTGTTTATTGCATTTAACATGTTTCATGATAAATAAAAATTATGTTGAAGAAATCCTTAAAAATCTCTATAAAAACATGTTTTAGTATGAATTAATGGTTGTACCATTCTAATATTGAACTGTATTAATAAAATATATATAAATTATGATGCCACACTATATAACAAAACTGTTGGTACAAAAAACATTCAAATAGGATGATTCATTAAAAAGTTATAGCATTGTGAACTTTACACACTCATCGTACCACGGACCCGGGCCCCCGGATACCCTCACGGGAGTCGATAATTGTCCACTAGGACAAAAAACGTAGTACAGACCCTAATCTTCAAGATAACACCAAAAAATAAACTTTTGCATCAACTTGAAATTAATGATGGTAAATGAACCCCACTATAACTTTTATATACTTTTCCCCGCCTGAGAATTGGGAACAACCAATTTCCTGAATATTTCCCCAAAGTTCAGGATCCCGCATAGCCCTCCATAATTTTGAATCTTAAAACTAAATTTTTATCAAACCCTGGTAACCAGTATATCTTTAGGGATTCGAAGGGATCATCCTTATATACTACCAATTCAAGCAAATATGTATTTTACAAGAACTAATAGTAAAGCGTTCTTACCCCTTTTTGTGGTTTTCATACTAGCCAGTCTTTAAAAACAGCAACAAACAATGTAGAGCGATATTTTGCTCAGATAAATAAACCCCCACCCACTAAATATACTTACTCGGCTGGCTAGTACACTCTGCTCAGAATCTTGCATTGTGAAAGGAAGAGTACTGACACTGTTGTTTAGGATAATTGGCTGGGATTCTTTCCTCTCCAGCACGGCATAGCCAATGTCCGCTGTGCCTTTAGACTTTGACTGAAGGAGGTTTGCTGCTTGCATCGTAAGGTTCTGCTGTGCATTTTCCTTCTTCTGATTCAACATCTTAGCCCAACGCTCCATTTCCTGCAAGCCACAAATAAATAAGTTTTTTTTAATAAATTCACTGATATGTAGACACATCCAAATTTTGTTTGACGTGGTTTTTAAGAACAGTTACTTAGAATATTAAAATTGCTATAAAACACGTTTAAAGTTAATTGTTGACTTTTTGAATTTAATAATACATGCACAAAATTAAATCTTTTTTGTGAAATTGACTAACTGATCTTTTAAAGGTGAATTAACAATAACATTCCAATAACTAAAAAAAAGGGCTCCCTTAAGCTATGAAATTTATTTTCCTCAACCAAAGAACTATGCAAATTGTCAACTACTGAGTTTGAACTGGCCATTATAACAATTATCTGGTGACCAAAGACATATTTATTATTATTAGCACCGCGTCTTACTACCCGTTCGGGTTATACGCACTTACGCTAATGTGTAATGGTAGGGTGATTGTGAGATGAAATGAAGGACCTACAGTTTAACGTGGATTCCGAACCACGGTGGAGGCCTGGCATTCCCCACATTCACAAGATTTCTTGTCAGAGGTGAAGGAAGGGTTTGGTAATCAGATAAATCCAAAAAGACATATTTAAAGATGAAGAAAAAAATGTATGTCCAAACAAACTAAAACATATTTCTTCAACCTCTTTTCTTTGGTTTGTTTGGTATATAAAAATTGTAGCTGTAGTTTTTTTCTAATCATAGTTCCCTACCACTTAAAAAAGAAATAATTTACTTGCCAACTGTTTATAGCCATATTTGGAAGAAGGTACAGGAAAGGTTGATATAAACACAGAAGAGGGAACAAAAACAATATGGCTTTTACAATTAAAAGAAGAACAAAGTTTAAACTTAAATTGCTGTCACTTGACAAAAAGGTAATGAATGGCTCCTTCTTAAAAAATCGACTGTTATCGACCTAAGTTTTATTCTATCAAATGATAGATGATGGGCGGTAACGATTGATTTTTCCCAGCAAAACCAGCACCATACATAAACCAACAGTACAACCATAACTGTAAAACCAAATTAGTTGATGACAGTCAATGATGTTGTCCAGCCAAGGAAAACAGCTTACTCTATAAAGGCTACATGTGGTAGTGAAAGATCGTCTTAAAAAAAAGTTCCTGTTTTACCCAAACAATTTCTACTCGAATAACAATCAGTTAAGTGTGCTCACTATCTCTTCTAAATTAAGCCCAAACATTTTTAGATGATGACACCTTTTATCTAATTTACCCGATTAGCTTGTAAGACTAGCTATACAAACAAGTTATACGATAATCTTGTAATTTAAAATGATGGTTTGAATAAGACACAGCAACACATTAAGAATCTTCAAGATTGCACAAAGCACAAACCTTTACAACCTTTTTTGCGACCTTCACTTTGTCCTGCTTCTCCTTTTCTTTTCCCTTCTTTTCGTCCTTCTCCCCATCTTCAGGTGTTACTTCAGGTTGGGGTGGTGTAGGGGTGGATGGGGTAGCTGGGGCTGCAGTGACTGCTGTGTCTGTGGAGGGGGTAGTGGTGGGTGCGGCAGTAATCGCGGCAGACACTGGCGCTGGCATATATGTGTGCTTGTCTGCATCCCAATACATAAACTGCTGGGTCTGAGAATTGTAGTAGTACTGAGAGCTGGCATCATAGTACAACCCAGTCTGAGGGTCATAGTAGTAACCAGACGTCTTGTCGTACTGGTATGTGCTCACATCTGGTGTGGCTAAAACACCAATTGGAATAAAATATATCTATGAACTTGGTAAAAGCATCAAATGTTTCCAGATTATTTGTTCTAAAATTTAAGTTGTGGAGAAATAACAAGATCTGTGGTGCTATAATTTATGACAGTTATAGAAAAAATGTTTGTTAGTTGTATCCTGCTAAAAATATATAATAAAAACAACGAAGTGTTACCACCCAGTGGAATGGGTGTGATTTCTTTAGAGTTTCACACAGACTTAGCTATGCTAACATGCACGGAGTAAGGATGCAAATTTAAAGTAAAAGAAAGGAGAGATCAGGAGGAATCTGTCAAATAATCAGCTTACAGAATGCAGCGCCAAACAAAATGCTTAGTTAACACACACAGGATATAGATTGATATCCTGTCTTACTAGTGTATTTATTATTTAGGCCTACACTGTTCTGTGATGAGGGAATGTTCTGAGAAGGGGGGCAGGCAGCGGAGGGAGTTGTTTTGGATATTTGTAAAGAAGTGCTCTATAGGGTGTACTTCATACCCACTGTCAGAGATGCAGCAGAAACATGGACAGTGAATGAAAGAGAAACTAAAAAAGTGGAGGCTAAGGGAATGAAGTTGTCCGAGAAGAGTGGGAGTACAGGGAGTACACGAGATAGTAGAAGAACAAGGCTAAGATGGTATGGTCATGCAATGAGGACAGAAAAGGAGAAAATGTGTAGGAGAAAGAAGAGATAAAGTAGGTAAGAAAGACATCGCTAAGGAGACCAAAAAAGAGATGAAAGAAGCAGATAACAGAAAATGTGCACATGAGAAGATAAGAATGGAAGTGATTAAAGGAGAAAGAACTGTGGAAGGATATAGGAAAATTGAAGTATTTTACTAAGCTGACCTGGCCACAGGCCGGAAACAGTTGATGATGATGATGATGATTATTATGAATATTCTGTGAATAGTTTTGTTGGTAAATACTAGAGCTGGGCCGATCAGCTATTTTGCCGATTAGTCCGATGCCGATCATTTGTTGCCGATTAGGCCGATCACCGATGCCGATTATTTTTGTTTTCAATTTTAATAATTTTAAAAACTGTTTCCATTTAAAACAAAATGTGCGTATGTGCGAGATTATTACATCCGATGTTTCATTTTTTGGGCATCTTTAACAAATCTAAATAAAACAACACCAATCTGCTAATATTTTATTTTATGATTATTAGATTTGTTACTTGTGAGTATTTTTATTTCTAATAACGTGCATAAAATGGAAAAAGACCTATGGTAAATATATTTATTTTGATATATTTTGTTTGGAATGTTGGATGTGCTGTTTACTTCAGACCTAAGTCGCTAAGAACAAGCTAATTATTCCAAGATCACATACGAGAGAGCAGAGATAAAATATTATTTTTTTAGGACTTAAAATATACTCACACATTTTGAATAATCGATCGGCATAAATAATCGGAGATTCAAACACCGATCATCGGAATCGCCGGTTATGCAATAATCGGCCGATGATCGGATTAATAATCGGCATCGGCCCAGCCCTAATAAATATGGAGGTGGTGGTATTCCAATTTTTATTGAAGTCACATATCATTGCCCTCATTTTCTTTAGCATACTTTCCTTCTCCATCCTCCTTACATGCCCATACCATCTCAGTCTTGCTTTCTCTACTATATCATGTACTACCTGTACCCCCACTCTTTTAACGAATAATTTCATTCCTAATCTTGTTTTAGCTCGTGACAGCTAACAAGTTCATTCCGATGGCCTCCCCTTTCCTAATCTCTCTTATATTCACTGTCCCTATTTCTGCTGCATATGTGACAATAGTTAAAAAGTATACCCTGTACAAGATTTCCTTACATTTCAAGGGAATTTCTATTTTCCATAGCTGGTCCCTTACACACCTATAGAAAAACTCTCCCTGCTGTCCTCTTCTTATTAGATCCTCTCTGCTTATATCTTTCACCTCAGTCACTTACAAGATATTTTACGATCTGTACTTTTCTCAGCTCTACTCCATCCAACTTTATAGCTTCACTAGGCCTTGTCCTCTTCCTTTGTCATTACCATCACTTCACATTTCACCATCTTAAATTTCATTTCCCTCTCTTTCACTTCCTCATTCGATTCCTTTACCGCACATTTCACTCTTTTCTTCTTCTTCCTATATTTTTCCTATTCCCTCATTCATATTCTTAAAACTTCTTCTGAATGTTTTATTTTTCTCCTCCACTGCTTCTTTCACCCTGTCGCTTCACCAGGGTGTCTCCTTTCACTTCCTCTAATCAATTATCCTCTCACATACCTCCTCTGCAACTCCCAACAATTTTTTTTGAAACCTTTCTCATTCCACCTCTACCCTTTGCAACTTTTCCTTGCGCAATAAGTTTCTTGCCTTTATTAGATATAATTCTCTTTCCTCTTCATCTTTTAGCCTTCACACACTTAATTCTTCTTTGTTGTCTTACTAACTTTCTCATACATTCCCATCCCCTTTCGTCTGCCACCGACGACCTGTGGTCACTATCTAAGGACACACCTGGTATTAGTTTGATGTTTATGGTCTACCTTTATATTTCTTCATCCACGAGAAAGTAGTTTATCCCCGATCTTTGCTCCTTGTTCTAGCCGAATCTAGTGATCTTATGTCTTTCTTTTTCCTTCTTATATCAGCCGTTTGCCACTTTCATTCTATTTTTTTTTTGCACATAACTCCAACAGCCTTCTACCCTCCCTGTTTTTCTATCTTCATTCTTATTTCGCTAACACCTCCTCAAACACTTGTTTCTTGTTCTAATTTGCGCTAAAATCCCCCATTACTACTGGCCACTCATTTCTCATATGCCTTTCTAGATCTTCCTCAAACTTGTCCTTTTCTTCTGCTGAGCACCCCACTCGAAAGGCATACACTCTTAACACAGGAGGTCTCCATCTTTTTTGCTCTGTCAGTTATTGTGATTTTTGTTATTCTGTTATTTGTCCCTAAATCCACTGCCTGGAGCACTTTTCTCCCAAAAAAGCCTACTCCATTTATCCTCCCGTCAAGTGTATGTTTAGTTCTATTCTGCTAATAAAAGGGGCAGAATGCACTCCAAAAATTAAATTATTTTGCAGACTCTGTTTTTCTGGTGTGTATACTATTTCCAACAATTCTAGTTTACTTTTCGAGATGTTCTACTTACGGTACTGTGTGAGGGTTGTGCTGTGCGAAGGGGTGGTTGAGCTCGAGGATGCAGGAACTGCGCTGGCTGCTATAACAGCGGGAGAAGTTGCCACAGTCGCCGTACCGGTGTAATAGGCCGATGCGAGCTCCGATGTGGAGGCAGCTGGAGCCTACACATGCAACACTCCATTACTTATTTTTTAGGTACAGCATGGATGAAAAACCACTCTCACAGAGATATATTGTTGAGACTGGCATCATAAACTGTTAATGTAGAAGGTGTTAAGTAGAGGGTTGAAAATTCTCAGAAATTGGTCTCTAACGAGAGCAAATAGGCGAAAAAGAGGGGTGGAAATAACCACATAATGGTATCTGCCAAGGGTTTTCCATAAGGCCCATATGTTATTTTGCCAATCTTCCCTTGAGAGCTGCTCCCATGAAAGGTGCCCACATACCCCAGTTCGAGAAACACTGCCTCATATAGCTTTTCTTCTCATTCAACCAATCATATATAATATCTGTTCTAAATTCTTCCCAAGTATTTCAGTTGATACCTTGCAAATGTTGAAGCTAAAGGGTACAGTAAGAAGGGCATAAGAAAGACCAAGGAGATGAGAAAGAGAGTACTAGATTAAAGGAGGAAGAATAGCGAAGATTGGAAGATAGATAGAATTTACCAGCTGGAATCGGTGTGCTACTTAGTGATGAGAACAATTCACAGGTACAGTTTCAACAACTCTAACTCACTTTGGCAGCACTCCAAGCTACAACCCTACCCATATTTTTAGCAAGGGTTTCTTCTTTGTAATTATTGTATTTAAATGCACACCTGTTTCTTCATCCTGATGGCCATGGCTTGTTGGATGGCAGACTGAGCCACAGCGGCAGCAGCATTCACTGTGTCCGTCTGTGTTTGGGTTGGCAGGGATATCGTTCCACCCTGAACACATGATATATATATATATATATATTAATAATACAGTTTGATAAATAAATAAATGCAGATTTTGATATGTTATGGACTTTTTAAACCTTTGTTTCCCACCGACACGAATATGTTTGGCTTACCACTATAGCTCTATTTTTTTTATCCCCTCATCTTACTATCTGTTAAGGTACATGCATATACACAAGTAGACATCCGTGGAGCAGGGTTTTTTGAGTTTGAATCAAATCTTGAATTGAGGCAAATATTATTCGCAAACTTTGAATAATTAGCGAATCAAATCATATCCTAGTTAAATTTGAAATAGTTACGATGTTAAAAAATTAAAAATAACACATTTTAAAAAACACATTAGATTAGTTTTGGATCCTAGTCCTATAAGATCTTTTACATGTCACTGTTGTGGTGATAGTGGACGGGAAATGAGTCAAAATATCGGGACTAGGGATGGGAAATTTTAAAATTATGCTTTAGAATAATTTTAGATTAAAAATATAATGATGTCTAAACTAAGACTTTTAAACGCTATAATATTATCAAAACCTGCTTCGGTGGCCGCATATTCTAAGGACTCAATCTCACAATAGATTAGACTGTCGATGACAGGAAGATTATAGTTCGATCCTGGCCAGGTGTACTAATGGTTTTTCCTAAATGGTTTCCCGCTCTATCCATGCAAAATGTGGGTACACCTCCTCTAAATTCAACCTTTCTCATTCTTAACACACTAGTCACTAGTTAATAGGTGTATAGGCCTAAGTGGAACAGGTTATAAGACGCGGCCCTAAAAAGCATTGCTAAAGGCAATAAAATTATTAAATAATGAAATGAAAAGAGGTTTGTGAATAGCATTTGTTTTATCAAATCAAATAACAAAATTTTGAATTGATATCAAACAACACAATTTAATTACAATTTTTATAGGAATTATTTTTGCTAGTTAATTTCTTTTGAAAATAGTGTTTTATATATAATTATTTGCAGAGTACAAAAAATACTATAAAACATAATGTTTGGCACCTCTTCAATGTGTTTCAAGTATGAAAATGCAAAATATTACTTCAGTTTATTAAAACCCATTAAATGTTCTCTCTAGGGTTGACATCGCTTAACCCTTTTACTGTGATGTTTGGATATATCCGATCTCAGCATTATTGTCGTGTAAACTATATCTACCTTTGCTGTGATGTCGGAAACAGCTACAAGAGTGTTAGAGCGCTGAATTTTTCATACTAAAATGTCCGTGCACCTCTGAAATATGGTGTTAGTTATAGGGAACTGTCAAATTACTAGCTGCTAAATCATAACAATAGTGCTTGTTTACTTCCACATTTCCCTACTTGTAGCACACGCTTATGAATCAGAAAACATTGTTGAGGGATTTATTAGTGTAATATTTGTGAGCCTATATGCCTAAAACGAGTATATGATCTTATAGACTACACTGAGGAAAGCCACAATATAGCACAAAACTGTACAAGTTGTGTTGATGTAACCTAATTTTAAAGTTTTCTTTTTATTACATTAGGCCTGTTAAATCCTCATTTAGAAATTAGTTTGACACCATTGAGGGTTGCAAGTAAAATAAAGAATGGTTCTGATAGCAGAATAACATTGCATTTGGATAAAATATGACACATTGCATTTTATCAACATAAAATATATATTATGTGATTTATAGAGAAGTTGATGCTAAATTTCATATTTAACGTGCATTACTAGTTGAAAATCACATTATTTGATCATAATCATAATGCAAATTTCCAGATTTTGAATTTTTGACTTAAAATTAGCATTTCTGAAGGTAAGAAGTAAAAATTAAATCTGCAGTAAAAGGGTTAAAGGTGCTTGTTTAACACTCCTTATACTCTATACCTGGCTGGTTCACCAACAAGACACTTTGATCCCTCATGAATGGTTGACCATGGCAAGCTACTTTCTCTCCCCCCTTTTCACTCATTTACACACCCTAAAGGATATTAGAATATATATCTGTCCTCTAAATCTTTTAAGCACTTTCACTTGCTGAACCTAACAAATAACTGTTGAAAGAAAGAGCACAATAAATCCCTCGCCTCCCAACTTGTTTGTCTCTCTACAAGTGGTAAAATGCCCCGCCTCCCCCAAATTTGTTAAATAACAAAGAAGACTGTCTATCAAAAAGATTAACAGTGATGAGTCAACAGTAACTGCTAGAACATCAATGCCACACACCCACTGTTTTGTTTCCTGGAGCACTATGTTTTTTTTCCCACCTGGAAATTTGGGGAAAGACTCATTCCTGCCTGACCAACAGGGATTAATAAATTCCCGGGATCCAGGCCACTCCTAAAAAAAATATATATGCAGGGGTCTGAAATTTTTAAATTAGTGACCCCTGTGCACCTCGACGCTGGAATTTTACAATTAGTTGAATTAATTTTTTTAAAACTAACTATATTATATTTGGAAGAAGGTACAGGAAAGGTGGATAGAAACATATAAAAGGGGGACAAACACAATATGGCCTTTACAATGAAAAGAAGAACACAGTTCACACTTTACACTGCTGCCAATGGACAAAGAGGTAATGGATGTCTCTTAAAGAAAATTGATCGTCACCGCCCAATCCCCCGACCTAGGTTTCATTCTATCGGAACTCATCAGGGAGGAGTGTGTAACGCGCAACGCAACTTCCTAAAAGAGAAAACCAAAAAACA
>CABFOV010000044.1:354029-367565 GCA_902141375.1 Timema poppense | reverse complement strand
CCAACATGCCATACTGTACATTGGGCAACGGTGGACACTTCTGCTAGTAATTAATAAGCATTTACTTTACCTCGCAGAAATTACTATTAAAAATATAATAACATATTTTAAGCATATTGTTGGATTTACAACAGCATAAAATTTTATCAATTTTTTTCTAGTTTGATTTGATTCGAGCTATCAAACATCAAATAATATAAAATTCAAATCAATATGAGTGTTATCGAAGCTTCGCAAACCCCTACATATATTATAATTACTTTAATGGGACCAAGATGCGGGAATAAGCATTTGAGAGATAATCTACCTGCATTTGCGTGGAAGAAGAGTGGGAAACCATTTAGGAAACCCCCCCTCAGTATACCAAATTGGGATTTGAACCGCAATCTCCTTGTCAAGAGCAAGCCATGAAAACAAACTGAAGTGCTGCCTTGGACCATTCATCCAATGAAGTGGGTTATAACTCTATTAAAATTTGGAACAACCATTTATATTAATTCACAAGAAAATATATATTTGTTTCCTCTTTTTTTTTGTGAAGATTTGGGAAAAACATGGTTGGGCATACAACCTTTCAAACTGCTTTGAATAAAAACAAGTCATTTTCCAGCTTAACATAGCGATATCTATGTTTCACACACAAAATTTATTTCTAAGAATTGGTACTAAGGATATTTTTGTACCAAGATGGATAGTTTTGAAAAACTTAGAGTACTCCTGTCAATAAAACAGTATTGTACACCAATTCACCTGTGCAACCTGGTTTTGATAATAGTCTGTGTAATATTGCAGATAAGTGGCATGCTCCTCGGTTGTTGTGGCGTAGAGGGACGCACTGTATTCTGCCAGTCGGGGGATGTCCTTGGCTGTGTAGTTGGTGACACTGGCATAGCCTGCATTGGCCCCTGATACTTGTGAGCTCCCGTCGTTTACTTTGCAGTATGACACAAGAACTGAGACCAAGAAATTATTAAACTAGGTCAAGAAATTAAAAATAATCCAACATAAATAAAACCTAGTTTATCTCTAATTGTTTTGATTTTTTCCAAAATATACACACTCGTTTTCAACCCTTCTCATACAAATAAAATACATATTATTTTCTCATTTGAGCTATTTCTTAACAGTAAGCTAATGGTTGAGTTTTTAAAATGTGATTCAAAGATTACTAATATAAGACATATAAACTTAAATAAGGTTGTCAACAAAAGATGGCAAACAAGAATGCCCCAATAAGAGCCTAGGGGAATGAGACCTGTACATTTACCATAAATCTACAGAATATAATGAAAAATAAAACTGTGGAGTAAATGCATTTTTGAGGACACAGTGAACCACTTCTTCAGTAAGGAGGGAGAGTTGACCAATATACTATGAGTTCTGTAGTTGCATGTTTAAACCTGATTCCATCTAGATCATTGCATATGGAAGCGATGGACAAAGAAGCTATTTTGCCAAACAGGACAATCGAGATAATTTGGTTTATTTTATTTTGAACACTACAAAGGTATTAAATGGTAACGATCCTAAAAAATGGGTTCACTTGAGTAATATTTATTCTGTTAAAGATTTCTAGTTAATTGAAATACGATTAAAAAAAAATTAGTTGCAGTTAAATTGACTTCACTATCCTAATATATAGGTTTGTGATAGCTTTAGATAGAAATAGGGGTGTGCAAATCCAATTTTTCAATTCAAAGCGAACTCAAATTGAATATAATTAAATATTCTCAAAGCCGAGACAAGGTTCAATAATTTGTTTTTAGTGATTTTTTTGCTTGAAAAATGTTAAATGGTGGCTATTTATGTAACTTTATGCGCTAAAATGATGTGTGAAATGTTTTATTGCACAATTGTTCATAATATAAAGTTAGGCCAAACGGATATGTTCAGAACCTGACGATTTAACTGAATATTGTAAACAACTCTCCACAGCTTTACAAAGTAGAGGTTACCCCAAGCCTCTAATAGACAATCAAAACTTCAGAGCACTCTCCAGGGATGACTACGACCCTCCAAAAAAAAGTTGAGGACATCCCTCTCACAACCCAATACCATCCTGGTCTTCCTTAAAAGTGGTTACAAATTCCTAACCAGTTCTACCCAGACACAAAACCTTCTTAGTTCACCCCCGAGAGTCACTTTCAAATGGCCACCCAATCTCCCCAATATTCTAGTCCATCCCAAACTTCCTGACCCCAAGAGAATCCGAGAAGAGAAACAGACTACCAAAGGTTCATACCCCTGCGGTAGCACCCGTTGCAGCACATGTGGAATCCACCTACCAGCTACAATTCAATCACTTTAGATTTATTCACCTGAATATTAATTTGTAGTGCATATAATAACTCAGAATGGCAGTAATTGACCATAAATTGAGAATTTTATCTGTGTATCAATACATGGGTTAGTGGGGAAAAAAACCCCAACCTTAACTGTTTATTGAAGCATTTTTAATAAGGTTTTTACGGTTCGGTGATTTATCAAAGTTTTTCTCATTTTTCGAAATCAACATGATTTAAATTAATGTGCGATTATAAAGTCTAAATTATTAATTAACCTATAGTCTATAGTGAAACTTCATTAATTTACTTTCTAGAAAAAAAAATCTCAACAAATACAATACCTTCTGACTTTAATAAACATTAAGATTTATGCCCAAATAATAAAGTATGCATGAAAAATGTATTAATTGGCAGGGCTTAAAATGTTGCTTGTTGACCCGCATACGTCAGTGAATCAATGATTATGCTATTTTTTTTTAAATATTAACTTTACACTGATTATTTATGTTTATTTTATTCGTATACTGGCATAATTTACTTTGTTGTGCTTTAGCTATCTTAAATCTATAATATCAAATTTAGTTCTGAAGCCAAGTCAAAGTTTTGAAGCTTCGCACACCCCTAGCTGTTATGATTGTAAGCGATAGCGAGTAATCCCACCTTTTTTGCCATCAATCTCCAAGCGATGGGCAGTTAGCACATGGTGGAAGTGTGTGGCATGAATCAAGCTCTTCATCTCGATGTAGCACAAGCCGAGAGAGGTGTTGGTGAGAGGGTCTCGGCCGATTCGAATGCTCTTGACGTGTGTCATTGTCAGCGCTGGCAAGCTTTTCATTGTCAGAAGCACGGTCTCTTCCGTTGTTAACACGTCAAGGTTACGCAAAAGTATAGCTGGGAAATAAAGAATGAACTATGGAGTGAAGCACACTTTAAGTGAAGAAAATTTAAATTACAAAGACATTTTGCATCCAATACTAATATTTACAAATTAAAATGATGAATAAAATTGAGTGAACAAAAATTAGATTTATACATATTAAAAATATGTATCGTACTAAAACCAATTTGCCGGTTACTTCAATTAAAATTTGTTTTCCCAATCTTTTATAATGAAGCTGGATAATTTTTTTTTAACTTTTAGGAGTATGTCACTATTAATAAAATACTTATATTTTTTTGTAAGTGTGATTATTGGTGAAAAAAGTGTTTGTTTAACTCTGCAAAATGGGGTTAAATGAATGTGCATTTACACTCTTAATTCTATTTCTTCCCACACTTCATACACATTATGAACTCTAAGGTGTGAGCTAATGATAGTTTCTCTTACTGTGTGTAGGAAGACGACTGACTTCATCTCGTTCCTCTGCTTCATCCCGAGATTCGAGTCGTGATGTATAGCACTTGTAACAGGTATCCCTTCGCCGAAAATTGTGACCCCCACACTGTGACATAAAATAATCAGAGATTCTAAGAAAAGTTGGAATCATTGTCCCAATAACATACAACACCAAACAGGGCAGGACATTCACTAGTTTATACACACTCAACTATAATAGAATCTGACTTAAAAATAATGTTCCTATCTTACTTGTACTGTCATTCTTTAAAATTTTCTTTAGTTTCCTCTTTTAGGAAGTTGCGTTGAGCGTTTCACACTCCTCCTCGATGAGTTCCGATAGACTGAAACCTTAAGTCAGGGATTGGGTGCTAATGATCGATTATCTTCAAGAGGCAACCATTTACCATAAGCTTTTAATTTTTTAGTGGAATAAATGGAAAGGTTAAAAACTAAAATTATAAGCCTGAAAAATAAATATAAAGCTAAACGAATAAACAGACTTAAATGAGAAAATAATTTTTTAAATTATTTCCCTATGTCAAAATGTCATTAGCACAGGCCTAACTTGTCTAATTGGTGTAAATAATGGTTACACATTAAGTTACAATCAACAAACTACCTTCCAAAGTTTGACTTGTCATAAATACAAACACATTTCCTGATATTTACCTTGGTACATACCCAGTCGTTAGTGCACTTGACAGAAACACTGTAATGGATGACAGCCCGATATTGATCGTGAAGAATCAGTTCCCCCTAAAAATAGCAATGAGAGGAAACAGGTAAGTACATAACATTGAAAACAAAACAAAACACCCAGTTCGCGCTGATACGGGATAAACAGTTGAACGTCCTCAATCCACCAACAACTAACTTGCGCTGACACCACGGGGAATATTTGCTTCTCACTGGAGGAGTGACTACTTAGGATGTTTCTTTCCTTTCCTACGATGAAGTTCAAAATGTACTAATCCATATTATTTGCTAGTTCTGGAACTCAGTTATTAATCGGTAAAGAAGTTAAGTAATGGGAACCTTTAAAATGTTCAGGTGGAATTACACCCTTGAAGGGTTGCCAATTACTACATCAAGACAATTAATTACTGCATAACATGTCCTATAAAATATTCACCAAAGGATTTTTAAGAGGGGAAAGGTCACTTATGCTTATGTTAGCAACAAATTTAGCTAGTCATTTTCCCCTAAATTACAGGGAAACTTCATTTTGTATAATCTTTATAAACAGGGCTTAAAATTTATGTTATAATACAATACTATAAATGAGTTTCTAATTAAAAAATTATAACTTTGCTAAATTAAGACACTTTATTTGGATATTATATATTTAAGATAGTTAAAGCACAACAAAGTAAATTATGCCAGTGTCTGAATAAAATAAACAAAAACAATCACTGTAAAATTAATACTGTGAAAAAAAATTGGGCATAATCAATGACCCAGTGATTTACCATATGCAGGTCAACAAGCAACATTTTCCAAGCCCTGCTAATTAAGACATTTCATGCAGAGTTTATATTCTTTAGGTATAAACCTTAATGTTTATTCATGTCAAGATTTATTGTATTGTTTGAGTTTTTTTTACTAGAAAAGTAAATTAATGAAGTTCCACTGTAAATCGTAGAATTATTAATAATTTCAACTTCATAATCGTACATTAACTTAAATCATGTTGATTTGTGAAAATAACTAAAAGACCAATCACTATAGGTGTACCAATAAGGAAAACTTAAACAAATCACCAACTGTAAAATATTTAATGGAAATGCTTCAACAGTTAAGAACTATTTTTGTGCACCACGTATTGCTACCCATTCTGATATCTGCGTATTTACACTAATAGGTCGAGATTGAGTAGTTGAATAAGATGAAACGTATCAACATTTGCATGTAAGAAGAGTGGGGAACCCTTTAGGAAATACAACCTTTAGTATACTTGACCCATATTATAACCCTGGCAAACCAGCCTAATGAAAGAGTGCATACCATTCGACCATCGATGCATGTTTAAGAAAATTATCATGGTGGCTATGAGGGGGAGTGAAATCAATAGAAACTATAACTATATCCAACATGTTTACATATTTATTAAAAACCAGTTAGTAAATCCTTCCAAAACACAAGTGTGTTTGGTGAGATTCCAGGGAAAATATACTAAATTGTATAAAAAATAAAAAATCTGAAACTTATTTTTCATTTATGGAAAAAGAAGAATTTTTGTGGGCTATTTTCTTTAATATGGAAGTAATAATAGCCAATGATAAAACTAATATTAGTACCTAATGCGATGTTTTTCCCATAATTAAAAAAAAAGTACATTTTTGGTAAAAACTAACGGGTAGGGATATAATATGAAGTTTATCCCCCTTTCCTTTTAAAAAGGGAAGCGGCAGTTCAGTTATCCCCACAACTTATGAGTTTTCGATGGGATAATAATCACCAGTTCAGCATTAATTGGCTAATAAACTGATTAATTAACCATATTGGTACACCAATAGTTTTATCTTAGCAGGCCCGTTTTATGAAAATGACTACTAAATTCAATGATACTTTTTTTTTTTAGCTAGAATTTATATTCATATAATATTCAACTTCATGAAGTTTTATTTCAAAAATAATAAGGATAGGTTTTCTTAACTTCAATTAACTCCATGAAAAGGTAGCTAACATAGATTCTATTAGTTTAAAAATATTTTACAGACTTATATTTACTAATAAATATGTCATGCTTATCGGCAATGTAATTTAAGTTATGGAATGGAAAAAGCTAAGCCGAAAAATTAAGGGCAGTATTAATAATGGGGTTAAGAATCTTTGAAGGGCATTAAAAACAACATAACGAGTAAAATTGGACAAATATATAAGCAAGGATTTAGAGATGTGAAAGGATGGTGGCCTATGAGAAAGCTACCGAGGCAAAATAATAAAAATATAATGTAGCTAATAAAAATAATGCTAGGTAAAAGGGATGCGGATGGAAAAGAATATTCTTTAGCAAATAACTGCTCTTTAACTTCAAGTATATACATATTGACTCCTTCACCTGCGCTGAAGAGAATATTAATCACAGTTCATCAAGAACTTGATCAATCTTACAAGAGCAACCACTCATTCCTTAAACATGACCCATTTGACCCACCCAAGAACCATGTTTGCGTGTATTATAATTTTAAAATGGAGTAAGTACACTGAACTTGTTTGCTTTTAAAATAAAGGACAACCTTAAACTGACCAGATGTCCATCAGTCCAATACAGATCCTTTACATGGAGGAAATGGATTGTGCCGTACAAATTGTTTTCTTACTGAACTGTTCTTTTCTTTATAAAAAAAATACTTTTAATTTTGGAAATGAACGGACAGACAGCACATGGTCGCCGGCACTGAGGGAGGTGAGGCGGTGCCTGGCAATCAGTCAGTCAAATCTGCAGAATACCTGTTTCGTCTCGATCCACCGAGAGGCTTCCTGCTTCGTGTTAAACTCGACAAAAGCAAAGCCTCGTGATGCACCTACAGAGATGAATCAACAACAAGCTTGTGTTATTAAAAACAACAACATTTCCTCTTACAAAACTCACCAACGCTCTTTTTTTCTTTGCCCTTCGTTATTTTATTTAATTTTTTTTTCTTTGCTCACTGGTTTAAATGAAACGGGCCAACATATAGATGGGGAGGTTTATATTCCTCAGTTGTAAAACTTGTCAAGTGATTAAATATAATACTATCAGTACAATGATGTGAATGACAGTGTTTATAAATCAAAGAAAAAAGAGATACAGGGACAGCATTGAGATAAGCTTTTCAGTTTGATGGTATTTATTTGACAACAATTTTTTATTTGGATGTTGAAACCTCGATTATCTGGTAACCCCAATCAAAGGAGTTCAACCTTGTGCTTAATCTATGCACCAAATTTGATTTTATAGATCTTCTTTGTCTTTCATCATAACGCCTGGTTATTTTTAAAATTTTACTATTTGTTCAATCACGATTGGTTTGGAAGTTGATCTTACTAAAACTAATGACTTAAAAAAATAAATAAAATAGTG
The DNA here is from genome assembly GCA_902141375.1 of Timema poppense. Taxonomy (NCBI): domain Eukaryota; kingdom Metazoa; phylum Arthropoda; class Insecta; order Phasmatodea; family Timematidae; genus Timema; species Timema poppense. The sequence continues at coordinate 359,875 of CABFOV010000044.1, read as the reverse complement.
GATTTTATACAGTATACAGAATTTTAGATATTTACCCTTGTGATTATTCATTTTATAGTTTAGTGCTCAACAACCCAAATTCTCTCATACCTATGTAAAATCCAAACAGCATTTTGAAAATTTTAAAGTTAAAAATGGGAGTAAAATGTTTTATCCTTGAAAGTCTCACAATTATAGGAATGCCCGAAGTTATGAAAACTTAAATAGTGGTTCACCCAATAAATTTAATGGTTTTAGCTAACCAAATGAAAATAAGATCTTAAAAAAAACATACATTTTAAAAGCCCAAATGATTGCAATAGTAAACCATTTACAAAATTATTATTATTCACAACAAAAGTGAAAAAAATATGAGCTTATATATATTTTTGACCAAATTAAATTAAGTCTTTTACAATAAACCCATGACTATTTATCACCACAAAAAATTAATGGGTTATTTTAAAACAATTATTAAAGAGTTCACTTAAGGGTAAAATGACAACCTAGATAGAGGAATTGAATCCAGGACCTTTGGCTTTGCGCACAAATGCTTTACCACTGAGACATCCTGGTCTGTCTCATATCTAAGGACATATTTTATTACGTGTTTAAATATTAAGTCTAAAAGTATAGAGACTTTAATTTCTTTAAATTGAATATCACATTTGTGAATTCAAATAGGGGTTTACAAATTTATAAAAAAAACTAAGGGCGTTAAAAATAAGATTAGCAATAAGCTGACATTTTTTTAAGGAAGCTAATTTTAAAAAAAATCTCCAATTCACTTACATTTAATCATCACCATTAATTAGTGTGTTGCTTTAATTATACACTAAGTACTAAGTGGCTCTTTTTAGTGTACCTATTATCATTTGTAATGTAAATTGCCAGATAATCGAGTTTCCACTATACATAAAAAATGAAAATATTTCCATGATGGTGAAATTAAAATATTTACACTCCAAAAAAACCAAATAGGAAAATTATGTTACAACAATCAAAACCTCAATTTTTTTAAATGTGTCAAGTTGATTACACAGTTCTAATTTTTATTATGGTGCTTTATTTGTTAATAAATAAAATAGCCTTTAAAATGAAAAAGTGTTATTTGAAAAACCAACAAAACATTTTCGAAGTTAAAGCCTTTCCTCCAAGCCCCTGACCCCCAATAACAACGAATTTTCATTTACAAACCTGAAATACAGATATAAATCACTAATGTAAATATCATGATCTTGCTGAATTAATTCAATACTATAAATCTGAGAATAATTGATTGAAAAACACTAAGTTTAACAAAGAGCGTTGAAAAGTGATTTGGGTGATTGACTACTGCTATACAAACCAGACTGTTTAGCTTAATTTTAAATAGAAATGGTTCGAATCAACTATTTTACAAGTCCAAATCTTCATTTTATCTTCCAATCTCAAATTCGAATCTTGGAAAAAATTATGAACATAAGAGGAAATAGTAATTTAACAAGAGTGATAGAATAGATACATTGTAGCTAAATGTTACTAAATTTCAGCCAATTAGTCTGCACTTAAATACAACTTACAATGACACGAAATGTAGTCCACTCTAAAAGGAAAAAAAAAATATCCTGGCTCAAGTCAAAATATTTAAGTTTTTGTGACCATCAAAAATACGCCTAATTTAGCATTGGCCATATTGAAAAATTAAAGATACATTTTTTAAAACTTTTGGAATAGGCCCTATGTAGGAACGTGTGTGCAAAATAATAAGATTTTCAAAAATCGTCATGCAACCACCTCTGGGTGAATTAATATGGAATAACCTAAGTGTTAAATGAATAAACTGACATCTGGTTGTTAAATTTTTCTTATAACTATGTTGGAGCTGAACCATTAATATAAAGTATAAGAGCTGGGAAGAAGAAGAAAAAAAAAATCAAATCAATATCCATTATTTTCTTGAATAATTCGAGGGTTCCATCCTTAGTTTTAACTTTGGTTTTTTAATGATTTCACTTTGTAGCATAAAATTACAAAACTACTTTGGAACTTATTAAATACACTAGATTATGTGTATTTGAGTTGTTTCTTCCAAAAAATTGTTGATAACTTAAGAATAAACATTTGAAGAATAACAGAAACAAATTTCTTCCTATGATGCATAAAGGGATTAAAAAAACAGAAGATAAGGATACTATTTACAGTTCGAATAAAAAATAAGAGGGATTCTATACAAGATTTGTAATGTTTTATCAATGCAAAATTTACACGTTTCAACCCATCATTACTTCCGGTAAAGATCTAGCTCATCACTAACCAACTAAACAAACATAAGAAAACCAAAATAATTCAACCCTTCTGTTATCATAATAACAGTTATGAAACAATTTGTTTGGAAGAGAATATCATTCATTAAAAATTAAGAATATGATACAATGTATACCATGTACTTATTTAAGGGGGGATGAAATGAGAGGCTAGTTATTTTATATAAAAAAAACACGGCTGTGGCCAAAATAAGTAGAATATTGTTTAGTAGATATGTTTAAGTTTATCAATATAGTGATCTGAAATGTTCTTGTTATTGCATATCTGGTCATGTCGTTTAAACAGGAAATTTATACATACATACCTACATCATGCCGTTACGAGGTAGGCTAGAAACTGTGCATATAGCTCAAAAAAACAAATCTGTACATAAACAATCCCCACTAACTTTCTCCTTGCATACTCACTTTGCTTCAAGTCATACATGCTCTTTTATTCTTATAACTGTTAACGTTTCTCTTTTTCACACATCCATCTACCACATTTTGCCACGTTTTATATGGCCTACCCCTTGCTTTTGATCCACACACACACTATCTTCACATATATCCTTCGTCACTCGATCCACTCTCATCCTCTCAACTTTTCCAAACCAATGCAAAACACTTCTTTCACATTTACCTATTGGACTTTCTTTCCAACCGCACTCCTTCAACACCAATTCATTAGACTGTCCATACGAGTTTTTTCACATACATTTCTTAGATATCTCATTCCAACACCATTCACCTTGCTCTTATGTTTATCTTGTAAAGCCCACGCTTCACATCCATAAATCAATGTTGGCGTTGACACATTTTTATCTACCGCCATCTTTGCCTCTTTCAATACTACTTCATTCTTGCAATAATCCTGGCCAACTGCCACCAAGCTTGTGAGAAAATATTATAGAACGGTTGAGATTAAAATAGGGATAAAATTAAACTTTATGTATCTACTCAAGAAATATTAGATTTATTTTGGCCAAAAAAGTTTTTTTTACTATAAAGTACAAACACTGTAAAAATACAGAACTTAACTAGCGTTCCTTCCCATACCACCTTAAAACTTATGTTTTAAAACCAAGCATGCACATGCTTGATAAAGGAAATTGAACCTATTGATTTTCTGCTCGTAAATATATTGTCTTATTTACTGAAATCAAAGTATATTTGGGAACTGCAAATACTCAATATGAAGTGTTTGTTAGTTAATGTTTTGTGAAAAAGCTTAGTTCTTTTATATGCCTCAAATGTATATGTTTTTTCTTTATCTGGGTTAAAGTGAAATATTATGCTAGTAAATTTGAGTTTGTAGCAGATTTTGCTTTCAAATAAACATCTAGAAAGTTCTTCTCATAGAAAACTTATGATCAATATCTCAGTTTTTTGAAAGTGAATATTACAATACGCACATATACTAATTACGCCAAAAGGAAATCAAAGAGTAAGCCAAAGTGAATGATGGAGATGAAGTATGTAGGATAAAGACTGATGGCGAAGATATATATCTATATGAGAAGAAGAGATAAGAGAGAATGTGCAAGTGAGAGGAGAAGAATGGAAGCAATTGAAGGAGGAAGACTTGTGGAAGGATAGAGAATAATGGATGAATTTTACTAAACTGACCTGGTCACAGGTTGGAAACAAATGATGATTACTAATTACACAAATGATACAGGGATAAGGTAGAATTTTAGAGGAAGTATACCATATTTGTGTAGAGTGACTAGTAAAGCATTTTGGAACAGCTCCCTCCCCTGACTAGGCTTTGAGCCCTAATCTCTCTGTCATTGGCAATCCAGTCTTGAACAAGAGTGACGTGTTAGACCAAGGGACCATGCTGGTTGTTTTTTGTTTCATTAAATATTTGTCAAATGTTAGTAACCACTTATTTACTTTCAATATTCACCTTCAAAAACTTTTATCATGTGTCATCAATAAACTATTTTATAATAAAACTATAGCAACAGATTAATGTTATTATAAAAAACATTTTGGGCAAAGCTAATATTTTACAACTTGGCAGTTAGTGACATCTTTTAAGCTCTATAACAGCATTTCTTAAATATTACACTAGTCAAATGAAAATATGAATAAAACAAAACACTGTTTATAAACGGTTATAAATTTGGCCATGTGTAAGGCCATCTGATGACAATGGAAGATACAATTATATTTTCAGTAGATTATTGTGACATTACCAGAATTGTTTTATTTGATTTTTAGAGTTTAAAATTCTCAAAAACTGTTAAATTATCTTAGTTCATAGAGTGAATGTAGCTATGATCACATTCAATTTTTTACGAGTCTGTTTTCTAAACTACTCCCGCTTTCAGGGCTTTGCAAATAATAATAATATATATTTAAACCAAGGATCAATCCTGGTACTTTTGGCTTAACATGTCAATACTCTTACCAAAGAGATACACAGAATTGTCTTGAGCTAGAGGTTTATCATCAATAATTATTTGAGGCATTCTTAAAGGTGGATTAAATGATACCTTTGAAATGCGCATTTAACAAACTCGGCCATATACTCTATTGAACAACTTTTAACATTAAGTAGTTGGGACAAAATGTAGTTTCTTCACATTAATATGGATATTTTATAAACTAAAAGTCTTGTGGAAGAAAGCAATGCTATACAGTTAAAAATATATTATGAAAGGTAAAGCTTTACCTTTCATATATACTTAATTGTAAAGCATTGTTTTCTTCCGTCTTATGTCCCTTGGAAGGTGTAATGTATAGCCAGAGTCAACGGTGGCTGTGATATCAATGATAGCTCTTAGTAACTGATGATATCCACACGTCCATCACAGACTGCCTTAAGCTATGGGTGTTGTAAAATCCCTTATCCTAACCCCCAAACTTCATAGGCCCAAAAAACACCCAACAAGCAGCGAGAAGAGTAAACAATTAGTCATTCATCAACAGACACACAATGTAAGGAAAAGAAAGAACCCTTTTCAAGACCTTGAAATTACACGCCCAAAAGTATGTATGGACGCTCAAATTCTGGTAAAGATCTAGTGGTTTGTAAAATCCTGGAATTTTTTTGTTTTCCAAATATTCCAAAATGATTTTTAACACCTTGTAAATCTTTAAATATTAAGATATATTTCCACCCAACCATCCTTTTGTATATTAAAAATAAACTCAAAATGAATACATAAAAGGATTAACATTAGGGCTTGATAGTAAAAAAAGAGGTATTTAAATAGAGAACAGTTGTTGCTGATAAGGGTCCTGAATTCACCCTGCCTCAAATAGAAAACTACCCAGCACATACTCCCCATTAGTTTACCAAGTTTTTCACCGAGTCCAGAGTTACTTCCTTTGTGTTTCAAATACACTATCAATGTTGTTTAGTGTTTAAAAAAAAAAAAGAATTTCCATAGTTTAAATAACTATGCTACCTTTTTAAACAATTTTCAAATGATATATGATATTTAAAATTTTAAATATATATGCAAACTAAATATTATTTGCCCATGATCAGCTGTCATTTTACCAAGTGGCATGAGTATGTAGGCTTATATTACATAAATATCAATAAACATTGTTCAACTTTTCACC
>CABFOV010000044.1:321463-332386 GCA_902141375.1 Timema poppense | reverse complement strand
TTTCAGTCACCATATTTACACTCTTTCTAAGTTTAGGGATATTTTTCATTACATGTCCTCTTAGGTTACAATGGAAACACTATTGAATATCTGACTTCGTCCATAAAATTCCCCTGTATAATCCTACAGTTTCCAGTCATTTCTTCCTCTAAAAGATAAAAAAAAAATTATAGTGATCTTTAGAAGCCGAAACAATCTTATTTCTCTCATCTTCAGATAATAGGGTGTTTTTAACATATTCAAATGTCACTGCTGATTGGTCCTTAACAAACATAATGCCCATGGCTTAAACCACACTGTCAAAATCTTAAGGCATAGCAACAAGTAATTGGTTAACAATTCCACCTTCATCCATCTTGCCTCCAGCAGATATCACGTCAGTACGTGCCGCTTCAAATTCCCGGAAAAATTCCTGCAATGGTTTGTCGTGTCGATATTCCATTTTTCTCCAATTCTTTTGTGCATTAACAAGGGATTTCATGCCTTTCTTTTCAAAAGTAGAGCAGAGCTTCTATGATGTCCTTTGTTGTATTTTTCTCCATAATCATTGTTAGGAGATTCTCGGCCTTGCCTCGATTTACCGTGATGCTACGTGCTTTAACATCGTCATCCTTAAATTTTAGCAACGCATCCTTTTCTTCAGTTGGTTCGTCAACCAAAACATATAATACACCGTTCTTTTCTAACAGTAATCTCATCCTGAACTCCCAGTTTGTGAAACCAGTTCTATCAAAAGATTTAATGCAGGACTGCGAACAACCAGACGCCACCATTATGGTGTCTCCCCCAACCCGTTGCAACGTCAAATATTAACTTTATACAGACTTTCATAAAGGACACATAACCGATATAACATTGTTACCTCTTGAAGAAAAAAAATTGAGACATGAATACCTAAACTTATTCAATCTGCATATGCACTTAAATAATAAATATCTTACTTTTATTAAAACATATATAAGAATTGTATAGCAACATTATTGAGTTACAGTGGTGTACAAAATAAAATCATTTACTTTATTGAGACATAACTTGAAAAACACAAAAACTGGCATTGTTACAACGAACTCATGAAAGCCAACTTAAGCATCAAATAGTATCAATAACAGAAACTGTCTCAGTGATATCAATATAAAAGTACATTTACCAACTAGGAGATTTGACAATTATATGTATTTACAATAACAGCAACCTTATTTCACTATGGTTATCGAAAATCATTATAATATGGTTTATTTATCTTATTCTGAAACCAAAATACAAGCTTATAGCCAACTTTAGATTATATATTAACCCCGATAGAATGTAAACAACATGAGATACAACTACATATTTAAATATATGAAAGATTTTACTTGTATTTATTCACTATTACTCGTGAAACTTATTTGTATATCCTTTAATATAAATGTTTATTCGCCCGAGTGTTCAAACAATAAGAATTTTATGTACAAGAGATATATTTCGTTCAATAACATTGAAATAAAACGTTTGATCTCTCCCCCTAGAACCAAGCAGACAACAAATTTGCGCGTCACTCTTTGGTCCTTTGCAAGGAGTGTGTTTATAGCCATCCACTATAGTATACAGATCACTGTATTCATCAAGCAATTAAAATTATCCAAGCATAATGCTCTTATTTTTATAATCCTTTTTATTAAATTTTACAAAAGTTAATTGGCATCTACAATAAATTTGAAGAATCACATATAATCCAAAGCAAGATAAAAAATATTTTATTTACATACACATGCTTAACACGGAGGCCGGGGTACTCTATAACAACACTATCATATTAACTGCAGATCCAGTCACGTTATCGCTGTTGTGCTCAGTGCAAACATTAATATAACATTTTACGTTTGTATGCTGCGTGTGTGAGTTATTGTTAAAGAAATAATAACACATTTTAGGATGCTTTATGAGATATCGGTTTCAATATACAAGATCCTGTCTTGAAACCAGATTTTTTTTAAATGTATTAGTTTACTGTTCAGCCACCAAAGCGTTTGAACTAGTTTTCTAACATAACATTCAAAGATATGCCATTTTATGTAATTTTCTTGATCAGTACATAATTATATCACAGCAGAAAATTTGGTACATAGTATTAGTTACTTTCTCTATGACAGTAGGAACTCAAACATTCATAAACGCACTCACAAAAGTACGCCTCCTACCCCTATCTTGAGCTAATTTTATCCAGTCTATCTCATTACACCCTATCTCTCTCTCTCAGGTATAGCCAAATGTTATCCTCCCATCTGCGTCTGGGTCTTCCCGGTGGTCTTTTCCCTCTTGGGTTCGCCATTCAATACCTTGAACATGGTTCTAGATACTCTCATTCGCGCTGCATGACCTGCTCACAGTAGCCTGCGAGATTTTATAGCCCTAAACAATATCCGGTGACGAGTGCAACTCATCATTATGTAGCCTTATCCACTACCCACTATCTTAATCAATTTTTAGACCAAATATCTTCCTAAGCACCTTGTTTTCGAACACCCTAAATTTATTTTCGTTATTTAAGGTAGTTTCACACCAACAGAAAACAATCGGTAAGCATATGACTTTGTATATGCCGAGTTTTACATAATATTAGGCCTTAAAATCAATATTTTTTGTAGTTTGAGTTTAAAAAATACATTTTACATAATTATCTTTATGTTTAAGTAGCTGTACATATACGTGCAAAAGTATGCTATTAGGTAAATTAACAGTGTTGTTAATTTAAATTAATCAAGAAATTACACCTGGACACGGGAATTGAACCCTGGACCGTTAACTTAACGCGTCAACGTTCTAACACTAATCTACCAGGCAGTGCTACCATATTTTTGGGAGCAACAAAGAGGACACCTTTTCAAATTGGTTGATGATTTTATCGATTTCTTAGGAATAAGGAATTTGGAAGGGAAAATTAGCTAAACGAGAATTGCAAATGTATAAATACAGCATCACTTGATATGTCGAAATATGAAAAATAGCTATAGCCCCATCGTATTTTCCCCTTGTTCCAATTTATTCAAAAGTTCAGGAATAATACTTATATAACTATGATATCGTTCACACGACATCTTTTCAAAATTATATTGACCCGTTAAAACACAAATATTTTTTTCTGAATCTCATGCACAAATTTATATTTAAACTTTGGTAATTTTCCAGAAAACACTCACGTTCACCTACTAACGATGATGCCATTTTTAAATTAACCAACTAAGATACTATTTTAATCTGAAATATGATTTAATCACTTAATTTTTACTTGGTAACTAACATCACTGGTCAAAAACCCGGACAGTTTTGCCTTTAAAAAATTCCACCTGGACATATACTCGTATTTTACGTCTCAAAAATAGGACACGCCCGGATAAAATAGGACGTACGATAGCTATAATCCATGATTTGTCCGTGCTCTGGGTAATTCTTTCCCTATAGTTGAATGTGATCACCTCCATATGGACAGCTCCGTAATTACATTGATTTACACATTGTGTGTTGATATTAATTAGAAATATTGTGAACACTACAACATAAAGATGTTAATATTCAATGAGAGAAACACTAGCTTCAATTACTACCATCCACATTTGTTTTGTTTATTAGTCTGCAATATGAATTCAAAAGAATAAAATTAGGACGTATGCTTTGTTTTAAGGTTGTCCCTGTGAGATTTTGGGGATACGACACAGATTTTTTTCCATTTTAACACATTTTATGGTAATTATTTTTAAATGATTTGGAAACTGAAGAAATTTAAAGAGTGTCAAAGGACCTTAAATCGACCAGAAGATTTATTGGAGAGCAAATAGCAGAGGTTAAAGTTGGGAAATTCTTATATAATAAAAAATTCTTACACTTGATGTAAGGTTATATAGATTTTGCCAAATAGTGTCATACCCCAGCCGTTTTTAATCATGATAAATTACTTTAGGGAGGAATATGATTTTAAATATCAGGGTACTTACTGATAAAAATAGTTTACATTTATCTACCAGAGGATTGAAGAAGGAACGCACAGAGAGAAATTACAGGAAGTTTAAAAAAATAATAAAAAAATGCTATGGCAAGAAAAAAATAAATGACGAATAAAAATGAACTAATTTTTTATCTAAATAAATCCAGGGGGTATATGAATTGATGTGGTCTACAAATTAAAGGAGTTTGAATTACATTACTTGCTTGGTTATAAGGTAGGGTGAGAGAGGCTAGGTTTGAAAAACATCTCAAATGGATTAATCATTTAACATTCTTAGGAGAAAATCAATATAGACAATTTCATCATCCATGGTTCTAATGTTATATGCCATTCCCCCTTCTATTTGATAGATATAAACAGTTTTACAATTTATCGTTTAGTAAACTATTTCATATAGTGGCTTCTTCATTTACGTCACTCTTTGGTTCGTGAATTATTGATGATACTGTCTAAAAATCATCTAACAATGTTTGAATATGAGAATAACAAACGTTTTATTGAATATTTCAGGCATTTTCAATCCTCTCAAAGAGCTACAAAGCTCGCATGTTTGTTTATCCCTCAGTTCAACCATGCATCCACAGGTTCGCACAATATTTATTTATAGTACATTTTCATGAAACTACCTCCGAGTTATACAACAGTTAGCTTTATTTTTTTTATTAATCTTCTTATGACTGGCTAGGTAATTATCACCAAATATAAATATATCTGTTGATCATTGTTAAGGATTTTGGTAAGTCCAATTAATTTGTAATGAAAATTTTAAGAAATTAAGTGTAAGCTAACAGGTACTGTACATCACTAATTTTTTTTGATTGAATTGATTGCTTTTTCTTCTAGATTATTTTAATAATTTATTATTACTTGGGTTTAAAGATATGTCATTTTCAAAAGTGCATGTCAGTGTCATAAACATATTAACTTAAAACTAGTTACATAAATAAAAATAAATAAAAAAACTTGTGTGAATGGGCATAATTGTGTGAGGGTGAGAAAGAAACGAGGCATGGACCGTGGGATTGACAGAGAAAAGTTTAAAGATCAAAGCCACAAAAACCCTCTCACAATCGTTAAACATTTTTGTTAGCCTTCTTCTCCACCCCCAACTGCAACAAGATAAATATGTTCCTAAAAGAGGCCATACTTTATTAAAAAATTGGCAGAATATGATTCATATGCACCTCTTCTTACCCCATCCAACGTGCACCTTTCAAAAAGATGCAACAATTTCTTGTCTCCATCACGCGAGTGTTTAGAATCCAGGGATCCTCGCACTTGGAAGTGGGTTAAGGGGGCAAACAAAGAATTAATCCCCCTCCCCCTTATCCTCCCAAAAAACATCAAAACTAATTTTAATACAAACACTAACAAAATGAAGCACCACTATAACATATATCCATGAAGCTGTGTCAATGTTTAAGATAAGTTTTAAGATCAGACTCCGAATTCGAAATTAAATGAATAAATACCGCTATTAACATTAAAAGTGATCTTGAAATTCTCAATTGGAAAGAAAAAATATCTTCAATATACTGAATCCCCCTTCCTACCCTCAAGCGACGCGGAAATGCTCGGAACACGCCCGTAACTTCCCTCGTCGAGGTAGCGTGAGCGATATTAGAGATTGGTCCAAGGATCCCACCTTGACCTTAGTCAAGGCAGGGGTACCTCCCCCCCCCNCCCCCCCCCCCAGAAATGTAGTGTGTGAGGGTGTTGGAGGGGGGGATATAAGAGTGAAAGTGCCCGCACGCCCACTGGTACCTCGAGTGGAATCATGGCGGACGTCGTCCCAAGCTCTATAGAGCAGGTTGTGGCGTGTGGACCGTGTGTTGGTACAGCGAGCGACCACTAGAGACGGCGGCGGGCGTCCCTCCATCCTAGGTGAGTCATCTCCCGCCAGGTTCGCTAGAAGCAGGACCGGGAGCTACAGACACAGTAGAGAGAGTCTATTGACCCAACTATTATTAATATTAGAACAGCACCTTACTATCCGTTCAGGTTATATACATGCGTACTAAATTACGCTAATGTGTTTGGAATGAGGAAGTGAGAATTAAGAAGAAATTTACTCGCATTTTCGTGGAAGGAAAGTGAAGAACCATTTAATAAAAAACCTCAGGCCTACACTCGACCGGTACTCGATCCCCGACTTTCTCATAATCTACAGTCTAGTTTAATGCGAGATTGACGTTTTAGACTGTTAGCCAAAAGAAGTGGGTTAACAGAACAAAGTGAATCCTAGGTTAGTTCGGATGATCAAATCGTTCGGTTAGTCAAATATACAGGTGTGTCCAAAAAATATTTTTTAATTAATTTTATTCGGTGAGAAATAAATTAGCTTTTGTTTTTCTTTACCTACATTTTATGCGTGCTAGTTAGGCAAGTAGATATTTCATTTAGTTTTAAGGTTCGAAAGATAAGTTTTATTTCTATACTTTATATAATAATAATATTTAGCACCGCGTCTTACTACCCGTTCGGGTTATACGCTTTTAAGTACTAATTACTCTAATGGATTAGGAATTGGGATGGTTGAATTAGAGGAAGTGAACCCTCATTTGCGTGGAGGGAGAGTGGAAAACCATTTAGGAAAAACCACCCCCAGTTCACCAGACCGAGATTCGAACATCGATCTTCCCGTCCTCAGCAGTCGAGCTTAACACGACAAGCGCGTTAACCAACTACGCCACTGAGGCGGGTATACTTTATATAGATTGGATGAAAGTTGAAAATATAATTTTTGGACATTACGTATACAAACCGGGTACACACCATGTGAAATAATTGATTTTTTTAAAATTATAATTAAACTTCGTAATACAACTGGGCCTACCATAATAAACGGATTTATACTACACCTAAAACCATGATTGGATCTGGTTATAGTGGCAAACTACATCAAAATAAATATTTCTTTTTAAGTGAACAACAAGAAGGTTGGTTTGATGTGATTTCTATTCATCCGAAGCTGAGCATGGACTCAGCCATTCGGCGGGTTACTGCTGCCTACACCATCTGGTAGAAATCCCACTGAATTTTCATGAGCGCACGCGAAAAGGCTTAGCAATTTTCTCCGGAAAGGTATTTTACACATACCTTCCAGAGTTCTGTTATATTCCACAATCGATATGGGATCAATGGCTTTATTTTTCCTCCGAAGGAAGTTGTGCTACCAATTTCTTATCGCTCAGGAAATATCCCTCGACCCCGGCAGGGTTTGAGCCCACGGACATCAGGTTGTTTAGGCGAGTACTCTACCACAAGACCACCGAGGCTGACAAATAAATACTATTGAAGTATATCAGACTTCAGGATGTCAGATTTACGTTAGGGTGATCGACATTTCAGATAGCCATTGTTTGGTTAATCTACGCTCTACTGTAGTGGGATTTGGGTAAAAAGGATGTTTTAGAAAACACAAACACAATTTTTGCATTCAACATTGATAACATTTTCACCATATTATTAGTGTTATTTTATAAGGATCTCCGGTCTAGGGGTAAGGTGTCAGACTTCTATGTTGGTGGCCAGGGTTCAATCCTCGGTCCCGGCACAGATTTATCTGATTACCAAACCCTTCCTTCACCTCTGACAATACATCTGTGTCGCGAAGTGCACCCGCCGACCCGTCAAATACGACCTACCGGGTCACATGTGCCGTATGGGGGGATCACAAATCCCCCCCACCATATATATGTATTGTGCCCTATTTGGGGGATCGGAATAGACAAAAAAACATTTAATTTATTTTCGTAAAATCGTATTTTTTGAGAACCCCAAGGGGTTGGGAAAAGGTATTGTTTCTATTATGATTTGGTATTTTGTAAAAAAATGTTTGTAAATAGATAGTAATTAAGAAAAATAAAAATACTAATGAAAGAAAGACAATACATCTTGTGAATGTGGGGAATGCCAGGCCTCCACCGTGGTTCAGATTCCACGTTAAACTGTAGGTCCTCCATTTCATCTCACAATCACCCTACCACTACACATTAGCGTAAGTGCGTATAACCCGAAAGGGTAGTAAGACGCGGTGCTAATAATAATAATAATAATAATAATAATAATAATAATAATAATAATAATAATATAAGGATTTATAATTATTTTTAATCAAAAGTGACAGCTGAAGATTAAATGACTTGACGTATAGTAATTAAATGAAAATGGTTTTAGTAACTCTCATAACAAATAAAAAGTTCCCTTCTTACCGAAATCAGATTGTAATGTTTTCTGCATCTTCTCTCCCTATTTATTATTATTTTATCTTTTTTAACTATGGATACTACCAGCATCGGTGGGCACGTGGATCAAATGCCAGGCTCATCGAGTCTAGTTTTCTGGTGACAGAAAGGTTGGGGTTAGAATCCCTGTTATGTGTACTGAAAGAATTTTTCTTCTAAATGATTTCACACACACCCTCCAATCAAATTCTGGTACACTCACTCTAAATACAGCTTGCCTCACCATTATCCCATTATCATAGGCTAATTATAACGCGTATAGGTACCCTAAACGGGTAGTAAGACTTGGTTTGAATAATAAAATAAATGGGGTATTAAACATGTACATCGTGAACACACTGATTATATCCACACACGACTTACAAACTAGCCGAATAGTCTAAAAAAGCACATATAACAACAAATCTCCTGCCATTAATCTCTTTTCAGCTATACTGAGAATCGAAACCAAGATCTGTAAGTTAGTTTTAACATAAAATCTATGATGTAGGAGTGAGTATATTAACTACAAGAAATGCACCCCAATCAGCGTGGAGAATTGATAAGAAAATCCCATAGAAAAATCATATGCAGATCTAAAATAGGTATCACCTCTAGTATACCTGGCAGATATTCGAACCACGATCTTCCACCAGAAATCAGCAATGCACTCTGCATCCCCTAACGCCATTCATTTCTAGACGTCATAACCGAATGAGAAGGCTAGGCGCGAAAACCGGACTTTCGAGTCAAGTCCGGCGTGCTACAATTGTTGGCTACATATTTGTTTTAATTTTTTGTTCCAACATGATTGCTAACTAATCTAAATATTCATAGGATTTTATTTATTTGAGATATTTAAAGTGAACTTTTTGAGCCAACTGATTATATCAGTACATGCCTTATAATCTAACTTAAATCGAGAACAGACACAACATCCAGTCCTCGGCCTTTAATTTATCAATGGGAAAGGGTAAATCAACATTTTACCAATGATACATTTTTCAGCCATGCTAGGAATCGAACCTAGGACTCTTAACTAGGCAGACAGACACGTAGGCTGACCGATTGAGCTAAGGTGTCGACAACTACCATAATAATCAGCTTATCTGACAGCTATACAACAATTTACTAGACATACTTTCATGTAATCATACGTAGGCTCATGTTATCTTCAGCTGCCACCTTTGATAGATAATATAAATACATATGAAATAAAATTTTAATAACTCCTTATTATAAATATATCCCTCCTCATGCCTAAAACCATTAGTGTAATTAGCATTTAAGAGTATGATCCGAACGCGGGGCGAACAAGAAGCCCAATTATATTCAAACCTCTCGGATACCGCTGCGGATTTAATTGATTGTAAAATTGTACGCAAATATGTTGTTTATTGCTTTGTTTCAACGATTTATTTTTCTTCTCAAAGCCAACTTGTCTACCAGTTTATTTATTTATATTATGTTCTCTAGATTAAGATTGATTTTTATGATATCCTAAAAATTTTAGCATTTTTTTTTTCATGTTCCTTCAAACTCATATTTTTCATAAAGCAGAGTCCTTGAATTAAACATATTTTTTTAGAAATATTTAACGTGACCTTTCTTAAGCCAACATATTAGTCAAACTACTTAAAAAACTAAAGTAATTATACAACAAAGTCTTAGCCCTTTAATCATCTCTGTGCACTGGAACCGACTCGATGGGGCTGGGGGAGGGGGGGGCGTCCACTCAATGTTACTGGTGAGGGGCAGACAGCTTTGCTCAGTCACCTCTTGATAAAATTATATTATAATGATGACAAGACTATCGGGTTTCGAATCCCGGTTGCTTTTACTGAGGGCGATTATTACTAAATGGATTTATACTCTTCCTCCTCGCAAATATAGGTACACTTATTCTAAATTAAGCCTTCCACATCCCTAATACGGCAACATCATTAGTTGCGTATAACCTAAACAAGTATAGTAAGACGCGGTGCTAAAAAAAACATTCGAAAGAACTTAGAACTCAAAAGGGATGCGAAACAATAGGATTCATACACCTGAACTGGTGATCACAGAGTCTCAGGTGTCAATCTCATATACAGGCAGGACTTCTGGTGACAGGTCCAAGTTCGAATCTCGAACCGGTTCTTTGGATGTGGTTTTTCTCATGTGGTTTTTAACTGTGGTTTTTACTTATCCCTATTGCTAATGCGGATGCAGTTACTATAAATGGTCATAAATATTTCAGTGCTTTTTCTGAAAGTTCTTTGTGCTGGCTGACGATTAAACCAATTTAAAAGTGAGTTTCCAAATGTTCCTTTCAAAGATGTGGGCACAAGGGGCGTGGTCAAACCCCTTCTTTTAGGTCTCACTTTCTCGCCAGTATTTAATATGGGAAGGAATCTCCGTTGTGTATGCACCAGCGATTTACCCTTTTATTTTATTTTATTTTGTCAGATCTAAAAAAATTATACAGAGATGTCACGGATTCTTTGGACGAGCCTCGTGGACCCCACGTAAATACGGGTACACTTCTATAAAATGTTTCCTACCCCATTATTACCTCATTTAATGGAGAAATATTTTATTTATTTTGATCAAAAATGTTTTTTATTATAAAAACTGCAAAAATACTTACCTCATTCAAGTCCTCTCCCCATCACACCCTAATAAAATGTATGCTAAAAATTATAACGAACTAAAAAAAAAAGGGGGGGGGGGGGG
>CABFOV010000044.1:284681-320523 GCA_902141375.1 Timema poppense | reverse complement strand
ACACACACACACACACACACACACACACACACACACACACACACAAACAAAAAAGGTAAAACACGATAAACACCAACGGCATTGAATCTATAAATACAGTTTGTACTAACAGTCACAAAACGAAGGGAATTCAGAAAATGACATATTTAAACAGATTTCACACGCCACATAAACTGGCTTATTCGATAAGCCGTGAAAAACATTGTTATAATCCAATTAGGAGGTCGAGGCTAAAACATTATAACCCTCATAAATTTAGATGGGAAGTATTCACTATTTAAACTTAAATTAAATCCTGAAATCTAGTTATAAATAAACTGTACAGCACACCACACAGATTTTATATCGTTGTTATCTTAGAAATTATTATGTATTCATTAAAAACGCAGATTTGAAACGAAACAAGAGGTAAATACATTGTTGTAGAAACAATAGACCGAAGATCATAAATTAAATAACATACCCTGTTAATTACTTACTCCATGGCATCAGGAATCTTTGTCCACCGAAGAGAATAAGAATAAAATTCATTTTAAAAGACCTGAATTAAAAAGTAAATATATTTGCGTATAAGTAAGAAATGATTGCTTTTATAAAAAAATATATTTCAAGTAAAAGATTTTTATTTTTAATAGTAGCTAGTACAACTTTACAATAATAAGCTATTTCTTATCTCAAATAGTTGCAGATAAATAGGAATATTTCCTTCATGTAAGGTACCCTCATTGTAATTTTCATGAGAGAAAATGATAACTGCCATCTGGTTTATAATAGTAAGAAGCAATATCTTGATATAAAATTTAATCAAAACCATTAGAGGGAATTTTGCTAAAATTGATTTTTTTCTCCCAGTTTTTGCCCTTCACTAAACTACCCTTAAATTTAGTCTTAGATATCTAATTTCAAAACACCTCGGGGAGCGGGGGGGTCTTATGAAAACCCCAGATACAAAGTTTTGGCCCATCCGGTAAAATAGTTTCGGTTCTAGCCCGAGGTGCAAATAAACAGACAGACGGCAGGGCGAAAACTACTTTTTCTGTTTCATTGGGTCATGAAACGTCGACATTTATCAAAATATCGAGTTTTTTTAAACGCTCACAATACTTTCTTTTTGAGGTGTCGAGAGAAAGGTCTTGGGACTGACTATAAAAACAACTTGTAGTTCAAGAGTTAAGTCACCAGATATGACTGCTAACACATCCCCCGTTCCCCCCATAAAATGAGGCTAATCAGGTTTATGCCTCAACCCCCTCAGTTTTCTTAAGAATGAGTATATCTGACAGCGGCCAGCCTCTTCGTCTAATGGTTATCATTCCTGTCCACTAATGTAGAGGTCTCGGGTTCGATTCCCGGTGTTACCATAGGTATTTTGCCCGTAGGTGAATTTGACTAGATGTTAATTTCACATCGAAACATTCCAGTCAAGTCCAGTTTCGTCAGATTCTCCTAGATTCAGCTGACTGGTTCAACATTCTTCTAGATCTAGACGAAGGAGCACCGAATGCTTACACACTGAATACGTCACGTCCAATACAGCCAAATAAAGTCAAGACTGGTACCAACTCAACCGGTTGAATTTATTTCAGTCTTTGTGCAGTCTGTGTCTACTTCACTGCTGATTTATGTTTAATTTTGACTGACATTAATCTTTATCCCCTTCCAATTGAGATAGAAACGTGAAATTTGGCACACTTATAGCTTCTAGCCTGTAACCGACGAGAAAATTCAAAAAGTTTTCCAAATGACGGGGCAAATTTAAAGTTGGTGTTTTCCTTTCTTTGTAGGTATCTTGTGACTAAACGGTAAGACCAATAAAAAAACGGCTCTGGAATTACATTAGTTTACATACACTTGCAAAGAAAAGTTACTGGGGGCTTGGGGGGTGGAACCTCCAACGAGCAAAGCGAGTTTATATATATCATCAATGCTGACTGCAAAAAAATGTTATCTATTTTCTAAGCGTTGATCCAGATGTCCCTTTGTAAGAAAATCCATGTATAAATATAGCCAAATATAATTCTGGTAAGAAGAAACTCTTAGGAAATACAAACTTTTTTTTCTATCAAAAATGAAAGTTTAAGATCACATTACTTGCAGTATGAACATATTAAATCTGTTTTATTAACTTTTATAGCTGTCAAAAAAGTTAATATCTATCTAAAATAATCGGAGTATTCATATTTATTGTAAATACCTATAAAGAAATAACTAGTAGGCTCACCCACAACTATGCTGTTTGCAATTAGCTTGTATTGCTGGTGACGATGATTTAGAAACTCCAATTTGGGCGAGTTGCAGTGGGGGTGGTATTACGCAGACTATTTACAACTTTTGTTTTCTTATTCTCTCACCATGATAATAGCGGTTTCTCAAATACTACGCTATCCTTTAGATTATACGTCTAATCAACCATTGTGTAAAACGTACTAGGCCTAGTGTTTATTGTATTATCTGGCTTATTTAACGTGAAATCTCAGAACTGACTGATTATTTAAGCTCACAGCTTACAAAACAATCACTTGCTTCATTGGATGAATGGTTTAAGGCGTCATCTGCTGATGATGGGGAGATCTGGGTTTGAATTCTCGCCGAGTCCACTGAGAAGGGTTTTTCCTAAATGGTTTTTCACTCTCTTTCCACACAAATGTGGGTAGGTTACCACTTCATTCCTCATATCTACTCCTTATAATTACCAGATATACGTGTAACCTAAACGGGTAGTAAGACGTGGTGATTATAAAATATATATAAAAAGAATCGCATCTTGGTCTAATGAGTCACCTTCGTGTTAGGTTGGATTGTTGGTGACGGGAAGGGCTACGTACTCTAAGCTCACATGTCAAATTGTATGTACGTTTTGGAGTACCTATATCGGAAGTGCACTAGGTAGGCACATCAAAAGTGCACCATGGTTTGTGGTCACCAAGCACCAATTGGCAACACCAAAATAAATGAACATGTTTCAGAAATTACATGAATCGTGATTTCTTGAATTAGTACTTGGTGCTTCGCGAAGCGTCTCGAAGTACTCCGTGAAAAGATTGGAATTAAAATAAAAGTGCCAAGATCTCAAAACTGTGAATTTGTGTGGCTATGAAATGTGTATATGTAAGTACTGGATATAAATTATTTAGCTCCTGCAGCGTGCTGTAAAATGGTGTAGATAGCAAGTATTATAAAGCTGAAGTGCATGTCACGCACCACCTCAGTCATCTTTGCCCACCCGCATCTTCTTGGAACCATGCAAAACATCGATAAAGTCTGCGAGGCACACAGACTGCACGCGGCAAAACCAGACAGACACACTAGAAGGTGCCAGTTAACACCGTCTCTGTGAGAACCTCGCCGCGCTTTCAGATACGATTGCTAGCTTCGACACATTTCCAGAATTTTCTGGGAAGTTTCTATTGCATATTAAAACCTCAAGTTTCTTCGTACCTTCAGTCAGTTGCAGTTCAACAGTCAGTACTCAGTCGAGAGTCGAAACAAGTCAAGTTGCAGTGCAGCTTTATTTATAATATCAATTGTTATTTTCTGGAAGAACTCCACGAAAAAAACCCCTTTTGGGCTGTTTCGGAAAATCCACTCTGTCTGACAACGCAGCAATATGAGTGCTTGATTAATTTGACATTAAATTCTGTGATAAAATAAACTTTTGCAACTAAGATTTCATTATCAGAATTTTGGTGTCAGCTAAGGGAGGAATTTGAAGTTTTGTCAGATAAAGGGAAAATAATCCATCTCTGCCCTTTACAACAGCTTAATCATGTGAATTAGGATACTATGCCTATGTGACTACTAAAACAAAATACAGATCCCACCTCAAGACAGAACCAGATATTCGGTTGCAGTTTGTTCCATATTCTACCAGATATAGCAATATTAAGCAGATAAAAACAATATCATTCCTATCATTAGAGTCTAAGTTCGCGGTATATACTTTATCGTTCGTCTTTCGATATCAAGTAATTTTTTTGAAGTAGTGAAAATGGATTTAAATAATGATAACCTTTTCTCTTAATTTAAAAAGTTTCTCATCTAATTCTTCTATACTAATAACAGATATTCAACAACTGATAATATCACAATATGAAGAAAATTATCTCTATATCTGTACGGAAGCAATATTTTATTTATTTAGGCCAAAAAAAGTTTTACTATAAAAACTACAAAATCACTGCCCTTAGCTCTAGTTTCCAGCATACGCACCATAATCTTGTCTCACGCATGGAACGTATTGCTTTTATTAAATAAATACATTCATGTCATGCCATGCGATTCGCGACGCCCCATGTCACGAAAATTGCTTGAGCGATAAAAATCCGCAGCACAACTTCCTAAGAGTGGAAGTAAAGTCATCGTTCCCATGTCGATTGTGGTGTGTAAAAGAACTCTGGAAGGCATGGGGAAATACCTTTCCCAATAAGGTTGGTAGGCCTTTTCACTCTCGCTTGAAGAAATTCTCGTGTAATGATATGATCAGTTGGTTTAGGGAGTACACGTTAAACGCTTCAAATAAAGTTAAAAAAAAAAGTGTTCAATTTGAAATTTCATTGAAAGCCTCCAGGAGTTATATTGGTTTGGCTAAATTCTCCCTGACGCTAGTACTAGTCGTCATTATTTCAAAAATCCAAGCTAACTGTGATGGAAAACCACAACTGAAGAAATAATATCTCGAGTGCATTAGACCAGATAACAAAACCTGACCGTCACAATCAATTACATTAGAAATAACCTGCTTAGTCCTGCTAGTGTATGCCATGTTCACATAAGTTGGGTATGCCCATCTCAATCCAAAGCTGGAATAAGTTTATTAATTCATTTTTATGTGTATTTTAATGTAATTATGTATAGGAGTATCGGGCTAAGGAAAGGATACATACAATTTTATTTTACATATTTCGGATTAAAATTCAATTTTTAGAAACAATATATATATATTTAAGAAAACTAATATACTATTTTCAATATACAAGACAAATCTAGTCTATATTAATAAAATGAAGAGTCTGTGTGTATGTATGTGTGTGTGTAATGAGCGTTGAGCGACATCTTGCGCACGCAGAGGTCTGAAATTTAAAAATTAGTACCCTCTGTTCATGAACGTGTGCGGTGTGCACCTCAAAGTAGGAATTTTAAATTTCTGATTAGCTTATTTTTAAATTTATAAAAAAAAAACTAGGTCAGAAGAAATAAAATGAAAATATTTTGTTTCGATCTGTTTAAAGCAAAGAAAAACGTTCGTTGCCCGAGGTAACCACGCAATACATTGTGTCGGGGCAGCCACACCTGGGAAACACTGGGTACTTCTGCTAGTATTAAATATAGTAGGTGTTTCATAAGAGGAGCTTTTGAGAAAATAAAGAAAGTTTTTTTTTGGGTGTCAGCAATTATGGCATTTTATTATATTATTAGTGTTGTTTTATATGTACATACAATATTTATCAAAAGATACAACCGTAGATCCCATGACTTGACGCATGAAAATATACTCAGTATCTTTTCTAGCCGTAAGATAATGTTCTTCTAATTAAAATTGAACTGTACATCGTAGGATGACTTCCCGATTAGTGAACCACAGATACTCTGTAGTTTTGAGCTGTGTATAATTCCCGATAAAAGTATTTCAACGGGTAACCTTGAATTCGAGACTCGTGCAATAGGCCTACTAGATAAATACCGGTACTTAGAGCCTGTCCAGCAGAATCTAACTTTCCTTTTGTTTTTCTCCGTTCTTTTAAAATACCTGTAAGGATCTCCCATAAAAAATGACACGCCAAGATTCATCGTATTAGAGTAATAACTTTCTTCGCTTCTAGACATATTAAAAGTGAGCCATGAATGAAGAAAGCAAATATCTTGAAAATAAAATGTTAAACAAGTGACTGCTTAGCGGCGGGCTGGTAATTATTTACTCAAATTGAAGGTGTACCATGCAAATCAAGAGAAAGATAAGTCACCATTATTACCTCAACAGAAAACATTTAAGTCAAGTTTTACTAACGAAGAAATAGCTATGACAATATAATGCAGGCTATCATATGGCCAACCAAGTAACGTAAAAAACTATTTAGTGAATTGAAACATTATTTTCTATGTTTAACATAACCAAATAATTGCGATCTAGTGTGTACTATCTATATGCTATGTAGCAAACAATGCACTCAGAACTAGCACAAATAAAAAAACAACACTTATGTCTTAGATCAATCAAACGTGTCTGCCTCTTGCTATAAGGATCCGAGTTGGACAAACCATTTAAACCAAAATGAATCATTTGAAAATTGAAATTGCTACTTTCCTAAAACGGTTAGTTAATAACATGGGGGTATTGGTTGTCTTATAATTAATAAATACGAAAGTCGCTGAAAAACACTTTATCACTATAAGTATCTTCACAAACCCGCATGAAAAAAAAGGCGTAGCTAAAACTTTCCCTCCCGAGCTAGAGCTAATATTGTAGACAGATTTACCAGCCCTGTGATTCGTAGACATTTATAGTTTTTAATAATATATTAATTTTACTAAGGTTAATATTAATACTATACACATTGTGAGTGTTGATGGAATGAATTCTGGTTGGTGCGTTTAACACAAGGGCCATAATGACAATCTAATGGGGTAGTGGATAAGGGCAGTTGTTAATTGTAAATAAACCCACATTAGCGTTGAGAATTACAAAAGTATTCCTACTACACTAAGCCATTATTAGAGCCCTTACATTACTGACGAAGACCAAGACGTAAAATGCAATATATTATTTGGTCATATCAGGAATTGAACTCAAATCTCTTAAATCAATATAAATTTGTACAATCGAGTGAGTTAAGATTTATAAAATAGTTTGTTTAAAAATTAGATAATTCTGGTAAAATTGTTGTGAAACTACAATTTAATACTTAAGTCAAACATTTTGAACGTTCTTGTATTAGTTAGGTCTTTTAGTAACATATTCATAAAATTAAATATAACTGAACTCTGATTTAGCTTTTAAAAAATATCACAGAAAGTAGTTTGCAGTGCTCAAATGTCCCATTGACTTGAATGCGTGTAGTAGAGAAAGAAATACCCGAAAGTTTCCTTATATCTAAAACAGTGGTGTGCAGACTAAAGCTCAAAAATGTCTCCCATAGATGCCTATTATATATGTCATTGTTCAAAACGAGGTAACATCAAAACCATAAGTTCTCTTCTGTTAACTCTTAAAGGTGGGGATGTATGGGACGAGAGAGAAGTTAAGGGTTTTTGAAGTTTTTATAACAAAAAATTTTTTGTCAAAAGAAATCAAATATTGCTCCATTAGAAACATAAAGTTTAATTTTCTTCACATGGTGACCTCATCAGTTCTTGAATATCTATCTGTCAAGGGCGTCCAGGAGTTTGATGACAATTTTTTCTCGTCATTTAAATGTGCCGTTCATCAAAACAGAGGTTCAAGAACGGTTGATTTCACAATCCGAAGAAAATTAAACTATATATATTTACTAAAGCGATATGTTATTTATTTTGACCAAAATAAAATGTTTTCCTATAAAAAACGTCAAAAAAGAAGATAATATTAGCGCTCTAAGTGGATGTGTGACTAATTAAAGTATTCGACCCCACTGGTTCAGTTGTCAAAATATCGAGAAATGACTGCAAAGAGCAAGAACTAAACAAGTCAACAGTGCAGTCAACTTATGCTGTCTCTCATGTATTGCCTGCTCTATAATTCGCACTTAGCCTAACAGCGTTATATATTACCTTTGTTCTATAAGTACATGAATACGTATTACTCAACAATAAAACAGACCAATTGAATCAGGTCAACAAGAGCACCAAGTGTACTATCTCATAGATCACCAATACGAGAGCAATGCACCTCCAATAACAGGATTGAGCGTGACTACCAGATCGTGCAAGGTGAACACTCCTTGACAGAATGGTTACACGTACTCAGTACGGCCGATCGTCCCTCACGATAACACCGGAGTAGTGTGTACTAGAACTGTTCCAATACACCCTATATGTTACTCATTGATCAAGCTTACAGTAACAACATTCGTCACCAATTTGACTGATGTCTTAACGCAGTGGGTTTGAAGGAAACAGGCAGCCGATGAGATTTATAAATAACAGCCGGTTACATTCTATATTTATTTTGTGAGACATCAGGTTAAAGTTAAATGAGGTCAACCTTAGACCACTTTAGCAGTCTTGAACCGCTGTAGCAGTTTTGGATCACTGTAGCAGTCTTGAACCACTGTAGCAATCTTTGAAACGTTGTAGCAATCTTGAACCCCCGTAGCAGTATTAAACCACTGTAGCAGTTTTGGATCACTGTAGCAGTCTTGAACCATTGTAGCAGTCTTGAACCACTGTTGCAGTTTTGGATCACTGTAGCAGTCTTGAATTACTGTAGCAGTCTTGAACCACTGTAGCAATCTTGAAACGTTGTAGCAATCTTGAACCACCGTAGCAGTATTGAACCACTGTAGCAGTTTTTGGATCACTGTAGCAGTCTTGGATTACTGTAGCAGTCTTGAACCACTGTAGCAATCTTGAAACGTTGTAGCAATCTTGAACCACCGTAGCAGTGTTGAACCACTGTAGCAGTTTTGGATCACTGTAGCAGTCTTGGATTACTGTAGCAGTCTTGAACCATTGTAGCAATCTTGAAACTTTGTAGCAATCTTGAACCACCGTAGCAGTATTGGACCACTTTAGAAGTTTTGGATCACTGTAGAAGTCTTGAACCATTGTAGCAGTCTTGAACCACTGTTGCAGTTTTGGATAACTGTAGCAGTCTTAGATTACTGTAGCAGTCTTGAACCATTGTAGCAATCTTGAAACGTTGTAGCAATCTTGAACCACCGTAACAGTATTGAACCACTGTAGTAGTTTTGGATCACTGTAGCAGTCTTGTACCGCTGTAGCAGTTTTGGATCACTGTAGTAGTCTTGGACCACTATAGAAGTCTCAGACTGCTCCGCCATCATGTTTATCATGGGCAGGAGCATGGTCTTAGGATCCCTGGTTTGTTTATAAACAAACAATAAAACAACGTAAAGTGATTAATTTTTTTCTCCACTGTCTGTGAAACAAATGAACCTGTCCGTATCGATCATTGATCTCACGTCTACTCTTTTATTTACGGACGTAAGGCATCTTGAAGGCGGTTTGCAAGTTCAAGGTCTCAATTCGCGACTCATCCATCGCAGAAAACAAGGGCGGTCACTTTCTCCTCTGACATGTGTGTGTGAGAGAGAGAGACGAACTTGAAGTGCAAGTGAAAGTATTGCTAAACATGACTTGCACGAGTGTCGGGTGTCACTAGTTGTTATACTCGCACTAGTTACGTGGAAACTAACCAACACACGTGTGATTAATATATTCGGATCGTCACGAGAAAAAAATAAACTTACCTCAATCTTCATCAATATATTGAACGTACTTACGTACGACAGACCATGTGTTCTACAGGTGTTTCTTTGAAAATATGGGGTAAGCTACGATGGTTTTATTAAACATTTTATTAATTTTATTAATGTTGATTACTTTCAAGGTGGGGATGTAGGGGACGCGAGTAAAGGTCAGTTTTTTCGCAGTTCTTATAGCAAAACTTTTTTTTGAGGGGAGGGGGAGAGGGCAAAAATAAAATAAAAATGGTTAAATATCTGTCATGAACATTGCGGCATTAGAAGATCAACTTTTTAAATGAAGAGAAAAAGCTGTAGTTAAATTCCCGGACAACCTTGACAGGTATTAAAGAATTGTTGATACCATCATGTGAAGAAAATTAATCTCTATGGTTGTACGGAAGCAACATTTTATTTATTTTGACCAAATAAATGTTTTTACATAAAAACTACAAAAACACCTCTTGACGCGTCCCATCCTAAAGGTTCTTATTAGGACGATCTACTTATATGTTCATATGTTTATCGTGACAACTGTTTGGTTGGTATTTATAATTTATTTAATTCAAATAAAATAACAATTTCTCAGGAATTTATGATACACCAAACATAATCATTTTATTTATACTCGTATATTAATGGGCTAATTATGCTATGTAGGTATTTGGTTTGTTAATTTATGTAAGTTTTTGGTTATTTATTTTCAGTTGGTATTAAGCAAATTGTTTGATTTACTATTCAGTTGATTGTTTCATATATTATTTAGTTAATTGTTTTATATTAGTATTAATTTATTATTTATATATTTAGTAATTAACTACCATAAAATAGTATGATAATATTAATTATTTATTCTAATAATGTAGGCCCTTAGATTATACGTTTTTATTTACGTATGCCGGCAATTAATATTAACTGTATCTAAATAAAACCCAACAATAAAGATTAAGAGGGTTAATTTATCACTAAGCGAGAAGGAACTTATTTTTATTTAATATCTATATATTTTAAGCCCCACCGGTATTCAAGCGCGAGACTCTTTACTTAATCGGCATCACCCGTACTACCATTGAAGCAAAGTTGTTAAATATTTTATATTTATATTGAAATGTAGTTAGTTACACAATTTCAACCATTTTGTAGATTTATCTAGCGTCATTTATCTTCATAGACAGATGGCTAGCCCTCGTATAAAGGGAAATTATGCTATTTCATGTGCACTTTCTAAGCAGAAAGGTATCTCAACACATGACTTTCTAGAGTTTAATTATTAAAGGAAGGGCCTTATATGACATTTATTAAAGTTAATAGATCTACTTTCAAGCTTTAATACGTCGAGTCATGTGATATAGAGCTGTCACTTTAGATACAAATGATCGACACTTATAAAATAACATTTATAATGTAGTAAAATGCTATCAATGTTGACGGCAAAAAACTTGTATTCTATAAAAGGCTATTTATATAAAAATGGACTGTAGCTAACCTAACCTGGGACAGCACACTTGTGACACTACAAACTGAAATAAGTCATTAATAAAATTGTATTATTTGGTTAGTCGGGCTAGTCACCACCAGGGTGTATGGCTTCACTCTTTTCACTATGGCCGGTCGGGGGACTGGATGCCGTGTAAATTACACAATTAAGTTAATTTATAAGTTGTGTGCTAATATAACCATTTGGTTTAGAAAGTGAACGTTAAATGCACATGACGAAATAAGAAAAAATATTTTTATGACCACCTCTGGACCAAACCAGTGACAATTTTTTTAAACATTAATTCAAGAAGCAAAAATAATATTTTTTCTCTTTCTCTACGTCCTACTACCCGTCCGGGTTGTCCACCTTTTTATACTATTGTTAAAAGGATGAGTAATGTAGGATGTAAAGGAAATGTGACCATATTAGCGAGAGTGAAGAATGGGAAACCATTTAAGAAAGACTCACCTCAATATACCTGGGTGAGATTCAAACCCAAACCTCCCCATAGTCTATAAACCAGACTAGATGAGAGGGTGATGCCTTTGTCAGAGTACCCACCAGTGTGGGGATATTTATAATTATTGAAACAGAGTGAACCCCAGAAGACGAAGATTTTAAAACTTTTTAAGGTTGTGTCCCCTCTCATTCGTAAAACATATATAAGTTACTCCAATAATTTAAATTTTAAAAATAAAGTGAATAAATTAATGAATACCATTATCCCCAGTTTTACGAACTTTAAAAAAAACTATTTGCTTAACATAGAGAGGAATTGTATTTTTTTATTAAAAACATTTTCATCAAGCATAATTCATAAACTAGCTCATCCAACATTTATACATTCCTCGCATATCAATAAATGAGGTGAAATTTATTTTAAGCTCAAGCATGAAAATAGAGATAAACCATTAATGAGCGTATAAAATTCATATTTTGATAAAAAAAATACATTAAATCAATAGCTAATGTCATACCTTTGATTGTTTCAAAGAACACAATGTTATAATATTTGATATAATTTAGGCTAATTTGGATTTTAAAAAAATACCGTCATAACTAAATTATCTTCACCTTTTCCGTGTACCCGTGGGGGTACACATCACATATTGTAAGCCATTGAACAAAGCGAAGGTACTATAATGGAAACGTTTTCTAGTTACTAAATAATTGCACGTCCAAGTAGAGACCAAACTACATCTATAGTCCAATTTTCATATGTAGGGACTTTTAGAAAATACAGACACTTTTTATGCGGTAGACATTGATAAAATTTTTAATCTAGAATTCGTGTTAGTTTATAGGTATTGATAATATATTTTAAAAGGTGACAGCTGCACATCACAAGGCCTGACGCAGGGTAGTCAAACGTTTTTCATCCCGAGGGACAAATCGGTTTGTACTTGTTTTGTAGTAAAAATAAATAAAATATTTCTCCAGTAGAAACATAAGAGTTTAATTTTCTTCACACGGTGATATCAACAGTTGTTGAATATTTGTTAAGGGTGTTCTGAAATTTATTGACAACTTTTTTTTATTCATTTAAAAGGTTTGTCATCTAATGCTATGCTCATGATGAATATTCAAGAACTGTTGAGGTCACTATGTAAATAAAATTAAACTCTATGTTTATACTGAAGCACTATTTTATTTATTTTTTGAAAAAAAAAAAAGTTTTGCTATAGAGCTGCAATAACAAATGTCTTTTCTCGCATACCTTCATCCCCATCTTAATCCCATAAACTTAATACAGTCCTACAAACAACACTTTTCAATAGGCTACTTATATTAAATTTTATTTTTGGTTGATAGAATCTTTAAAATTTACCGCCAAAAATAATTTTACTATCACCGCCTTTTACTAACTTTTCGGGTTATACGATTATTTACTAATTACGTTCGTGGTTTTAGTACCGAGGAAGGTTATGTTTGTAGAAAGAATACTCGCTTTAGCATTAAAGGATAGTGAAAAACAATTTTGTTAAAATCTCCTTTCACTATTCCCAAACGAGATTCGAACTTCGATCTCTCCGTCATAGGCAGTCTAGTCTACTGTGAGAGTAGCGTGTTAGACATCGCGGCCACCGAAGGGAGTAATAAATAATTTTAATAATCCCTCAATTATTATTATTATTATTATTAGCACCGCGTCTTACTACCCGTTCGGGTTATATGCACTTACGCTAATGTGTAATGGTAGGGTGATTGTGAGATGAAATGGAGGACCTACAGTTTAACGTGGGATCCGAACCACGGTGGAGGCCTGGCATTCCTCACATTCACAAGTTGTGAATAATACACGTCTTGTCAGAGGTGAAGGAAGGGTTTGGCAATCAGATAAATATGTGCCGGGACCGAGGATTGAACCTTGGCCGCCAGCATAGAAGTCTGACACCTTACCCTTAGACCACCAAGTCACCAATAATCCCTCAAAAATTTACCAAGAAAAATGCACGCATACACACGTTCACAAAACAACCTATCATTATAAATATATATTTATACATATTTTTATTAACCTAATAATATATTATAAAATGCAATCATGATCTTTTTAAAATACATATTTATATTTGAATCATTAGCTATTTCACATCTGTCAACGAGGGTCTCCCTTTAATTGTATTCCAATACACTGTGAGAGCCACAGTTGGACCACAATGTATTGACGTATGAATACATGAAATTAGCTCTAGTGGCTTTCCTATGGCCTTGCTATGGTTATTGGACCATCTGACGCATCCTAGATTGGTCAGCGGGAAGTTACCGAGACTAGGAGTTGTACCATAGCTTCCCGGATGGGAATTAAAATGCGGGCGTGTTCACGCATCGCCGGTTTGAAAAGCTATATTGTTACTATGAGATAAGACTCTTCATTATTCGTTGCGTAAATAATTACTTTAGGTTATGGAATAACTGAATACTATCTTCATAGCTTGGGTGTGATATTTGCCCTGGTCTCAAACTTTGTGAATGGATCCTTGATCATTTACAAGATGATATATTTTTTGTAATAAGTAAAACTATTTTTTTATCAAATGTAGATATTTGTTAAGAGTTAGCTTTCAAAATATCAACTTCTACTCTCTGATTTACCCAGGAAAAAAAATGTATAGGCCTACAACTTATTTATTTACTTTAAGTTATTCACGTTGGTATGCATGGAAACGTGATTTAAGGTTAGTATTTTTACAGTTTTTATAACAAAAATTTTTTTTGTAGAAAATAAATAAAATATTGGTTTAGTAAATACTACTTTATTATTTATTTTTCTAAAGATAGTAAAATCAACAGTTATTGAATATTTTGTTGTGGGCATCGCAAAATAAGAAAAAAAAACTTTTCCTTTTCCCTCGGTCCCGGCACAGATTTATCCGATTGTTAAAACCTTCCTTCACCTCTGACAAGACGTGTTTTAATCACAACTTGTGAATGTGTGGAATGCCAGGCCTCCACCGTGGTTCGGATTTCGGGCAGTAAGACGCGGTGCTAATAATAATAATAATAATAATAATAATAATAATAATAATAATAATAATAATAATAATAATTATCCTCTTTATTAGAAAAAAATATGTTCAAATGCCGCCAAGGTCATGACAGTTATTTAAGAACGGCTGAGATTATTGAATGCGAAAAATTAAAATAAACTTAAATATAGTTCAATATTCATAAGAAGGGGTCTTTAGTAAAATACAAACTTTTTTGACGTTCAACTTTGATGACAATTTACTATAATAAAGTTACTATTATTATCGTATTTTTATAGATGTTTGCTTTTAATTGGTACAATAAGGTTCTCCTTATGACAAATTAGACTTGATTTGATTTACTTCAAACAAAAACAATTTTTGTTATAAAACTGTAAAAGTACTGACTTTAACACACTTTTCTACCCCCGAATGTTCACCACCACCTTAAAGGGAAACTCTTAGACCAAGTATGTACCGACACACAACTTACAAACTAGTTTAGCTTAGGACAGTATACTACACACCACCTAAATATTTACTAAATATATTATAGAACGGACCTGTATTCAAATTGTAAATATGCTAGTCCCAAAAGGAATCGAACCAAGTATCCATGACATGTGGTTTACCACTATTATTACTTATATACTTGGGGCTAGACTAGTAATTGTTTTTTGCTTCGCGTCTTAATACCTGTCCGGGCTATAAGCTACACATTTAGTTTTTTTTTATCACTGTGTCTTACTACCCGTTCGGTTTATACGCTTATGTACAGTAGCCACATGACTTCTTTGGTGCTGACTGACAGCTCACAGCTCACAGCTTACTTCTGACAGTAACATTTAGGTATATACCTAAATTTTAACTGTCAGAAGTGACAGCTGCCAAACACATGTTTTTACAGATCATATGGTCCGGCGTAGGGATACATAATTTGGTCTGGTAACGTTTCAAAGCTGTCAGTCAGCACCAAAGAAGCCATGGGGATACTGTACTAATCCCGATAATGATGTTAGTGTTTATACTGAGAGCTAGAGGGAGTATGGAAAACCATTTAGAGAAAACCACCCTCAGTACACCGGCCAGCTTTGAACCACGATCTCCCCGTCTATACTATTGCGAGAGTAGTGTGTTAGACCACGCAGCCACCAAAAAGGGTAGTTAAAAGGTTAATATAGAAATTTATCAAAACCTTAATATATTACTTGTCTATGGTTTAGTGTATGTTTTATCTTTACAGCATTATATTACTTAAATTGAACATGACACCTATTGCAGGACCATTCCTGGATAGCTCAGTGGTTAGAATATTGGCGTACTAAGCCAAAGGTCCCGGGCCCAACTCCCGTGTCCAGGCTATATTGTTTAATTTAAAGAAAATTATATTTAGATACGACTGTAACTGTAATTATCAATTAATATTATAGCGTTGCTATTTAATCCATTTACGTTATTAGTTAATTGGACTAGACATGTTGATACAACTACTATAATATTTTTATTTCCACAACGTAAGTTTCCACTTTCCAAATAACGGGCTTCTTATGAAAATCAGACTGTGATTGTATCTTGGTATTAATCGTTACCGATGTAAATAAAATAGTGTGTGCGTGAAGGTTTTACAAATGAGTAGAAAATAATTGAGATTGCGTATAACAGGGTGTCTACCAATCAGGGAAATCAGGGAAAACGGGAATTAGCCGGGAATTTGAAGTGATTGGGAAAAAACGGGAATAAGTCGGGAATTTGGTAAATTACAACAAAAATCCGGTAAAATGTTGTTTTACGCAAAATATGAAATATAATAATCATTAAATCAGTAAATAGTAATGTTATTCAAAATGTAGTTTCTTTTTGTTTGTAGCTGTGTAATATATTTTATAATTCCTAGTAAACAATGTTAATACCAATTTAAAAAAAATTTTTATTTGAATTTTAAAACTTATTATTAATAAAAAAGATTAGTAGAAAAATGAGGTGGGAAGGGGGGAGTTAGAAGGATGTGACATACTTTTTAGTCGGGAATTTCAGGAGATGATCAGGGGAAATCAGGGAAAACGTCGGGAATTTTATTGGTCAAGTTGAGTAGACACCATGTATAACCTTAACAGGTAGTAAGTAAGACGTGGAGCAAAAAAAGAGAAAAGTAAGTATATTTTTTTATTCATTTGGCGTCCATGGAGGGACTATACAAATGGATATGAATTTAAAAACTATACATAATAAAAAAAAATGGAACCTGCTTCGGTGACCGCATAGTCTAAGGCGCCATTCTCATGCTAGACTAGACTGCCGATGACAGAAAAATTGGGGTTCGATTCCCGGTCGAGTGTAATGAGAGGGTTTTTACTTAAATGGTTTTACACTCTCCTTACATGAAGAAAATGGTGGTACACTTCCTCTAAATTCAACCTTCCTCTCCCCTATTCTATTAGCGTAATTAGTACAAATGCCTATAGCCTGAATAGGTAGTAATAAAAGGTGCTTAGCCTGCTACGGTGGCTGCATGTGTTAAGGCGTCACCCTCGCGATAAACTAGATTGCTGCTGATGACAAAGAGATCGAGGTTTGTATCCCGGTTGGGTGTGTTAAAGGTGATTTTCCTAAATAGTTTTACAATTTTCTTCCACGCAAATGCTGGTACATTTAATCTATATTAAACCTTCCTCATACCTTACTCGTTAACGTAATTAGTACATATGCGTATAACCTGAACAGGTAGTAGTCTAAGAAGCAGTGCTTGAAAAAAAAAAGTATTACCGTACGAACTTTTACTCACAGCTATATGCTACGCTAAACGTCTGGAATTTGGTTTAATTCTCTAAGTGGATGTCGGCTAGAAAAACAAAACAACATCAAAGCAAGAAACCTTGAGTTTTTGCGCTCCTGAGGCATTAAGCTATATTTCTTCTTTTCTTTTCTCTTTACGTCCTCTTTGTTTTTTTACTGGCATGTTCATGATATTTCATCATTATCAAAACATTAATTTTTACATTACAATGATACCAATGAACTAACATTTTCTTCCCTACACAGTAGTTATTTCCGTATACTTAAAGTGGGATGGAAGAAGACGCGAAAAAAAGCCTCTTTATTTTTGACAGTCTTTATGGCAAAACTTATTTTTGCCAAAATAAATAACATAATGATACAATACAAACATAGAATTTAATTTTGTTCACGTGGCGATATCAACATATTTTGTTTAATATCTGTCAAGTGTATTCTGGAATTTAATGATAACTTTTTTTTTCTTCATTAAAAAGTTTGTTAGATAATGCCACCATGCTCATGACAGATATTCAGGAACTGTTGATATTAACATGGGAAGAAAATTATAATATTTGTTTGTACTGAAACAATATTATTTTGTAAAAAAAAAGTCTTGCCATAAAAACTGCAAAAAAAAGTGGTCTTTTCTCGCGTCCCCTTGCACCCCACCTTAACTAAGACTCTTGGGATCATTATGCAATATAGCAACTTTACGCCAACTAGAATCAAGTTGAAAGTTGCGCTTTATAATAAAGTCCAATCCATTGTTTTTCGGTTCTACATATCAAGCTAACGTAAAATTATCACATTAATTTAATAAATGTATCTCTTTAAGGAAACTCCACTTTTCACTTTCTAGATACACTCTAATTAACCTGAAAGGTGGCAAGCTTGCCTTGATGAGTTACACTATGATGCACCTGAGAGTGCTAGTGGTCAAGGTAAGACTAATTAATACCTTTCATGGTAAACAAAGTAGAATATACATAAATAAATGTGTTGAAAAAAGGTAAAGGAAATAGTGATTTGCACACACAGAATGATAAACAAAAGTAAAATGTGTTTGTTCTGCTCTATTTATATCTATTAGCGTTTCCTTGACCTTCTTTCATACCAGAAAAAAATAATGCTACCTCAATTTTCAAATGTTCTTTTAAGAGATAGATAATATTCAATTACTTTGGATTGTATTTTCAGTTGATTTTTATTTGTGTCCTTTAACATTTTCACGACTGTGTGTATTGCCATCCAATTTCATATACTTTAAAAAATATATATTTTTTCCATCTTCGGTGGCCACACGGTCTAACGCACGACTCTCTCAGTAAACTAGACTGCCGACGACGGAGAGGTTGAGGTAAAGAATCTCGGTCGGGTGTACTAGGGGTGGTTATTACAAAATGGTTTTCCACTCTCACTTCATTCAAATATGGGTTAACCTTATATAAATATAGCCTTCCTCATTCTTAAAACAATTAGCGTAACACATAATATAGTATATACGCGTATAAACCGGAAAGATAGTAGGACGTGGTGCTACAAAAATATTATTATTATTATTATTAGCACCGCGCCTTACTACCCATTCGGGTTACACCCACTTACGCTAATGTGTAATGGTAGGGTGATTGTGAGATGAAATGGAGAACCTACAGTTTAATGTGGGATCCGAACCACGGCGGAGGTCTGGCATTCCCCACATTCACAAGTCGTGATTAATATACGTATTATTAGAGGTGA
Source organism: Timema poppense (assembly GCA_902141375.1). Lineage (NCBI taxonomy): Eukaryota > Metazoa > Arthropoda > Insecta > Phasmatodea > Timematidae > Timema > Timema poppense. The sequence continues at coordinate 301,660 of CABFOV010000044.1, read as the reverse complement.
AGGAAAGGTTTGGCAAACAGATAAATCTGTGCCGGGACTGAGGATTGAACCCTTGACTCCCAACACAGAAGTTTGACACCTTACCCCTAGACCACCAGGTCACCGCTTCAAAAATAAATAATTAAATAATAACAACAACAATAAATTACACTTTTCACTATTCCTCCTGAAGATTTTAATATTAACAAAACCTAGGTTGAGGAATAGGATGATAATTACCAATTTTATTTAAAATATATCTGTAAATCCATTACTTCTTTGTCCAGGGGCAGTTCAGTGTACTTTGTAAATTGTATTTCTCTTTGTTCAGAAGCAGAAGTGTAATGTTTGAACTGTGTTTTTCTTCGTTCAGGGACAGCAATATAAATGATTGTGAACTGTATTTATTTATTCATTCAAATATGATTCAGATAAGGCTGATTACAGTAATTTTAATTATTCATCCCTCAAGATTCGAATTTCATATATTTAATTGTATAGCGTTGCTTTCTTCCATCTTGATTAGCTTGTAACGTACAATGTATAGTATGATTTTGGTAGGAACAGTAAAAGTTAGTTACTAAAGTTACTAAAACCATTTTAATATATTCATACATCAAGTCATGTTATCTGAAGCTGTCACTTTTGCTAGATCTTATCAACACCTATAAAATAACACAAATAATAAAAGTAAAATGTTATCAATGTTGGCCGAAAAGAAATATGTTTGAATTTTCTCTTCTGTTCTTCCAACCAAAATCATATTTGTACTATTGACTGCATGACAGTATAGAACCACAACAGAGTCACTGGAGACTGTGATATCAATAAGACTGATGATATACACACGTCCTTCACAGATTCTGCCTTAAAATATCAGTGAAGAGAGACCAAAAGCATAGGAACTATCCCTGGACAGCTCAATGGTAGAGCATTGGCGCGCAAAGCCAAAGGCCCCCAGTTCGATCCCCCTGTACAGGTGTCATTAGTCAATCTAATCGAGTGTATTCCTCTTTGATTAGTGGCAGCTGTGTAAAGTAGGAAGTATTTTTCTTTTTTGCTCAGTGGTAGCAGTGTAAAGTGGACACTTTGTTCTGCAAGCCATAAAGTGTTTATTTATTTCTCCCAATCCCTCTCGCCCTTACTTTATTCTATCTATTATAATCTATCCTATTAATCAACAATAATCTGAGGGGATTATATTTTCTTATATCACGAAATATAAAAAATATCTGGCCGTAGCTAAAATCATTTTGTTGTTTAGTAAGATACATTAATTTTATATTCCTTATACCGAAAAAACTGATTTTATCATTATTTATGTCCATCTGCGTACATTATCCCAAAGCTTGAGAGATTATGCCGATTTTTTTCAAATTTATATTAATATGGTATAATTTTCTATCTTAAACCGATTCCCTATGAATATGAATCATTAAACATAAAAATGAACACTATATACGTTTCCTAAACTCACAAATTATTTTCCAGTTTTTTGCGGAAATATCTAAAGGTAAATAGAACGCAGAGAAAAAAAAATCTAGTTTTTAAAATGAAACCTGGATTGGGAAATAAACTCAGTGAATATTAAAAATACGAAAGAAAACTTATTTAATATTAATTGTTTATAAACTGTATCTTTGGATTCAATGTACTTGGATGCGAGATTTGCTGTGACAAAATAACAACGAATTTTTAACTAATCGTTATCGAACGACAAAAATTTTAAGTGAGATATTTTAAAGTTATAACAGTCTTTTAGGTTCTGTGTTGTAATCTTAATTGTAAGTCATTGCACAGTCACCCACAATATAAAAAAAAAAATGCTGAGCCATACAAAGTTTAATGACCTTAGAAGTTGACGACCTACAAATTACTGTGAAGCATGCACTTGTGTTTAAAACGAGAATGATTGAATAATCATAATAAGATAAAAAAAAAATATAGGGGAAAAAGTTTAGTATGTAAGACCAAATATCAGTGAGCACACGGGCTAAGGCGTTAATTTATGAGGTCTGGTTTGTCGGCGACGTGGAGATCGGGGTTCAAATATTCCATAGATGAACTGAGGGTAGTGTATCCTAATGGTTTTCCACTCTTTCCCCATACAAATGTGGACACATTTATGATACATTTTACATATCTTATGAATACCCAATTAATCTGGATATATGGAAAGCTCGGAATAAAATAACGTAAATATTTATTATGGGATTCTTTTTGCCAAAACTACAACTTAATGGCTGGAATATATTTTTTTTAACGCCACGTCTTACTACCTGTTCAGGTTATACGAACGAATATTTACTGGCTACGCCAATGATCTAGGAACTAGGAAGGGTGAACTTGGATGAAATCTATCCGCATTTGTGCAAAGGGAGAGTGAGAAACCATTTAGGAAAAAACACTCTCAGTTCACCCGATTGGGATTAGAGCCCCGATCTTCCTGTTATCGCAGTCTATTCTATTGCGAGAATGACGCCTTAGATAATTCGACCACTGGAGTACGTTGGCTGGGATTTGTTTTTACCAAATTAGTCATCGATGACACAAGGAGATGGGACCTGGATACCCTTTAATTCCCTTTATGAAAAGTCTATGACTATTTTTTTTTGTATCATGTCATACTACCCGTCCGGGATATCTGCATTTAATTACACTAATGGGTTAGGGAGGGGAAAGGTTGAATTTAGAGTAACTGGATTTGTATTTTCGAGGAGGGAGAGTCGGAAACCAACTGATCTGGATTCAAATAGTGACCTCTCCATGGTCGGTAAATCAGACTAGGCAAGTTTGACGTTTAGTCTGCATGCCCATCAATGCGGGTACTTTAACTAATAAATACATGTCTTTTGGTAAAACTACTGGGGTTTTTAGTTCACTTATTATGAAAATTAGGGGTTTGAAATTCCCTAATATTTAGGTTCGCTTTACCATTTAAATCACATAAAGCTGGAATGTTCAAACTTTTTAAACTCACGGCACACTGAACAAGACTCTGAAATGATTGAGGCACACCATCAGTTTTTAAGAAGAGATTTTTCACTAAAAACCGAGTATTAAGATTGTGTTTAAAACTTTAATAGCTAAACAATTTAATAATTTTGTTCATTTTAGTAATAACGTTGATGAGTGATTTGAAAATATTTATTTTTTATTCTCAAATTTTTTCGCTTCTTTTTGATCTTCCCCCAAAATTCTGCGGCACACCGGTTGAAAAATGCTGATTTAGAAATAGGTGGTGTTTAATATGTTTTCCAAAATAATGTAAAAAAGCGCTAACTAAAAGTTTTTTTTCTACTTCCTCTTTCATTAGTTGTCTGATTTAGATTAGAAGAGATATTTTTAACAGGTATAAAAGTTAATAAAATTACGTCCCAATATTAATATTTCAAGTTATATGATCTACAGCTGTTACTTTAGATAAATGAAACCAATACTTTAATAATATTAAGTATAATAACATTCTATCAGTGATAACTGCAAAAAATAATATATATATATATATATATATATATATATATATGTATTTAAAGATTTATCCTACCAGAATAAACCCCACAGAAAGTATATATATGTCAAAAGTTAAGACTAATTTACTATTGAAAACAATATGTTTTTTCTTCTTTCGATTACTTTTACTTGGCATACGTAATATTTTATTATTTAAAAAATAATATCTTAACCAATAGACTTATATATTTGGTAAAATATGTATATTAAATGAAAGGATGTTTTGTATAAATTTTTAAAGTGACATTTGAATTAACATATTTTTTCTCAAAATAATAACAAAATAAAGATTTAGTTATATTGCAATGTCTTCTTTACTAACAAAGAGCATAGCTAAAGAAATAATATCTCGCAAAACATTAGCTTGTCGTTATAGTCAAATTAATATAATTCAGTAAAAACATTTGCTCAATTTAAATAAGCAAAATTTTCATTAATTTAATAATTGTAATTAAAACAAGGTATTACTACGTCTACGAGGCAAATCTTCCTGAATCTGACCTGGGAGATCAGAATTCAATCTCATTTGGATGCACAAATTATTTTCTTTCTTTTATATTGGTTACTAACCCACTTTTTAAGCCAATTTTGGTACAATTCTTCCTTATTATCATCTTTACATTTTTTACTCCAATAACTTGGCATTAAATAATTACATCTAATTTCAAATAACTCAATGAACTCTAAATATTAGTTTGAATAATTTAACACACCCAAAAATATTTTCTCAGGTTTACCAATTATATTAACACCTTGTAAATGGTATTTTACAAGTCGTGAAGTTAATTGTAATACTGATCTCTCCACTGTGATACCAGATTGCCATATGTCCTTTCACTCTCAAGTCTTGGGTTCCAATCTAACCTATACCACATGTCAGGGGACAATATTTCAAGCCTCTCAAGTGGGCCACGATGTAGTAATGACTCGCATTGTGACGGGATCAAGTCGTGTTTAACTTCATTTGGTAAGTTCAGTGTATTTTTATGGAACTACAAATTACGTGTTTTAATAATTGTTTCTTGGACCGGAGTTTATTTTAGAGGGATATTTTCTGAAAGGGCCCACGGGAACACGATTAGCTTAACGTATACTTTCTTATCGTAAGAATGATGTAACGCAAAGGTCCTCCTCGTAATTTTAAAATGGAAACCACCACTCCGTACTTAACTTACCGTTATCTTAAATTAATAATTACCCAGGGTAAAGGTGCTATGCTGGGTTCACGATAAACATAAAGTTATCTTAACTTAACTTATACGCTTACCAGGTCAACTTAACGTCCACGTAACCTTCACTTGATGTAAAGAAACTAGTGTGTGGTTAGGACTCACGTAACGTACCATACCGTAAAGTAACGTAAAACTCAAGCAAAACACGAGCAATGTTTGAAAACAAGTTTTACACTAAAGTGTAAAGGGCTGATTAGTCTGCCATTATTTGCAACAGAAGCGTACTGGATAATATATAATATACTAAATGAAGTTTAGCAAGAGGCTTCGACATAGGGCACATTTCCTATAAACATAACCTCTCTAATACCTAAAACCATTAACGTAATTAGTACATACACGTATAACCCGAAAGAGCAAAGCCGTGGCCAGCCAATAATTTCAGGTGGGGTTTGGTGGTCTAAATGATAGACAGTTATAGAAGCTATCTGATTTTTTTTGTGGTAACACAGCCCACTAATTTTTACTTGTACCTTAACTTTAATATGGTTTGAACCATAAATAAAGCTATATATATATTTCATGAAATGAAGGGGGGTTGGGGGGGCGTTTGAACCCCCAAAACTCCCATGACTATGGCCTTACGAAAGGGTAGTAGAGCGTTGTTCTAAAAACTAACTAAATGTTAAAATGAAGTTGCTCTTCTGAACCGCGTCCATAGTACCTCAATTATTTGTTTATGGTATGTTATAATTCATGAAGATCAAAGATTCTTGTTAAATTCTACTTGGTAGAAAAGTCTGAAACGCTTGGCGTCACCAGTAGCGCATTCACCTTCATAGGAAATCAAGACCATTGCAAACTGATGCATTAAGCCTTTTACCCACGTAGCTAATCAAATAAGACTCAGAAAGGCAATTTTTTTTTTGTGGTGCCCAAGTAGCCCAAGTAGACTCTCCGGGTATCCAAGTTAACCCGTAATGTGAACGGAACTGTATATTCATGGCTTTTATTGATACAAAAATATGTGAATGTACCCTATATTGATTAAAATAAACACTTTTTAGACTAATGTGTGTGTTTTTAATAATTTTTAGTTTCTCGCTATTTTACAGGCAGAGAAAGTATTGTGGTCATATAAAAAAAATATCCAATTCGAGGTTTTGACAAATCTCGACGTTTCATGATCTCCCGAATCCGAAAAAGTGGATTTTGAATTTCCGTCCGTCTGTACGTACCTCCAACTAGAGCCTAAAATATTTTACCAATCGTGCCGAAACTTAGTATCTAGGGTTTTCATAGGGTTGACCCCAGTTTTTTTTTGGAATTGGATATCTAACCCTAAAATTAAGGGTAGTTTACTGAAAGGCAAAAAGAGAAAAAGTCGATTTTCTCAAAATCAGCTCTAACGATTTTGATTATAATTTCACTTAAAATCTTTATTAATATTTAAAAAAAAATTGGCCACTCTCAATATTTCGGCAAAATGACTTCAAGGGCTTCGATCTGGTGGGTAAATTATCATTTTTTTATATCATATCTCTATAACTCTTTGGGATATGATACTTATCATTACAAATAGGTAGATATATTTATAATTCAAATATTTTATTCGAAGCATATTTTTATAGAACTAATAATTTTAAAGCTATACGCAAATATAAATATTTCTTAACTTTTCGAAAATTAAAGGCAAAGTATTGCGACCGTAAAAAAAATAGAACCTGAAATGTTGATGGATGTCGACTTCTGATGACCCACCGAACCTTAAAAAGTGGTATTTGCAATTACGTCTGTCTGTGTGTATGTTCTAACTTAATACCAAGAATAGTTTAATAAAGGGTGAAAAGATAAAAATCTATTTTATCTGAATCGGCTCTCACGATATTGATTAAAATTCGTATCTAGGCGTTGATTAAGATTATAAATAAATTGGCTATTTGCATTTTCCAATTATCTCACGGCAGTATGAAGCCAACTCCGAGTCGAAGGTGGCTGCATTATCTGATAGCTCGTAATCTTAATAAAAGAAACCACACATTAGTAGCCGATGATTTCCGCACGTCCATCATAGACTCTGCCTTAAAGATATGAGTGAAGAATGACCCTGGGCGCCGGACAACTCCTGGATAACTCAGTGGTTAGAGCATTGGCGTACTAAGCCAAAGGTCCCAGGTTCGATTCCCGTGTCCAGGTGTCATTTTTCAATTTTAAGAATATAAATAGTAAAGTAAACTCAATTGGTTTAACTTAACTTTCGTGTAAAGTTAAGGCACTTCTAAGGCATGCAGATAGGAACTTAAATCACGTGTGATGTAAATATAATTTCTTTTCACTCTGGTTTGAAGTCTTTGTCCAGGTTACTGTCATCAATAATTTACTCGTCTTCTGAATCTTAGCAACGGGAACAGTCGTAGTAATTATTTATACTTCCGTAATTACATGGTCCACAAATTCATTTGTCGCATTTTACATATTTTATCCAGCCCCTTCTGCCTCTGTAGTCTTTCCAGTTTATTAGGCAAATGCCACAGCGAGATTCGTCTCCACACTTTGTTTTGCGGGTTTCACAAACAGGTTTTTCTTTCCGGAGATTTTTTGTTCCCGATGAAGAAGGTTCATTTTGACTGTTAGATGCAGATGTAGAGGGCCCCGAGTTTATGGGAAGTTCCAGCTCCCTTTCTTCCAAGTTAGTGGCATATTTGATCGTTCCTGATGGTATCTTATTTCCTCGTTTTCGTTTCTGTTTCTCGCCACTTCCTCAGTGTTCCTACAGCAACTCTAGCAAACTGGCATCTAAAACTCTTTCAACTTCATCACCATCAGCGTCTAATCCGTCAGGAATCCTTTTTAACACCTCTGTGGATACAACCCTGTTACTCTAAAGCCTGAGGCTAAATTATGGCCTAAAGTGTAACCAGTTCCAGTCCACAGTCAATTCAGCAATAGATGAAATTGTTATTTTGGGATACTATCGGGGTATTTGTTTTCCCTTCTCCATCGGTCACGAATTTTCCTCCACCTTTTTTCAATGGGGGAAAATACTGCAACATCCAGAGGTTGCATAAGATGTGTTGCGTTTTCTGTAAATGGGGATGGATAGATTCTATCGTTTCTGCATGCCTCAATCATTCTAAGAGATAAGTGACTTGCCAGGTTGTCTCCAAGAAAAACAACTGTAACTTCAGGATTGCAACATGTGGCAAATTAAAAAAAAAACATGTTTCAAAGAGATTCATATCGAACCAACCACTCGGACTACTAGCATATTTTGTACCAGTTGGTCCACCTTGAGTCCAATTATCGTATAGGTTCTGTTCTTTATATACAACTATGGAAGATAGCAGATCTCCATTTGTATTCCCGCACCGCACACAATAATACTAATTGAAGCTCTAGAGTGCTCCTGTACTGTAGGAACGACAACCATTTTGGCGCCAGGGTAGTCTGTAATGTTGGTCTCGTCGTAGTTATAGAGGTCTATACTTTTGACATCCTTTAAGGCAATATCGGCATTTAAAAAAAAATACATGTCATCACGATTTACAGATGATCTGGATCGTTTTATTTTAGATGGAATTCTAATGGTAAGTTTGTTTCGAGCTATGAAAGATTCAAGAAAATCTGGATCTGGAGTGTTATTTTTAAAGATTCGTACTTGTTTGCCTTGTTTGTCAAGGTAATTTTTTTTCCAACATCCCTTAAATCTTCCCATGTCAGAGGAAATCCCCAGTTTGCTACAACACCAAGGGTTTCCGCAATGTTGGCTTCTTCATTTTTGCTCAGAACAGTAGGATGTCCAAAAGGTTTTGGATTCTGTCCAAGGGTCTTCCGTATAAGTGCTGTCCGAGGCACTTTGAATTTTTCAGCAGCCTGTTTTTTTGACATACCCCCAGCACTACTTCCATGGCTTTTTACAAATCTTAATTTCTATAATTTGCCTAGGGTTTTGACCCCGGGTTCTTTCGCACTTTCTTACAATTCTTTCATTTACAACTAATACCAGTAACAAAGGAAACAGAACTGTAATGGGGGGTGGGGGGTGGGGGGAATAGTAAAGAATTAATAAAATCAATGCGTCATAGCATGTCCTAGTAGCCCCATCTTACGGTGCTATTAAAGGTAGTTTTCTTTATACATTTTGTAGGCGAACACTAAACATTTTACATCACATTGTTGCAGTCCCTTTGCCGTGACGATTAATATTTTATGTTATAATTACTATTATTATTATTATTATTTAGTACCGTGTCTTACTACCCGTTCGGGTTATACGCCTAAGTACTAATTACGCTAATGATCTAGGAATTGTGAAGGTTGAATATAGAAGAAGAGAACCCACATTTGCGTAGAGGGAGAATGGAAAACCATTTAGGAAAAACCACCCCCAGTTCACCCTAGCGAGATTTGAACCTCGATCTCCCCGTACTCGGAAGTCTAGCTCAACACGAAACTAGCGCGTTAGCTAACTACGCCACCGAGGTGGGTGACGATTAATAGATTATTATTATTATTTTTAATACTAGGCCTAACCTTTTGATTATATTATTTTCACTGTATGGATGAATCAAAACAGTTTTGGTTAAGTCTCTTATACTTGTAATAGTAATAATAATAAATATATAAAACCAAATACTCCTTGACACTTGAGTCACTAGCCATTATATTAATATATATTAAATATTCTATAAATACAAACAAGGTGCTTGCAGCTACGTATACAGTACGAAAATGATTGAAACCCGCTNATCCGGTGTCGTGTTTACCCCCCCCCCCCCCCCCCCCCCGCTGCTTCTTTTTCTCCTCCCCCCCCCCCCCCCCCCCCCCCCCCTACTCTTGCGTAGCATCGTGGACGAAACTTAATTAAAAACCAGTTATTGACCAGTTCGTGACTTCAATCACTAACCAGTCCAACCATAGTTGAGTAGCCCGTAGAGTGAAAGGTCTAATGACAACGTGACTATCAGAGGGATTGGATGTGATATCTTTGTGATGCTCACATAGCCCACTAGGATGCGTTTGTAGCGACCAGAACACTGAGACTAGACAGAACTAACAAATCATATAATATCTGACCGTCATTATTATCTTTTCCGGTTTGCCGGTGACGAGAAAGATCGTGATTAGAAACTTGTCCGGGTGAAAACTGAAGTAGTCTTTTTTTTTTTCTAAAGGCTTTCCACTTTTCTTTCACTCTTTCTTCATTCCTACCCCTCGGTGTAATTGTGTACAAGCCAGGAGGAGTAATGAGACATCGTTTGTGCACAAAATAAAACTGATATTTTGCATACAAACAGAAGTGTGTCCGTCAAAACAACCGACGCGAAAGTGAAGGGAGAAAGGAAACAGTTCGTGCTTTATAAAAGTAAGAGCTGGGATCGAACATAAATAGAGGTCCTTTTAAAGTATCGTGAGGTCATCACAAACGGACCATATCGGACTATGTACGCCCAGTCATGCACCCTGCGTTCTCCAGGGACATGGTATCGACCGGACACGTGACCAAGTAGGGATGGGAGGGAGTGGGGGCATGGTTAGCTTTTATTTGCACCATATCTATTCGGGATATATGCATCAATAGCTAGTTAGGGATGAGGAAGATATAATTTAGAGGAAATGTACCCACAGTTATGGGGAGAGAGAGAGTAAGAATTCATTTAGGAAAAAAAAACCATCACTGCTCCTAACCGGGATTCAAATTCTGACCTTCTTTCACCGGAGATGCAGTCTGATACGAGAGTGACACGTTAGATCACACGACCAACAATGCGGGCCCTTTCCAAGAGAGTTAGCGAAAAATAATACTGTACTAATATTAGATAATAAATTAAAAACTTACCATTGTTGCTACTCCCCCTGACATGGGCTGACGCGTCAGGATGTTTTAGTGAGATGGGTAAGGAGTGGCAAATAATTGCGGGGCTCGTTTTGATCTTGATTATTTAAATAGAGTAACTACAATACGAGTGAATAAATGGGATGTAGGTTTTAGAACTAATTGAAAGAGTTTAGAAAAAGTTTCTCGTTCTATCATGTCCCTATTCAGAAGTCTTGTGCCCTGACCTATAAATCTAACTGGTGTCGAATACCCGGCTGCCCGGCTGTTGTCTAGATCAGAATTTTAAGATGTACTGGGGCGTCCTCCTCTGTAATGAACAGAGACTCAAGCTATATGATATTCTCCCCACAAGTTGCTGTAACTTAGGTACCGAGTATAAAGAGCACTTCAGAGTATCCCCTTAACAATTGGCGTACTTCTGCAGCTTCCTCTCTTCAAATGATCTAAAAACTCGCTGTCATATACAAAAAAAGAGAGGTGTTTTCCCTAAGTTACTAGCTTTGCTAATGCTCTGTGATATGCTAATTGGCAAAACAATCTGTGTTTTTAAAAAACATGACCTAGTACGAATACGTGACTGCTTATTCAGGACAGTTCACATTATGAGTGCTTAGGTTTACGTCATCCTTACTTGTCCGAGATTGATTAAGGCTGCAAGTTATGACACTATCCATACATTATTGTGATTTATGTTACATTCATTGTAAGCAGTCATCTAAGTTAAATAGTCGTTTGGGGTAAGGTATTGAGTGTCTGCTGAAACCGGCTATTTTCTTTGATACTACGCATCGTGCTGTATGGTCTTGTTTATTTAATAACCACAAACCAACGTTTGTTTGCTAAAGGAGTGTCTGTCCTAGTACCCCGTTACCCCGCAACCCGCAACTAGAATGATTGAGGTTATCCTACCCCCTCCCCTTTTCCTCCCACCCCTGCTTCCACAACCAGAACATTGAATACTAGTTAAGTGTCTTGTATCATAAATAGCAAAGATTGTGGTTCAAGTCTCGGTCTAAAGTACTGAGGGGTGGTTTTACATACATATGTTTTCCATTCTCCCTCCAAGCAAATGTGGGTACACTTCCGATAAATTCAACCTTTATAAATGCTAATTAATTAGCTTAACTATTATATATGCGTTATATAAAAACAGATAATAAGATGTGGTTAAAAAACACCAGAAGAGTTGGGTGTGCGATAAAGCGCTTGATTGTGACTCGGGAGCCTGGGTTTCGATCCTCGATCTGGTGATTTCTTCAAGATCTTCTATTTTATTTCTCACCCCCCTTGTATCACTACCTGTACAGGCTATAAGCTACTAGGGTAGGAATGAGGATAGTAGAAGCAGGACGGAATTTACCTACATTTGCGTCAATTGCGTGGAAGTATATTGGGAAGCCGTCTCTAAAAATGCCCTATGATAAAGGTATTCTATATTGGTAATACGAACGCGACTTGAGTTAGCAAAAAAAGAGTCATTTAGCTCGGTATGCATTTTGAATGTGAGCAAAGCAAGCTCATTTGGTCCTATTCAAGGGCGTCTTTAGCAAGCGTGGGGCCTTGGGAAAACTTTATTTGCAGGTACACCATTTATCTGCCTCACCCCCCTCAAGAATAAATAATTTAAAAACTTAATTTTAGTTTAATATGATTACAGTAATTTGAATCATATTAATTTTCAGACAATAAAGTGTCGGGAAATACCCTAAAAATGTAAATACGTGTAATAATAATTAATGCTATATCCTGATCTGGTATTTGGTAGTTAATAAAGTTACTAAAATAATTTTAATATATTCATACATCAAGTCATATTATCTGCAGCTGTCACTTTTGATAGACATTATCAATACCTATAAAATAACACAAATAATATAGTAAAATATTACCAATGTTGGCCGCAAAGAAATGTGTTTGAATTTTCTAAACTGTTCTTACAAAAAAAATCAGGCTATAAAAGCTATTTTTTATTTATTTATATAAAGGTTGATTTCTCCCCAAATCTTAGTTATATTTTCTGTGCCAACAAACTTGATCTGTATAAAGGTATAAAGAAAAACTGTGCGAAGTTTGAATTAAATCGGTGAATCCGTTCAAAAGTTATCGTGAGACACAGACAGACAGACAGACATACAAACGCAAATTAGTTAAGTTAAAACGGAGAGCTCGCTTACCTCGTCCAATAAATCAAACCACAAGATTATGTTTTGTATTGTTTGCTTTTACACTCTGACTATATTTGAAAGATTGCCTAGAAGGTGAGCCTATTATACTAGTGCGCAATAAAAAAATATTCACTCCAACTAGTTCCCCTTCCCCCCTCTGTTATTCAAGTAAGCATATTGAGAGGCCCTGTGTGGCCAGACCGTTTACACACCCTTAACGGTGGCCCTGGTGCTATTCTACAAAACACAAGGTTATTACATTAAACTAAATAAGCAAGCATTTTTATTTGAAAATATATTTCCCTTTCTTAAAAATGACAATATTCATTAAAAAGTGTGGATATAAATTTATAGCCTCTACAAGGATTGCGATCCCAATTCTTTTGAGCATTCAAGGTGTGCGATACTGCTTCATTTAGTTCTTGCACGCGTGGTAAAAGTTTTTATCAAACGAGTTACAGTATTGATGGTCACACGATATAAGGCTCCAGTTCCGCAATAGGTAGGTAATATATAGCTCAAACCAGACGTCGCATCTTGATGCCATTTTCTTTAGTTTAATTTACAAAAAAAAATCCAGTGGAAATAATATTGGTGAAATCGTTCTACCATATTTAAAAAAAATATAAAAAGTTTGAAAAAATACTATCTAAAAAATGAAAGACAACAACTACTAAACTGATTTCAATATCTTTGTCTTAAGTCAAATGATGAATTATTCAGAAAACAACGTTTTCTGATTAGGACATAATATTTCATCCGATTTCCTGGTTAATCGGCCGCGAGGTTCAATTAACCACCTGGTGCAATGCGGGATGTTTTTCTACACTGTGGCTTGTTTGTCCCATCTTGCTGTGTATTATTATTATTATATTATTAGCACCGCGTCTTACTACCCGTTCGGGTTATACGCACTTACGCTAATGTGTAATGGTAGGGTGATTGTGAGATGAAATGAAGGACCTACAGTTTAACGTGGAATCCGAACCACGGTGGAGGCCTGGCATTCCCCACATTCACAAGATGTCTTATCAGAGGTGAAGGAAGGGTTAGGTTATCAGATAAATCTTTGCCGCGACCGAGGATTGAACCCCGGCCGCCAGCATAGAGGTCTGACACCTTACCCCTAGACCGCCAGGTCACCATCTTGCTGTGAGTGCAGGTGAACTTCCTTTAAAATACCTTCTTATTCCTAGCCCATAAATTGAGCCTGCATTAACCATAGGTGTTAGAGTTAATAGTATTGATAGTAGAAATACCTGATTCAGTGGCTACGTAGTCTAGGGCATCACTCTCATGTTAGACTGACCTGCTAATGTTGGGGAGATCTGGGTTTGAATCATGGTTGGGTCAGCTGAAGGTGGTTTTTCCCTAAATGGTTTCCCACTCTACTTCCAAGCGATTGCTGGTAGACTACCTAAGAGATTCTTCCTTCCTCATCCCTATCCCATTAGAGTAAGACGTGATGATAAAAAGTAATAAAATAATAATAACATAATTAAACAAAGTCAATACACTAATGAAGGATTTATCCTTCTAGTGTCAATATTCATTCATGTAACAAGGTAAAAACTTGAATGAATCAGGGACTACAAGCCTCTGAATTTGTTTTTTTAGCACCACGTCTTACTACCGGCTCAGTTTATATGCTTATGTACTAATTATGCTAATGAGTTATGTATGAGGAAGGTTGAATTTAAAGGAAGTGTACACACGTTTGCGTAGAGGAAGAATGGAAAGCCATTTAGATAAAGACACACTCAGTACACCCGGCCGGGATTTGAACCCCAATCCCCCAGTTATCAGTAGTCTAGTATATTGTGAGCAATACTGAAGCAGGTATAATATGAACTAACATGAACATTCTTGGTCCGACTAGGAGTTAGGACAGTGGAATATTTTGTAAGAATTACTCCCAGCCCACAGACAAGAAAGTAACAGACTCTCAAACGTACGGGGTTTTCGCTGCGCTCCTTTTGACAGCTTGAGTCCTTCAACACTGGGCTTCGTTAGTGTCCCTGCTGGGTGATGATAGGAATAACAGAAGCGATCCTAGTGGTGAAGGACTAAAACGGCCAAAAGGAGCACAACCATTTTAACCTAGAGGTTGAGTGTTGGGTATATTATTTGTCTGTGTATCAGGGATAGTGTGCTTGATTGTTACCCAGAAGGATGGTTTCAATAATAACCGGCCACGATGATATATATATAGTGATTTTTAAATCCTCCTCCTGGTCGAGTACCTGTACAGTTTGTTTTTTATACTTACAACTAATTACGGAAGTTATGGTTTGAATAATTATATATTTTATTTTTCCTTTTATTAGTTATATACTGACCACCTCTGTGGCCTAGTGGTCAGAGTGCCTGGCTATGTATTCTGAGGTCCCAGGTTTGATCCCAGACGCTTACAAAATTTACATGTGAAGCAGTGGGTCTGGAACTGGGGCAAACATAGCCTTGTGAGGACAAATGAGAAGCTACTTGGACAAATAAGCAGCGGGTTCTGTTTATAAAACTGAAAACCTGGCTGGAAGGTTCACCGTTCTGACCACGTGTCACCACCCTCTGTCCGCAAATGTTAACATTATTATCGCTTATTATTAGATATATACTAGAATAGATCTTTGTGTTCAGGAATTGTTATTACCTTAACCGACTCTATGAGTGTCAAAATGCATTCAGTGCAATACTTTATGGATATTTTATGACCAATATTTTCAAAAACGATATTAAGAGTCCCAATACTGTAATAATTGGTTAAATTTATAGCAAAACCAAGTGATGTTTTCATGGTGGCTAACAGTTATTCCTGATTTATTTTAAACGCTTTTAATATTAATATACATTTTTATTCTGCTCGTTAAGATAATACAATAGTTCTTGTACCTATAACCTACCCACCTTATATATATATTTATATATAATAACAGTTATTTATTGTATTGATGGATGATTCATTAGTTTTTCTAACACAAGAGAAAAAATACCCAAATATTCCCTTATAGTTTTTAAAAATAACTTAGTTTTTTGAAAAAATAACTTTACTTTTATTACAGCACTTAAGGTCTTAAACAAATTTTTTACTACAGTAATTGCAACAAGATTCACCTGAAAGAAGGATTATAAACCATCAATGGAGAAATATATCCTGGTTTCGTCGGTTAGAATCAAAACCTGGAGTCCCAAGAAAGAGTCATAGTATTTTTGTAGTCATTGACCCTAGCTGTTGTGGTCTGTGAGAATTTTATACTTCAAAACGTTTATAAATCTTGATATTTTGTGCACCCGAACTCAAAAAACTGGGTCTTAAAATTATCTTTGTTCTTACGGATGGAGATGAAATGGTTTGATGGATTTTGTTCAGATTTTATATTTATATTTTATATGGCCATACCTATATTTCCCCCCAAATTTTAATTCTTTACTTCAAATTAAGATTAGTTTATTGATAACGGATTTTTTTAAAATTTGTAATTTAAAAAAAATGGTCATAACTATTTTGTTCAAGTTTAATATCAGAAGAGGGTTTTGTATAATATCAAAATAATGTTTGTTTTTCTGATGAAAACTTACTAAAGGGTAGTTTACTGATAAATTATTTTTGAAAAGATTGCCTCAAACTTTAAGAGACTATATAATAAAGTAAGTACGTAATATTAATGCTATGTTTTTGTTTAATAAAACTGTAGTGGAAAGTTTGACATGAGTTCTACTTACAGCTACAAGAAGCTAAAACATTCCATATTCCAGTGTAACAATAGTTATTACGTATCCAGTTCCGTTGGACTAAGGAGGAAATATTACGTCACCATTATAGTACGGCGTTGTAAGAAACATATTAATATGTAAACGCACATGCGTGAAAATTTAACGAAGTTATAAAAAAACAAAAGAAACTCGGTAACACGGTATTGTATCTTTGTGGGTAGTGTGGCGTGCAGCAAGTGTTTAAATTTTTAATACAATAATACTTAACCTAATTCCGGATACCTAGTAAAAAAAAGTAGACAAAGTTATGTCAGATATTCCCAAATTATACTACCATAAAGCCACACGGCTAATTAACACAATTATATTAATGTTTACCCACTTCCAGATGAGCTAGAAACTTGAAATTTGGCAAATTTATAGCTTCTAGCCTGTAACCGACGGGAAAATTCCAAAAAAGTTAAAGAAAATCTTTCAAAATGGCGGAGTATTTTTAAAGTAGGTGCGGACCTTTCTTTGGAGGTTTCTTGTGGCCAAACGGTAAGACCTATCAAAAACGGCTCTAGAATCACATTAGTTTACATCCAATTGCAAAAAAAA
>CABFOV010000044.1:223672-262106 GCA_902141375.1 Timema poppense | reverse complement strand
TTTTTTTTTTTTTTTTTTTTTTTTTTAAAAAAGAAAGAAATTGGACTGTAACAGGGTAGATGTAAGAACATATGACTATGATTTGAGATAATCCACGATGGTAGGTGTTCAATCAATGTGTTGATCGTAGATATTAATTATTATGTCGTCGAGAAAAATAATTTGGTTTCAATGGCTACCAAGGTGGCAGTAAACTAACTGTCCTTTATTTAGTTGTATTCAATAGAATTTAATTAATTATTATCATAAGGGCTGCGTGATACTTTTTGATATTGCAGTATATACTCACGTGTTAATCTTCAATTTTTTTTCACATTTAATAACTTTTTTGTCTGTATTTGGGATAATCTTGTTTTTTAAAATGATAGTATATGTATTCTATATTTGTGAAATTGAACTAAAATAAGCTTATTTATTATTTTATCCGAGTTTTTACTGGTGATTTCACCTCTGACAAGACATCTTGTGAATGTGGGGAATACCAGGCCTCCACCGTGGTTCGGATTCCACGTTAAACTGTAGGTCCTCCATTTAATTTCACAATCACCCTACCATTACACATTAGCCTAAGTGCGTATAACCCGAACGGGTAGTAAGACGCGATGCTAATAATAATAATAATAATAATGGTGATTTAAAAAAATGAAGAGCCACTGAAAATCAACATTTAAAACCAGGGGTAGGAAAACTTTGAGCTTTTCAAATACCCGGGAAATCTGATGACAAAGGATGCCTACTGCACCAAAGAAATTATGTTGAGGATTCCATGGACAAGAAAGCTTTCAACAAGAAGAGGTTACTGCTGACCAGCAAGTTGAATTTGGAAATGAGTAAGAAACTGATGATATTCTACATTTGGAGGATCGTACTGTATGGATCAGGAACTTGGACTTTTAGGAAGATGGATAGCCTTGAAATAAGGTGTTGGAGAAGATTTGAAACGACCAGGTGGGCGTATAGGGTGACGAATGAAGAATTCCTCAGGAAAGTTTGTGTGTAATCATACTGTGTTGGACCCCTCTCATATATTCAAAAAGTCATGGGTGAAGTTTATTTTTCTTTAAGGAACTGTATGTAAAATTTTCTTTTAATACTTCAACCACGGTGAATCACGCGTTTTCAGAAATAATTTCATTGAATTGCATTCTAAAAATTTCTTTCTTTAAAAGACTAACTCCGTTGTATTTGAAAATCATGTGACATTCTTGCTCCCTTTACCCGATAATAAGCCAACCTTCAAAACTTCAGATTGCTAGGAGTTCTCCAATTAGTTAGTTTTAACACTGGAGACAAGGGGTCCAAGAAGCAAGGGGTAGGTCATATATAAGCAGCTTGCACGTATACATCCACATAGAAAAACTAGTAATATCACAGGAAAACATAATTTTGAATTGCATATATCTGGCTCTCCAAGTCAGTCCGTAAATGAACAAAAACTGTATAATTTTAATGTTAATTTTATAACTATGAATGTGAAATAAACAAAGTAAATCGTGTACAATGTTAAATCTCTACTAATCTCGACAATTAACCAATCATTAATTCTACAGTGAAACATACGTAAAATCAGATCGTAATTGCCGTGTGATAAGTGCGCAGTTAGGCATGTAAGCGTCGTCATCATCATAAAACCAGGTACCGCTATAATTACTGCTCAACAGTAGGGCATACAAGGGTCCACATTCATATCATCAGTATGAAATCCGGTATCACTATAATTGGTGCCCAATCGCGGGGCATATATCATTATAAGAGGTTAAGAAGAGAACCAATTTGGATGCGATTCCTCGGTACAAAGCAAACTGTATCGCACACATCCTTAGGAGAAGCTGTCTTCCACACGACGTCATAGAAGGCAAGGTTGAGCGAAAGAGGAGTTTAGGAAGAAGGAGAATTCAAATATTGAGTGACTTCAAGCAAAGAAGAAAATTCTGGTAGCTGAAGGAGAAAGCAGAGTCCAGGGTGCATTGGCAATCTAAGTTTACCGACAAAAGGAATGGACATGTCATAAGACAGAACACTCAATAATAATAATATTAATAATAAAAATATAAATACTCATAATAATAATAATATTCTGTAATCATAAACTCTTAATCAATAGCACTTCCCAAATTAATTAAACAATTCAACACTAATTTTCAGCGAATGGCTCCAGACAGTCTGTATTCAATCTAGAGTCCAAGACAGCCCTCCAAATATTGTGCACTAATTGTTTGTTGCAGGCCCAGATGTTTGGCCCCTGGATTATCCAGAGTGTGGAGGCTACAGGCAGTCTCCCATCAACTTGGAGTCCAAGACGATGTTCCACTTGTCAGGTTCGAAACCTCTCATATGGAAAAACTACTGGACATATCCCGTCAACATGACTCTCTCCAACAACGGTCATACTGGTGAGTGTGTCTGTCCTGGCATAAACTAGGATCTGAGAGTAGAAAAATGATTATTACGTTTGACTTTAATTAAGGATTAAATAAAATCGATAAAATATTTGTATTATAAAGAGACCTACATATTTGTAACGATAAGTAATTTCATATCCCAAATAGTTTAGGAGATATTATATAAAAAGTAAATTTACGCATCAGGACGGAGGCCTAAAAGTCATTTTGCCTAAATATTGAAGGAATCCATTTTGTTTGGAATATTTGTAAATGTTTAGAAGTTAAATTTAATCAAAATCGTTGGAGCTGATTTTGAGAAAATCGACTTTTTCTCTTTTTTACTTTCAGTAAACTACCCTTAATTTTAGGGTTAGATATCCAATTACAAAAATCCCTTGGAACAACCCTATGAAAACACTAGATAACAAGTTGTAGTTGTAGTTGTAAAATAGTTTGGGCTCTAGTTGGAGGTATATACAGACAAACGGAAATTCAAAAACGACTTTTTCGGATTCGGGGGGGTCATGAAACGTCGAGATTCATCAAAACCTCGAATTGGATTTTTTTGACGGTCACAATATTTTACATACCTGTAAGATATTGAGAAAGTAAAAAGTGAAGGGCAAGTAACCTCATCTACTTTCCAACAAACACATTCGGAAAACAGTATATTTGGTACACTAGGCGAAAATAAAGGCACCAGTTCTGCATATGTTATCAGAAATAAATTCAAAACATGTTTTTGCTCACAATAATTGTACAAATAAAAATATTTTTTGTACACAATATAATCTTACCTCTGGAATACTACTCCGGATGAAAATTTCTTTAAGCCAAAATTATACGTTTCTCAACATTTATGTGTAATACGTCCTTATCTCTGCATTATGTAATACAATTAGTCAGAAGAGATGGGATTCTTTGCAGTTATTCTGACAAATTTTATTGAGAAGTACAGAACTCAGGACGTATTCCACATATATGTTGAGAAACGTATAATTTTGATAAGTGAACGAACGTCTCTTTGGGACATGAGGGATAAAAATTATCACATGAGGGACGTACAAGGAAAGTTATGGAAGGAAGTTGCTAAAGAAATGAATGCTGATGGTAGGTCCCAAACAACAAGAAATTGAGTAGACAAAGGAAGAATTACAGTCATATTGATAACAATTATTTATTTAACCATGGAATACTACAACTTTTTGTAGTTACGTCATTACTACAGCCGAAATATTTAATCTATTACACATGGGCATATTATAAATTTCTGATACTATTGAGTAAAGGAAGCTCCATGGGAATTTATCACCAGAAAAAGGTGCAAACATTAACGCCTCTGAATCAGTCGATGAAATGAACCTATTATTGGAGACACCTAACAATGCTTGCCCTCAAGAATCAGTCCCACATGAAACTATCCCCATCGAGTATACCTAGAAGTAAAGAAACTCCGCAACGAGATAAAACTAGCATCTATAGGCGTAAAAAATTATGAACACAATCCTTGGATGACCAATTCCTCGAAATATAGAATGACAAGCTAAAAATCCTTGCCGGAAAAGATCAACTGAAGGAAGATTGGGAGCACCAGTTTTTAATTAGTCTCCTGCCTTATCAAAAGTGCGTTCCAAACAACCTAAAACTCTTAGTTAGGAATAAATTTCAGCAAGTCCTTACTGAAGAAAAAGAATTGGCATAAAGGATGCCATATTCACAGGGAAGAGTTCCGATAGCATACGCTTTCTCAGGGACCTCCAAGTGCATCGTCAAATTATTTAACTGAAGGATCAACATCCACACCCCTACCATCTCCAGCATCCTTCACAAATAGTGAAATCTCTCTCCATTTAAATACCCAATTGTGAAACCAGCCCCTACAAGAGTATTTTTCACATTTTAATCAAGTTACAATGTCATTATTGTGTTCTTACGAATAAAATTAAATAGAGCTTATTTTTGCAACTATAATATAATTTACCTTAGAGTCACACTGAAACGTTCTTCTGGTGGAAATATTTCACGGAAATTTATAAATTTTACTATTGATGGGCTAGTGGCATTTAAAATGTATTTTGATTCATTCAATAATAATAATAAAAAAAATTCTTCTTTTAAATCATCAAATAAATCATTGAATTCTCCCAAATGCATTCTTTCTCACTAATATATGACTAATTGGATAATTTCTTCTATTTCGATTCAGTCGCCTTCAAACTAAACACACATTTTTTAAAATAATTATATTCCATTACACGATTGTTTCAAGAAATGAGATCATGGTTGAATGATTCGCATCTGGTACATTCGTTTCCAGTAGGTGATCAACATATGCGAAATCTGAATAATTTGTTTCTTCCGATATCTGGCAAATTAATTCTGACCAAAACGCAGCTAGTGGACAACTAGCCTTATTGTGAAAAAGGGAAGAGTAGATTCATAGGTATTCAACAGTAGTTGATCAACAATTCCTTTTCACCACAGTGCTTCCAACTTGGTTAAGTGAATGTTGGCTGAGTTGTATAGTAAATTGTTGTTATCACTTAGTAAAACACTCATTGGCCAAATATGTATGAGACTACATTCTTATGCGAGTTATTTAGAAAACCTTTGGATGATTGGTCGAATGGGGACCTAGTGGTGGAGAACTTATTTTAAAAGGTTCAGTTTTAACAAGCTCTGCTAAACCTGGCATGATTACTCAACACGGTACTTCTAGGAACACAATCTTGAAATTACCCTCCAACTATTGGTACGTGAGCGTTACCTCCCCTTACCATAATCATCTGTTGATAACTTTTTTTTATACCAGAATGGAAATATCTCACGTGAAACGTCTTTCAAAATAAGCTTATTTTATCTGTTACCGAATTTTATTAGAATAGTTAAAAATTAATATTTAAGTTTTTAATCTTTTGTTGGTACCTTTATCCTCTATTTTTGTAGGAGATTTATTTTAAAATATCGAACCACTTCTTGAATGTGGCTGGGATTTCTGGACGTCTGATACGCATCTCAGCGCTCCTGAATTGATGAGGGACGCTACTATCTTAGATTGCTGCTTCTCGCGGATTGACAAACATCTCCCGACTTCCGGTAATGAAGTGAAGTAACAACGTGCATTGCTCGTATCGTTCTAGTGGAACTGAAGGGGGTTTGGGATCGAGAGGTGACCCCTTCGATCTCCGGAGGACCACTGACAGGGAAATACGTCTTCTCTCAGATCCACTTCCATTGGGGGGCACGGGACGACACCGGCAGTGAGCACACCGTCAACAATGTCAGGTAACTCGAAGAACGAAATACTCTTTATCGACTTACTTTTACCTTTATTCATGTCACCCAAATGTTGTCTTTGGTAAGACATGTACAGTCTGATTTTCATGGGAAGCCCGTTACTTAAAAATTTGAAACTCATGTATCCCCTAATGGCGTGAATAAGAATATTCCAAATTTATATTCTTAGTTCGTTTAGTTGATAATGTAAAGAGAAATTATACAGTAATCCACAAGAAAGTATTATTGGAAGCTTTTGAAAACTTTTAAATTAATAAATTAAATAAAACTTATTTATACAATGTCAAACTTTAGTGAATTTAAGCAGTGTTGGTGGTTGAAAATGGGCTTCCTTTAAAAATCAGGGCCCACAATTCATTTACCCTGAGAGGTAGCAGTCCTACTTTGACAGCATGGACCTAAATTATAAGATACAACATAGTGTAACCCGTTAAGGTAAGTTTTCTACCTTTCAGGTTAAGTGAAATTTACAATTGATAACTTTGCATCTTAACCACTCTGGTGGCCGAGTGGCCTGCTGATGAGGATATCAGGGTTTGAATCCCATTCGGGTCTGCTGACTACCTATCCCTATGTTGAGTTAGTTCTATCCAGTCCACCTCATTACATCCTATCACTTCAGGTCCATTCTAATGTTATCCTACCATCCACGTGTAGGTTTTCCCAATGATATCTTCTTATTGGGTTTGCCAGTAAGTACCCTGAACACGGTTCTAGATACTTCTATTCACGCTGCATATCATGTGCATCGTAATCTTCGAGATTTGACTATCCTAACAATTTCTTGTGATGAGTACAGGGTTTGTAGCTCAGCATTATATAACCTCCTCCACTACTCAGTATCATAATCACTTTTTGGACCAAATATCTACCTAAGCACCACGGGTTTAATTCCTTGGACTGCTCAGCCACTGTCACAGATAAATGAGACTCTAAAAAAGAAGATGAACGTGTTTCAACTGAGCCCTGATGGTAGTTTATCCTTGTTTCAGCTTCCCGATGGAAATGCACGCGGTCCACTACAGACAAGAATACGGCAGTCAGGACAGAGCGTCTCAGTTTGAAGATGGTCTGGCGGTTGTCTCTTTCCTCTTTGAGGTCAGTCGGGGTACAGGTGCTTTTAGAGCGTACATTTTAACACTTATATAACCCTCAACTTTAGGACATCATTTATAACAAGACGCACATTACAAAAAAGATCCATGTCGTGAGCCCACCATCGAGCTACACCGACAGAGAGGCCGCCAAGGCCTCAGTTTTATAGACCGGAGCCGCTACTTATTTATTCAAGTCACTCCTCATTTACCCTCACATTTGATCCCGTCTCAGACACAATGTTTCACAGAAAAAATCTGGAAGCGCTGGAGATTGAACCCGGT
Source organism: Timema poppense (assembly GCA_902141375.1). NCBI lineage: Eukaryota > Metazoa > Arthropoda > Insecta > Phasmatodea > Timematidae > Timema > Timema poppense. The sequence continues at coordinate 255,046 of CABFOV010000044.1, read as the reverse complement.
ACCTTTGGATCTGTGTCCAGGAACTCTGACGACTGGATCATAGAGGTGGTCAGACACCAATCTCAAGTATATGTAAATGTGGTATTACAGACTAGGAGAGAATTATGTTACAAATGCTAGGTAGAGTCCAATTTTAATAATAAGGGCCTTTTAAAAAGTACAAAACACATTTTGTTACAGTCAACATTGGTAACATTTTACCATATTATTAGTGTTATTTTGTAGGTATTCGACACTGTATTCTTAATAATTAAATAAAAAGACAGCCTAAGTTCTAAAGACTTGACGTATGAATATGTGAAATTAGATCAAGAAGCTTTTATATTTTTCAGATAAGGCCCTTCTTATACAAATGTCACTATATTTAAAACTTCGTGCATTTAAAATGATTAATTCACCCACCACACATTGAGACTTTGTTTTTATACAAACTATTATAAACTTTATCTTCTGGCTTTGACCCAACGGGCAGAGCTTTAATACTAACCGCGTGCACCAAGGGTGATTTTTCTATTATTTTTCTTCATACTCTCTTCATGCGGGTTCTAATAATTGCTTATTAAATTTTGTCCATCTATCCTGTGCCTTGGGCACAGACAAGGAAATATCAGATAACTTACTCAGCCTTACGCGAGTTTCGCTGCGCTCCTTGAGCCAGCTAGTTGAGTCCTTGGGCACTGGGGAGTGCTAGTTTCAAGCTGGAGATCAAGTTTCCAAGCGCTTAGGTACCAGAAATCCCGGCCTCCCCCCCCCCCTCCTTGTACCCCTATACCTTCTTACAATGAACAAACCTTTTCAGACATGTACAGTAGACTCGCGAGAGGTAATTGGGACCAAGCCTATCTCGGATACGTAAAAAGCTCGGATGTAACGGAGCGTGTAGGATTTATAGGTTATAAATCACTAGAATGTACTGCATTTGTTTACATTGTTTGTAAGTGTGCATTTAGCTACAGTATTGTATAAAAGTATTGTGAACAATACTTTATATTATGTAGTTATATTAATACAGTATATTTATATATAATTTGAAGTAAAAGCTATTGTATAAAATATTTAACTATTATATAAAATAATATTGTGTTAAAATTGGACATTTTTGACAGAATGAGTGCCTCGGTTAAAACGGAGCCTCGGATAAGCGGGGATCGGATAACCGCGAGTCTACTGTAAATAGTCGAACACACTGGAAGCCTATTTACTAGACAATTTGCAAACAATCGCTTGAACACACACACAAAAAAAGGAAAATTGTATTCTACGTTTTCTTTGTAATTTTAAGTTTGAAATGGCTTGTTTGGGGGAGACAGGCGGGGTTGGTTTATAAGAAGAGGGTGGGACAGCTACCTGAACCTAACTTTGTTAACGCCAGTTTATCAACACTAGAAGACAATTTTTCTGCTCTCAAATAAAACCATTTAAAAAGTGAATCGTTTTAGCCCAGTCATTTTAACCTGGAGGTTGTGGGCTCAGTGTATGTTTTTCTGTGGCCTTGGGATATATACAGTGCGTGCTAAGCCCTGTGTCCCCTAAAATAATAATAATAATAACCCTAAGTTATAACTTACCCCACATGCTTCTTACAACTTTCACAGATGAGCGACCGAAACAACCCCTCGTTGAACCCGCTGCTGTACTCTCTAGGAGCTGTAGTAGGGTCGCAGCTCCGGACAACCCTCCCAGGGACGTTCCCTCTAGGGGTGTTGGAGGAGACCTTCTCTAAGGACTACATCACGTACCTGGGCTCGCTCACCACGCCCCCTTGCAGCGAGGTCGTCACGTGGATCATCTCAGACAAGCCGCTCCCTATATCCCGTCAACAGGTCAACCCCCTCACTAACACGCTTTTATTTAAATTCTTAGAAAACATCATTGCTAACTGCCATTCACACCCACCTCGGTGGGCTAGTTGGCTAACGCGCTAGTTTTGTGTTAAGCTAGACTACCGAGAACGGGAAGATCGAGGTTCGAATCTCAGTCGGGTTAACTGGAGTGGTTTTTCCTGAATGATTTTCCACTCTCCCTAATGATTTTCCACTCTCCCTCCACGCAAATGCGGGTTCACTTCTTCTAAAGTCAACCTTCTCAATTCCTAACCCATTATCGTAGTTAGTACTTAAGCGTACTCTTAATTATATTGTTTAATCGCGCACATTTAAGATGAAAGTGTAAGGGACGTGGGTTAGGGGCAGTATTATTGCAATTTTTATATCAGATAAATTGTGTTATTTTGGTCAAAGGAAATAACATATTTCTCCCGTAAAAACGTAGTGTTTAATTTTCTTCACCTGGTGATATCAACAGTTCTTGAATATCTGTAAATGGTGTCTTGGAATGTATCAACAGTTTATCAACAATCAACAATTTTACAATTTTTTTACTTATATTTTCAACAAAAATAGAATTGTAAGCAATTCTTTCGTTGAGCCTATCAATAACAATAATAATATTAATAGTATTCATAGTAATCGGGTCCACTGTTTCTGCTCAGATCAGCTCAGATGTTTATTTCTAAAAAAACAAAAAAAACAACAACAAAAAACCACACATTTAATTTGTGATTTTTTGTTGTTGCAGTTGTCCAAGTTCCGTCATTTAACTTCTGAATATACGGGAATGGACGTAAACAACTATCGACCAGTGCAGCCAACCAACAACAGGCCCGTGTTCTACGTCCGATGAATGGACGCCCGCCAACCTTACAATCAAAGTACAGTACTTGATGGACGTACCTAGGAGGGAGTAGGGATAACTTAGTTGTTCCAAGCCAACTCTTAAACCCCAGAAAATAATAATTTTTTTTTTACATATCTTCTCCGGATGCAAAGGCTAGTAAGATTTTAGAATCTTCAAAACATTTTAATCTCTGATAGAAGCGCCCACCAAAGTGGCGTGACACATGCAGATATATGTCAGTGACACATAAGTGACGATACTCACGTGTGACTCAAAGCACACCTGAATTATGTATTATTAATTCATTACTAATAAGGTTTGTCTCTGACGACGATTATACTTTGGCCTCAATGAATTGAGTCAATGATATTAGATACAATAGTTATGATCGAAGTCAACGACGCTTTTGGGTGCATCCTTTTTGGAGAGCAAAGATTAAAAAAAAAGTGATGCTTTCAATATTTTTAAAGAGTTAAATATGTATCCAGAAAAATGTCAGTCGTTTTACAAAATGAAAAAGAATAATTCTATTTACCACTAAGACCAATTGAATCTTCGATTTTAAAACACGATACAGATTAAGCACTTGTGTGTCACTTGAACGTCTTTTTATCTTTAACAAGTGTCCGGCGAGTTAAAAGAACTAACTTGTATGTAACATGTGACTAAAGTGGAGCATACAGCACTCGTCTGGCACTGACGTGGCGTGTCTCGTGTCTCTACTATGCCGCGTCACTTCAGTGGGCGCTGACTCATATGTTTACATTGGTTTAACCTGAAGATGCATGTTAGATGTCAGATTACGCGTCAGATCACATGTAACGTCACTTCAGTGGGCGCCTACTCATATGTTTACATTGGTTTAACTCTGAAGATGCATGTTAGATGTCAGATTACACGTCAGATCACATGTCACGTCACTTCAGTGGGCGCTGACTCATATGTTTACATTGGTTTAACATGAAGATGCATATTAGATGCCAGATTACGCGTCAGATCACATGTCACGTCATTTCAGTGGGCGCCTACTCATATGTTTACATTGGTTTAACCTGAAGATGCATGTTAGATGTCAGATTACACGTAAGATCACATGTCACGTCACTTCAGTGGGCGCTGACTCATATGTTTACATTGGTTTAACTCTGAAGATGCATGTTAGATGTCAGATTACACGTCAGATCACATGTCACGTCACTTCAGTGGGCGCTGACTCATATGTTTACAATGGTTTAACCTGAAGATGCATGTTAGATGCCATATTACACGTCAGATCACATGCCACGTCACTTCAGTGGGCACTGATTCATATGTTTACATTGGTTTAACCTGAAGATGCATGTTAGATGCCAGATTACACGTCAGATCACATGTCACGTCACTTCAGTGGGCGCTGACTCATATGTTTACATTGGTTTAACCTGAATATGCATGTTAGATGCCAGATTACACGTCAGATCACATGTCACGTCACTTCAGTGTGTGCTGACTCATATGTTTACATTGGTTTAACCTGAAGATGCATGTTAGATGCCAGATTACACGTCAGATCACATGCCACGTCACTTCAGTGGGCGCTGACTCATATGCTTACATTGGTTTAACCTGAAGATGCATGTCAGATGCCAGATTACACGTCAGATCACATGCCACGTCACTTCAGTGTGTGCTGACTCATATGTTTACATTGGTTTAACCTGAAGATGCATGTTAGATGTCAGATTACACGTCAGATCACATGTCACGTCACTTCAGTGGGCGCTGACTCATATGTTTACATTGGTTTAACCTGAAGATGCATGTTAGATGTCAGATTACGCGTCAGATCACATGTCACGTCACTTCAGTGGGCGCTGACTCATATGCTTACATTGGTTTAACCTGAAGATGCATGTCAGATGCCAGATTATACGTCAGATCACATGTCACGTCACTTCAGTGTGTGCTGACTCATATGTTTACATTGGTTTAACCTGAAGATGCATGTCAGATGCCAGGTTACACGTCAGATCACATGCCACGTCACTTCAGTGTGTGCTGACTCATATGTTTACATTGGTTTAACCTGAAGATGCATATTAGATGTCAGATTACGCGTCAGATCACATGTCACGTCACTTCAGTGGGCGCTGACTCATATGCTTACATTGGTTTAACCTGAAGATGCATGTCAGATGCCAGATTATACGTCAGATCACATGTCACGTCACTTCAGTGGGCGATGACTCAGATGTTTTCATTGGTTTAACCTGAAGATGCATGTTAGATGTCAGATTATACGTCAGATCACATGTCACGTCACTTCATTGGGCGATGACTCAGATGTTTACATTGGTTTAACCTGAAGATGCATGTTAGATGTCAGATTACACGTCAGATCACATGTCACGTCATTTTGGTGGCGCTCCTCTTTACAATCCGAATTATGTTAAGAAAAAACTATAAATTGACCTCTCTTGTGGGGACCATCCACATGATCTGCTAGAGATAAGCACTCCACTTCCACCCTTCTCCAAAGTCCCAAAGCCTCCCCCCAAAATTAAATGCGTACTATTTTGCGGTGATCCAAGTATTCAACAAGATCTTCCTCTTTGTGCCAATGTGGGGAAGATATATATCTTGGAAGAAGCAAAATATATCCACTATGATAGTCTATACATGTGGGATGTCATAGACCCAAAACCTGCACTATAGAAGTTTCTTGCTGCCATCTAAATTAAATATAATAGCTATCTTGGAATCACGTCAGAAAGCTATATTTAAATTACATACTCAATTATTTTGCTCTCAATAGGGATAAAATATAGTTATATTGTTTATATTATTTTATCACTATAGACACCATTTTCAAAAAGTGATGGTTACAGAAAATACGACTTTACGTATACATTAAGTCTTCCTACCATGATTCAATTACGTAAGCCCTTACAAATATTTATGCGGTGTCTGCCAACAAAATCATGAAAATGCGGTACTATCCAAGTTTTCTGTGATATTACCGCGTGATTGAGACATTTGATGACAGGTGAACAAGGTTTATAAACTGGGTTTGACGCTTGCCACAAAAGTAGATTCTAGTTAAAAAGAGTAATATTTTGTTGTTGCTATAATTTGCACAAATGGAAAAAGAGGGTCACAAATAATTTAAGTTTCCATTTCAGTGTAGATCTACAAATTCCAGAATGTTCCTCCTGTGATTGGATCTATTTAGTTAAGTAATCCCGTTAAAAAAACAAACTTTAATTTGACAAAGAGTTCTAGTACAAAGAGTCTACACATTAAAAATGTGTCCTACAAAATAAAATAAAAAAGTGTGGAAACCATAAGAATTTAATATATGTTCCAGATATTATGCCGATTTACTAAAAGAAAATTTAAAAAGTATTTCCATTTACGCTGAAAGGTGACAGTCTTGTCTTGACGGACTATACTATAATAATTAACTCTATCTTATAAGCTCCATCATAATGAGAACCAAGTAAGATAATCCTGCTATCTTTAAGGTTAAATGGAGTGTGCACATTTATAATATTTAAAGAAATCTTTTAATTTATAGCTTTGTAAATATGTTGAAAACGAAATGGTATCTATCGACAGCAGGAGTTTAATCTCATCAAATGTTTACAATACCTTATGTGCTTCAATATGTAATATATTAGATTTAAGATGTTCCACGATGTCTAATAATCTACCGTATGTGTACAATGTGGGCCAACTTTGTATTAACTCTATTTTATATGTCAACATTTGCTCTGTTAGTATTATTATTATAATTATTAGATATTATTGTAATGAAACACCACTCAAAATATTCTAAAAATAGGGAAAGGAATGTCGTACGCAGATAGCTTAGACGGAAAAATAAAAATCATTTCTAAAATCTATTATATTAGAGGGGCATATATTCAGGATGTACCGTAACATGTTGGCCCCCCTTCGGTGGTGTACATGAGATGCGAAAACAATTAAAATAGCTCATATGAATATGAGATCCATTTGAACTTGGAACTGGCTTCATGGTATAGTGGTCATAGCCCCCTGGCTGTTGACCTAAGGGTCTCAGGTTCGTTTCTAGACTGGTACTGAGGTATTTTTCTCAAAAGGGGAATCATTCTTTTGGTCACCAGGATTTGGCTAACTAGGCGTGAGTTAGGTTAAGATCTTCATTGGCTTTATACCGTCACATTCAAATCCATCAACCCCTCATCTCATCGGGACATGAAATTCGGGCGTCCCCTGGGCAACGGTACGTTACTCCTGACTAATATTTAAGCAAAAACACAGCTACAGATTGATGTAGCCTAAACACGACACTGTTTTGTTGCATTTGACCTGGTCCCCGAGCTATACACATGTTTGTACTTCAATAATGTGAAGCTGCTCAACGTTATAAAATCAATTGGTTTTTTTACCATATATTTTACTCCAATTAAAATGTTTGATATCTACAATTTATTTGGGTTGGTTACTTTGTATACTTGAAGAAATATTGATGTTATTAATTAACTAATCGTTAATTAATTCATTAGACTTGGAAGTGCTCAACATGACCACCTTTAACCCGAATGCAAGCGTTGCAATCCAATGTATTTTTGAAAGAGTGCTGCATTCTACAGCACGATGATCTCAGGTTTGCATTCAGGCTGAAGGTGACCATTTCTACCCCTTCCTATGATATTAAGCAGCTCCACATTACTGAAGTACAAACATGACTACTTGGAAACAAGGTCAAATGGGACATTGTTTATATTAAGTTTATATATATATATAGTATATACAGTATTTATAATAATTATATACGACTATTATAATACATAATTATGTATGATAATTATATATAATTATATACGGTCATTATACATAATATATTATTTATATAATATAATATATATGAAACTATATATATTATATATAGCATATATAATTATATATTTTTATCAAACAAATTTAGGTTTTTTTATTTTTGCATCCGAGATATCTGAATATGGTTTAGGGAATAAGAAGGTAGAATTTAGAGGGAGTGTACCCACACTTACATGGAGCGAGAATGGGAAATTAATTAGTAAAAATAACACCACAGGACTCCCGGCTGGAATTTGAGGAACAACCTTTCCATCACCATTACACTAGACTAGACGAGAATGACATTTAATTCACCCTGTCCACCGACACAAGGTTTTAGTTGTGCTTCAAGTCTTACCACCCATAAAAATTACCAGTATATTCTCACACTAATGGGGCAAAGTTGAGGATGGGGGGAATTTAAGGGGAGTTGTGTACGCCTTGTTGGAGCAGGAGATTTGGAAACCATGTTTGTTTGATCTTTGATTCTGCTAAGTTCTTTATGGATCTGGTCTAACCTTAACAAAACCACAGGGCCTGTTCTTTGATTATGCAAAGCTCATTATGAGTTTGAGCTGCCCTTGATAAAAACACAGTGCCTTTTCTTTGTTTATGCAAAGCTCATTATGGGTCTGAGCTTCCATTAAGAAAACAACAGGGCCTGTTCTTTGATTATGCAAAGCTCATTATGGGTTTGAGCTGCCCTTGATAAAACCACAGTGCCTTTTCTTTCCTTATGCGAAGTTAAATATGGTTCTGATCTGACCTTAACTAAACATTGTGGATTATTCTTTGTTTCAGAAAAGTTTTATATGGGGTAAAATAAGATTTAACAAGACTAGCATGTTTGCTCAATGCCATTTTTGATCTAGCAAGCCACCTAAATTATGAATAGTTTTTTTAATGTGTGTTTATTTCAAGAGATATTTTGTGTGTAAAGTGAATAATTGTTCAATGTTAATTTATTTTGTATTTAATAGTTTGTTAATAAAATATTTTTGTAAAGTTGCGTTTCAATAATTTATTACCATTCTAATTTAAACCAATAAATGCATTACCATATTAATAATAATAATAATGTTTATTATTAATAATAATTATCTTATCTAACAAAACTCTAATCCTGATCGTCATCGTCATCGTCCTCAAAATTTGCATCTTCAGGATTAGGATAATATTGTGCCGGGATGCATTCTTCAGGGGCAAACCAGGAAGCTTCATAATCGAAATCCAGACGGAAGTCTGTAAAGTTAAGAAATAAAATAAGTATGTTTCTGTTTTCTTACACTTGACTGGATAGTTACGTATATTTTGTAAGTTCTAATACCAGTTTTGGTTCTACTGTCAGAATTTAACGAACTGTCGATTCAAAAGCGGCCATTAGTGTCAGAAATATAAGCGGAATCATCTGTAAACGCTTCACGAAGCAGGGGTGGCTGAAATAATGAACCCTAAAACCAAGTGTATGTATAATTTTATACATAGGCCCTAAACATTATTTTATGTACACCGTTTCTCGCTACTCGCCTAAGCTACTGTATATATTTACAGCTAGCAGACGCACCCAGAGTTACCCATGATAACCAGACAACGTTTTTCTTTGCTCCCAACATACTTTTTTTTATTTCTTACGATCCATTTTTTAATTAATTTAAAATATCAAACAAAAATTTTAAAATTCCGCTTTCTTGGTGCACATTTTCGTGTACAAGGTCTACTAGTTTTTAAATTTCAGACCTCTGTGTGCTATGTACAGTCAACTCTGGTTTTGGTGAACTCGGTTGTAGTGAAAATTCGGCTGCAGTGAACCTAATTCATTGGTCTCAACTCTCATACATTTCAATGTGTGTTAAAATATTCGTTTATAATGAACCCTCAACTTTGGTTTTAGTGAACAGATTAATTGAAAGTTTCAATAAGAAATGTTATTCTAATATCATAACTCTTTAAAAATATGACTTTTTGGTTGTTGAACTTGAAGACACCAATTCTCTATCAGAGTTTTTGTTTAGGTAGCACAAAGCTTGACTGTAAGTACGTAGTTTGGAGGGGGAGGGTTAAGATTAAACAATCACTGTACTCATTGACCTGGCTTAAGTTTTAATACCTTGCTCTGTGGCAAGTAAAGGATTACAGTCTTCTGAGTTGTATTAATACGACAGGAGTTGCAGGACAGTGAATGACAGTTTGTGGCCATTTTGTAAGTGTTTTCAGTCAATGTATACGTCTGAGGGTATATGAAAGTCAAAAAATATACTTTTATACTCAGTTTAGTTTTTTGGATGCATGGATAGTATGGAATAAAGTGTGGAAAAATTACAGAGACTAGAGAAGGATCTGGATAAAATATTAATCAAAACAATATACATAAAAAAAAGAAGCATATAACATATTTTTAAGATTGATTAATAGATTTTAACCCGCCTCGGTGGCGTAGGTGGCTAACGCGCTTGTAGTGTTGAAGCTCGACTGCTGAGGACGGGGAGATCGAGGTTCAAATCTCGGTCGGGTGAACTGGGGTGGTTTTTCCTAAATGGTTTTCCACTCTCCCTCCACGCAAATTCGAGTTCCCTTCCTCTAATTCAACCTTACCAAGTCCTAATCATTAGAGTAATTAGTACTTAAAGCGTATAACCCGAACGGGTAGTAAGACGTGGTGCTAAATATTATTATTATTATTAATAGATTTTAATAAAGAGTGATTCGGGTCCGTAGAGGTTAATTATAACCAGAGTTGACTGTAGATCGAGTAATGCTCATGTCAGAGAAAGAGATAAACAAACGCCTCATTTTATTAAGAGTGTGCATCACACATGCCAATCAACTCCGATACATTCGGGTAGAAATAATAAATTTACACGAACACTTTTGCACAAGGATCATCTCTGATTAAACATTAATGGATATAAAGAGTTAATAGATGTTCCTAACACTGAACATTGTTGACATATTAAATTATATTTGGATAAATACTGATATTGAAACCGTAGTTTTTGATCATTTTAGAATGGCTTCACAGATAAGCATCGGCCACAAATATTTATGTCTTAATCGGGACTTACTGTGGTTATTAACAAGAAACTGTGTCTATTTGTCTCCCATAGTGGCCGTGGAAAATTTCGAGTAATCATTCAAATATGAATGCACTGCACTCATTTCTGGCATACCTCGCGCGCACACACACAAACGCAGATACGAACCAGGAGCTGAGTTGGGTCTGCTATGACGAACGCAATTAATATAGAAAATATAAGATAAAAGAGTAGGGATTAAGGAAATAGTTAACTAATATTTTCCCACGACTTCACGCGTGTTAGTGTCGGTTTTAAAAAGGTGCCCATTAAACCCATAACGTTTTTAATTTCAGAGTTTTAAATATATCCTCACAGATAAATAACTCACGTATCAGGAAGACATTAACACGATGAAAATTTTAGAGTTGATAAAATATGTATCTTAAGACAAAAAAAAGCAATGTAGAGTAATAATTTCTATTATTATTAGATACACAGTATATTTGTATTAATTGAAGGAAATAAAGGAAAAATATTAAAGGCATTTTTTTTTTTAATTTCTTTAGTGGTTTTACCATTAAGAGTGAGTAGTTACAGATTGTTGATATAACTAACATGGGAACACAACACAGTGAGTAAAACACTCGCAGCAAGGATAAAAAATTGACAATTTCAGGGTAGGTTCTTGATCTTTGTAATTGGTCATCGCAAAGAAAACCTTGATAAGAAATTGCAGGCGTTTAGACTGGAAGGTAAAACTTATAATTTCTACTAAACCTAAAAGTGTGTTTTCATCAGTTTTGTAAATCTAGAGCTCCACCTGCTCTTTTTATGGTTCTTGATTTTGAAATTTAAATTAAATTTAAATCTTCTACCCCACTGAGTAGTTTTTTATTTTGGTTTTGGATTTTTTTTTTTCAAACCTCCACTTATTAATTTCAAATATATGATACTTATTTAGTTATCTATATTGATCTTTCTACATTCCTGGCAATTTTCAATTTTCTACTTTTCCTAAACTTTTGTTTCTGTTTATATCTCCCTCTTTCACGGAGTCCTAATGTAAAATGTAAAACTGTAATACTGCTATTGTTAATTGTAATGGTACCTGTACCTGCCTGCAGCGTCTCAGTCTTCTACCACATAGAGAAGAAACGGTTTCTATTAGTTTTGAACATGCCTTTCCCACCCTATTCTCGCCCTGCACACATTTATTTTAACTCCTAATTATACATTTCAAAATTTAAGCTTTATTTGGTTATCTGGGGTGATTCCTTTACCTACCTATAAAATTGAAATTTAAAACTATTAATTATTTTTCCTAATTATAGCTGTCTCACATTTCCCAGATCTCCATTTTCATATTTCCAATTTTTAGATTTTTCTGATTTTATGGGGCAATACCTTTAACTTCTTGCCAAATTTCAGCTTTCCAGCTCGTTTAGAGGTGGATAAATTTTTCTGAACACACACACATTTACTTAATTATATATATATATGTGGTGTATGGATAATAAGTATAACTCAAAAGCACACAAAAAGCCTATAGGGACACAAGTCTTATGTTCAATGGTTTCCAAGATGAGGCCTTCCAAGCTTCTGTTGGAAATGTTAATAACCCTGCTTGATATACCCCTGTTCGTGTAGCTACATCCCTGCCTGTATACCAGCAGTGATACGTCACTCACAAGAGGCGCTAAAGAGGTGAATCAAGTACGGTTATTGACAATTCCAGCAGTATCTTGGAAGGTATTTATCTTGGGAACCATCGAACATGGGACATATGTTCATAAATACCCTTTCTGTTGTTTTGAGGTCTAAATTTCATAACCCAGTTACTTCCTACATTAATCAATACACCCTGTCTAAATATAAGCTATAAAATGTACTTTAGAATAATTTTTAAAAGGTCCACATTTTTTACAAATTATTATTAAATATTTTGTATTTAAATTACTATATTAAAAATCCACTATCGACTATTTAATGTGGACGAAACCATATTGCAATGAAACAATCCGTATTAATTATCAATATATGCATACTTTTTTATTTGTAATTTATTATCAAATTGTTACATTTTACCATCCTTATCAACATTCAAATTATTCTCTAAAACATCGGAATATATTTAAATCTGAGTTGCTTTCAAATTAAAGTTAGTTAAAGGTACCAATGTTACAAAAACTTCTATTGTTCTACTATTCTACTATTTTACTATTCTACTTCAACTATTTTTTTATAATAGATTATTTATAAATATATAAAAAATGGTGCACTGGCGGTAAAACGGTTATTCAAAGGTTCACCCCCCCTCCTTTTATCTAATTAGCAGTCAGAAGTTTAAAACACCAAGGGAAGGTAAAAGACCCCGGTATATAAAGGATCTATGTATTTCTTAATAAAAAACAAGACTATTTCGTATATAATACAACGAACAGTGGATCTAAATAAACTTAAAATTATTTTTTAAGCACCATGTCTTACTATCCGTTCAGGTTATACACATATGTACTAATTACGCTCATTTGTTGGGGATGAAAAGGTTGAATTTAGAGGTAATGTGCCCACATTTACGTAGAAGGAGAGTGTAAAACTATTTAGGAAAAACCCTCAGTTTAGCCGACTGGGGTTCAAACCCCAATCTAAATGTATCTGCAGTATAGTATATTGAGAGTGACGCCTTAGACTATGTGACCACCGAAGCTAGTCTAGAACTAATTAATCGATTTGGTTAGTTAATATGGTGATTATTGTATAGTATGGTAAAACTGTGTTTATTATAAGAAGATATATTAAACTATAAATACATAGATGTTTATATTTATAACCTACATGCTAGTCTCTTCCTGGCATAAACAACTATCGTGCTATCATAACTGAATACAAACAAATGCAGTCAAGTAGTTTTTTAATATCTAAAATAAGGAATATATATATATGTATTTATATATATTGTAATTTACGTTTGTCGGCGAATGTGTGGCTGCTATTAGTCTAGGTTTCCCATTGTCATAAAAAGTTGTTTGTTCTCTAAACAATTTTATTGAGTTGTAGATTTGCACAAAAAAATCACTAAATACAAATCTGTCGCCGGGATTTACTAAAATCCTGGTGATTTTGACAATCAAGAAAGATGATTAAGGCAAATTTTTGCCTGTAACGGCTATTATCATTTTATTATATTATCTAACTGTGAGCTCAGCGATTGCATGTTATCAATTTAGATTAGGCCCATGAAAAAGACAATGAACACTTGAAATAATCTTACTTCAATTAAGATATTGGACAAGTAATACAGGAAATTAAAACAAACAAAAATTTATTAATTTATTGCATTAGTATGAAGATGAATGTCTTTGGTAATACTGTCTTTATTGTAAGAAAATAGCGTATAATAAACTATAGAGATGGCGATTTTTATATTTATTTGTTTTCTAGAATAGGATGAATGATAATGTAACAGGGTATTCTGTTTGTGTATATATATATATACTGTTTGTACTGTATGTACTGTTTGTATATATACATCCCCACAGATTGGTTTTTAACAAAACTTGTTAGAAAAATAATCATAAGCTTTGAAGTTTAAATTATGAGGCTTAATTCTATCCTACATTGTATAGCCTATGTGTATAGGAGTTAGGGATGGGTTGTGAAATCACAACCTGCTCCTTTGTCACTGCTCCTCTGACGTCACAGTCACAGTCTGCTCCTGACAGACGAAAGGAGCTGTTCCTTCTTGTCACAGGCCCGTTTGAAACTTTCCACCTATTACTCCACCATTATAAAAAAAACTGTATTGTATTCCCATTTGTTTTCTCCGAGCTTCTACTGTCAAGGCTGCATCGTTACAAGTTATCCGGTAGATGGTAGCACAAAGTAGTTACGTAATAGAAGACGTGTTTATAAACGCTTGGCAATTGGCATTGCTCCTCGTCTCTATGTCACAGGTGGCGCTGGAACAGGTCCAGATTAACCTCTCTCCTCGCCTGTCACAGGCAGCGTTGTAACAAGTCCGGAGTAAACTTGTTCCTTGCATGTCACAGGCAGCGCTGGAACAGGTCCAAACCAACCTTGCTCCTCCCCTGTCACAGGCAGCGTTGTAACAGGTTCGGAGTAAACTTGCTCCTCGTCTCTCTGTCACAGACAGCGCTGGAACAGGTTCGGAGCAAACTTTCTGGTCTCTCTGTCACAGACCGCGCTGGAACAGGTCCGGAGCAACCTTGTTCCTTTATGCTCCAGGGGTATTTTGGAGCAGTCGTACAGTGGAATGGACGTGTATTCTTTTCACAACGCAACCTTACTTATCTATTATAGGTCTAATTTAGAGTTGGTTTGGGGAATCACAAATGAGTTTTGAGAGGGAAATATTTCATAGTACAAAACGCTATTTCCACAATACAAGCAAAGTATGTGATGTATTCTCACAATAAATTGCTTACATTAATGATGAACATTGAAGGAACCCGCTTAGTGATAAAATGGCTTAAGGCAAGGTTCAGCAACCTACGGACACTAACTGATTTTATGTAGCCCACAAAATATTTAGAAAACAAACAATTGTGTTCTATTAATAAACTTAATAACTAATTAATACATGAGAAATTTAAAGTTGGAATTTTTTGCTCTACATTTTTCACATCAACTCAACAATTCTATTTAACCCCATAAGACCCAGGATATCAAAAAAGTTGCCGACCCCTAGTCCCTGGCGTCACTCTCGCACTCTCACTCTCTGGGCTGTCCATGACGGAGAGTTCTAGGTTTAATCTTGGTTGGTTGTAGGCCTAATGAGAGTGGTTTCTACTAAATGGTTTTTCATTTTATCTTCACACAAATGTGGCTACATTACCTATAAGTTCAACCTTCTCTATCCATAGCATATCAGCATAGTTAGAATTAGCGTGTATCGTGAGTGGGTGCTAAGACAGGTTGATTATAAAACATTGATGGAGTGGGATTGAAAAGGCTTATTTAGTGATAGGGTATAATATAAAGTTTGATGGCATCAAGGACGTAACTACAGGGGGAATCATCTCCCTATCTGAGTCAATGTATGTGTGTGTGTGTGTGTGTGTGTGTGTGCGTGTATGGGGGGCAGGGTGACACAATCCATAAAACGTATAATTAATAGAATGCGTGCAGTATGGTATCAAGAGCAATATACTCGTATTAAAGCTGATACCCGTTTCGGTATAGACATGTTACTTTTGCAATAGACTAGACTTCTGATGACAGGGAGGTCGGGGTTCAATCCTGGTCTGGTGAACTGAGGTTTTTTCACCCTAATGGTTTTCCACTCTTACGCCACACAAATGCGAGTACACTTCCTCTAAAATCAACCATCACTATTCCTAACACATTAGCGTAATTAGTACATATACGTGTAAAGCGGACGGGCAGTAAGACACGGTGTAAAAAAAAGCCATAATATAATTCTGGTAGGAAGAATAGTTCTAAAAAGTTCAGAGATAATTTTTTTGGGGTCAACATTGAAAGCATTATAATTAATTATTAATGCTATTTTATAAGTATTGATGGTATCTATCAAAAGTTAAAAATACAAATCACATGACTTAAGTTATGAATATATGAAAGAAGTTTTACTAGTGTTTGTGACTGTCAATTACTGGTCTTCCTACCAGAATCTCACTATAGATAATCTTGCTAAAGGTGATGTAGAAGACAGTACAATAGCATTATTGTTCTTAGCACATGGAACGAGATAAGCCCCTCCAAGTCCTGCAATGCCAACATTTTTGACAGTATTAAAAAAAGCTGACTTGTTAGATACTTCTACCAATCCACCAACGGTAAAATGTTTTTTTTACTTGTAATAATTTATAGTTTTTCTAGATGGTGTAATGGAAACAAAATACTTATTCCGTATTCACGCATGCGCACAACTCAGTTCTTATCTCGTTTCGACATTTAAATTTCTACCCGTAGGCACTCGTCCAAAGAATTGTAATGTTGCTGTGCCGGCACAAGCAAGGAACGTGGTAACTGCTACTAGGCTAGGAGTAGGTTCGAATATAGTGACTGTGACAAAAAGGAGCAGGTAAAAGGAACAGGTCCAGTGGTGGAGCAGTAACAGATTGCTCCTGCTCCACTAAAGGAGCAGTTTTTCCCATCCCTAATAGGAGTTAGTTTAAGTTAATCTAAATTGATTTTTAATCAAAGATTCTATTCAACATTCAATTTTTTTAAAATAATTATATGGGTATGTTTCCCATCAACATATTATCTGTCTCACCCTTGCCCTATTAGTGTAAATATGTGGATCTCTTGGATGGATGGTAAGACGCGTAGCACGTACAAAGGTAACTTTAGAATAGGAAGAAGATTAACAATAATATTTTTACCTACCTTTGTTGAAATGGCAGTTGTGATAGCGTACCGCCGATGGGTTTGTGAACCACGTCACGTCACCCTTTTCCTCTCTGGCACACACTGGGGAGAAGACACCATTTGCGGGAGGACAGGGGTCAACAGTTTCTGACAAGCACTCCCATGTGAACCGCATCACTAACACACAGGCTGGAATATTGACAAGGGTGATATGAAACTTCTTAAAAGCAGTAAGGGAAAAAACAGACAAAAAAAAAAAACCCCAGCATCTTAGCACATACGGATGGGACTCTAATCCTGACCACTTCGTCCTAGGAAAGCTAAACAAGGTGAGACCGACGCTTTTGTTTGCGTGGCCACCTTTTCTTTAAAATGCCTTTTTTTTTTAAAAAAAGACAGCAACTAAAATCTAAGTTCTTTTAGAATAAATATATAAATAGTTTGTTGATCTAATTATTATTATTATTAGCACCGCGTCTTACTACCCGTTCGGGTTGTACGCACTTACGCTAATGTGTAATGGTGGGGTGATTGTGAGATGAAATGGAGGACCTACAGTTTAACGTGGAATCCGAACCACGGTGGCCTGGCATTCCCCACATTCACAAGATGTATTGTCAGGGGTGAAGGAAGGGTTTAGTAATCAGATAAATCTGTGCCGGGACCTGGGATTGAACCACGGCCGCCAGCACAGAAGTCTGACACCTTACCCCTAGACCACCAGGTGACCTACTGTTGATCTATTTAAAAAATATAGTAAGAGACTGTAAACATAATTAAACAGTAGTATGTTATTTGTAATGAGGACAATCTCGTCTACAGCTTTCATACAAATTTCAAAACATTTCAATTTATTTCATTACGAAAAATCACTTTATGTCAACAGATTTCTAGAGTTTAAGCACATACCAAAATTTAAACCATAACATTAATCATCTGTTTAAACTTATGACGTATGTTCTGTAACATTTAATATCCAATCGATACTATAAAATGTATGATTTATATCTTACTACATTGATGTGATTCATTAACATAAATTCATATCGTTTGAATGTCTATTTTTGAAATGCTTACATTCTAACATAACTCACCAAAAATGGACGCTAGTTGATTCATTTCTTTAACTTGCTCTTGGTACTAGAAGCTCTCCGAATGCGAAACTTCAGGCAAGCAATTTGATCCACTAACAACCATTACTTATTTTTATTTATTGATAAGAAATAATAGATCGCCAGGCTCATTTACAGCTGAATTAAATGTTCGCCATAAGGTGTTAGTGATTAATTTCGGATAGTTTTGTAAAAAATATAGACTTTTCAGTAATACTCGTAGCCAATAGAATACTAATTGATTTTACAATGCAATTATAAATGATTATACTACCATCTTCGTCTCGGGAGGCGGAAGTTTGAATCCTAAGAGATGGGTCTTCCATTAATGATTTTACATCCCCTTTATCAGAAGAATTATGTGAATTTATGCTTAATTAAATATACATGCTATTTTGATAATTACGGTTATAGCTGCATCTAAACTTCATATTTTATAATTTAAAAAATGACACCTGAACACGGGAATCGCACCCGGAACCTTTGGCTTAGTACGCCAATGCTCTGAACATTGAGCTATCCAGGAGCCATCCCATACCTAGGGTCATTCTTTACTCATATTTTAAGGCAAAGTCTGTTATGGACGTGCGGATATTGTAAGCTACATATGAGTGGTCAATTAATATCACTAGCTATCAAATAACGCAGCCATGCTTACCAAGTCAAAGATGACTACGTTGTCTGATGGTCTGTGATCTTAATTGATTATACATGTAGCTGACGATTTACTCAAATCTCTCACAGACTTTGCCTTTAAAATATGAGTGAATAATGACTATGGGCACTAAATAACTCCTGGATAGCTTAGTGGTTCATAACATTGCCATACTAAGCCAAAGGTTCCGGTTTTGACTCCTGTGTTCAAGTGTAATTTTTAAATTTAAAGAATATAGTGGATTTACCTAGAATAGCCTTATATTAGTAAGTGTATTTGGCTACTTATTTTAAAAATAAATGGTACAGAGCTACGCACAAACATTCTCACTCCATTGTTTAAAAATGGAGACATTTACTCTAAGCTCTTAATATATGTGAAACGAACTAATATACACACGCAAACCCTAGCTATTTTAAACATTATATTAGGGGTTGTACATCTTATGTTTATCGCATTGCTATTAAATTCCTCATCTATAAATTTAGACCAACAAAAATGATAAATATTGATTATTGAGTCTAAAATGATAGAGATAGATCATTGGTGTAGAAACGTTTACCCTAAGAGAATAAAGGAAAAAGAACATAAACTTTTTGAGAGACTTACTTATGTTTACTTAGTCTTTGGTATTAGAGAATTATTGCGTTAAAACTTAAGTAGTATCCCTTCGCAACTAAAGCTCACAAAATTGTATTCATATATTTACCAATATCTCAGAAACTATTGGTTTTATAAAGATATATTTAAACAACCTTTTTTATTTTAGTAGTAATAGATATATTTCAAATAAAAGTTTTTATTTTGAATAGTTTTATATTTTTAATAGTAGCAATGATAAGTTATTTTGTATCTCAAATAGTTGCGGAGATACGGAGATTTCCGCTTCTGTTACGTACCCTAAAAGTTATTTTCATGGGAAAATGAAAATAGCTATTTTATTTATATTCTTAATCAACGCATAGCTACGAATTTTAATCAAAATCGTTAAAACCGATTGTGAGAAAATCGCTTTTTCCCCTTTAACCCTTTATTTAACTACTCTTAATTTAATGTTAAACAGACACACATACATATGGCATTGCAAAAACCACTTTTAACGGTTCAGGGGTCATTAAACGTCAACATCCATCAACATCTCGGGTTAGATTTTTTTTACAGTTGCAATATTTTACTTTTAGTGTTAGAAAAGTTTAAAAAATATATATAGGTATCACTTGAAAATTATTAGTTTCTTAAAAATATGTTTCAAACATTTAAAAAAAATTATAAATAGATCTACATATTTGGAATGATAAGTAATTTCATATCTCAAAGAGTTACGAAGATATGATAACAAAAAATCAGAATTCACGCGTCAAACCGGAAACCCATAAAGTTATTTTGACGAAAAATTGAGAGTAGCCATTCTATTTGTAATATTTATCAATGCATTGAAATGAAATTTAATCAAAATCGTTAGATCCGATTTTGATTAAATCGATTTTTTTTCTTTTCACCCTTTGGTAAACTACCCTTGATTTTAGGGTTAGATATCCAATTCCAAAAATCCCTTGAGGCAAGCTTATGAAAACCATGGATACCAAGTTTAAGCCTAATCGGTAAAATAGTTTAGGCTCTACTTCGAGGTACAGACAGACGAAAATACAATAAACAGTTTTCGGATCCGGGGGGTATGAAACGTCGAAATTCATCAAAATCTTGAGCTCGATTTTTGTGACGATCACAATTCATTCTCTACCTGTAAGATAGTGAGAAAATAAAATGAACAGTTTTATTTAAGTACTCTTTATTTACCTTTAAAAGTAGCAAGCAAGCTCTATGGCACAAATTATAGGATAAAGCCATAATCTAGCTATATATTTATAATAAAATAATAATGTAATATGAAGTAGTGAAGAATGACCCTTGGCACGGGACGAATCCTGGACAGCTCAGTGGTAGAGCATTGGTGCGCTAAGAAAAGACTACCAGGTTTGGTTCCCGTGTTCAGATGTACAAATTTACAAATATGTTACTTAATGCGGATATGTACAGTACAATTAACTGTAGAGGTGTATACTTTCTTCATAAAATATAGTCTAGTACTATTTAAAATCTAGTAACTATATAATCCACCGTTATGCCGGGATCACGTCCAACTTAACTTTGACTTAACGTAACGTTCACTTAAAGTTCACTTATCGTAAAGAAACCGGTGGGCTATCACGATTCACGTAACTCAACGTTACAGCTTGAACCAAAAATCAGCATTCGAGAGCATAGATATTGATCTGTGATCTGTACTAGATGTTAACAGTGTTATCTGTGGCTATATTATGTATTGTTTACTTTTGATATATTTAATTACGTTGCGATAAACTATTTATCATTCAAACTAATTATATTGAAGTTAAGTTCTTTTTGCACGTTCTACTTTTCTTATTTTAGTATTATGTTATAATTGTTTCCAATCATGATTTAAAAGTAAACGGTGACCTGGTGGTCTAGGGGTAAGGTGTCGGACTTCTGTGCTGGGTTCTGGGGTTCAATCCTAGGTCCCGACACAGATTTATCTGATTACCAAACCCTTCCTTCACCCCTGACAAGATGTGTAATAATCACAACTTGTGAATGTGGAAAATGCCAGGCCTCCCCCGTGGTTCGGATTCCACGTTAAACTGTAGGTCCTCCATTTAATCTCACAATCATCCTACCATTACACATTAGCGTAAGTGCATGTAACCCGAACGGGTAGTAAGACGCGGTGCTAATAATATTAGTAATAATAAAAGTAAACTTTAGCTTGCATACACTGTAAACAAATGAAGTAACGATATTTTCGAAACAGATGAAGTACTAAATATCAGTGTTAACGTGATTGACTGGCTAGATTACATTATACCCTTCACTTATAGTTCACGTAACGTGAAGGATCTCCCAAGACAACTCTTACTTAAAGTGAGCGTTAAATGATCGTTAAGTTAACCACATCGCGATGGCTTCCATTTAAAAACACGAGGAGAACCTTTACGTTAAGTGAAATTTAAGTTAACGTTACGTTAAGTTAAATTTAAGTTGATCGTGATCCCGGTAATAGCTGCCACTTGTTGACTTCAGTGGTCTTGGGTTAGATTGCTCACCTCAGGATCCCGATGCTCGTGGATTCAAACCCAGCAGAGGTAGACGTATTTTTCTTGAGTGATAAAAATCCGTAGCACAATTTACTTCGGAGGGGAAGTAAACCCATTAATTCTACGTCGATTGTGGGATGTAAAATATCCCTGGAAGGTAGAGGAATATATCTTTCCCGGACAAATTGGTATGCCCTTTCGCTCTGACTTACATACATTTTCGTGTGATGATATAATCAGTTGGTTTATAAAGTGCACGTTAAATATCTCAAATAAATACATACTTAAATAATATTTAGCCAATTTGTGAAAAAGAAAAAACATACAAATTTAAATATTTTTTAATCTTGTTCATAACTTTTTTTGGGGGCCCTTAACTAGAACTCACTGATGATGATACAGCTGATTACCAACTATTTTTATATTATATATTACATACTTTACCATAATTTTATTAACTCAGTACTATATGAAGCTGTATATAATTTTTAAGGCTTGATTTTTTTTGCTGTTATATATATATTGGGTTAACTATAGATAATTTGAATTTAATTATTCATCAAGACTCATTCTAAGATACTTCTAGAAAAGATTGTGACTTTAAATTGATCAAACAGATCTGGAAAATTATTGAAAATAATTAACACATTAAAAAAAGTGGCCATATTCCATATTAATTTAAAAACCTTATATGCTCAAACTGTAAATAAAGTTTTTAAAAAAAGTTCAGCTATAATATCATAAATAGTAACAAATTGTAACTATCGTAAATCGTTGGCTTGGCATTATCTGTGTTTAATTTGATTCAGAGCTATTTCCTAAATATAATCATGGCATACTTTTTGATTTAAATAACATTTTGATGTAATTAAATATTACTACAAAACGTTGGGATATGACAACAATTTTATGCAAGCCCTTTAAAAATAGTGACACTACAAACACCTTGTATATATAATAGCTATTTTCGTTTAGAATAGATAAATTAAAAATGTGATTCTTAATATAATGATACAAATAGTTAAATTAAGTTGAAAACATGAGGATTTATATATATATATATATATATATATTTTTAAGAATATTGTGTCTACTCTTTTTAAATTAAGATAAGTGGGTATTGTAAAAAAAATATTATTGTTTTTTTAATAAGAGATCAGAAATATGAGAGCATTAACAAAGCGTTCTTACGAATGCCATTTAGTATTATAATGCATTTGACTTTGTAAATAAGTGTTCTTAATATGTAATTAATAATTTTTACACTTATTGATTATGTGATACAATATGCTACAGCTAAACAAATTCTGATCAGCAAATTACATAAACACTTCAATTAGGTTTTCAAGTTTTACCTTCTTGCTCTTATCTAAAAAATTTCAAGAACTAAGATTACTCTCTCATTAAATAACAAAATATAAAGTCCAAATAATTACTAAAATGAGAATTAGCTGTAGCTATCTTGTTAAATTGGCAATACGTGTAAGACAATAATCTTGATCAATCTATTCTATCAAGAGTTCAACAAGTGAACACAGGTGAGCGAATAATAAGTTAATAAGCAAAAATAAGTTTTATTTGTTCTTAAATTTTTACTGTGGAATTTAAATTGAAATGGGCTTGATTTAACCACAGCTTGCTAGCTGCTTAGAACTTCCAAAGATGTAAACTAGTTTTTTTTATTAACACGTCTTACTACCCGTTCATGTAATAAGCTTATGTATTAATTACGTTATTAGTTTTAGGGATAAGGAAGGCTATATTTAAAGGAAGTAGACTCGCATTTGAATGGAAGGAGAGTGAAAATCCATTTTGGAAGCGAGATAAAATTGTTCATAGCAAAGGCGTAAATAGATATTTTTTCTAGGGGAAGGGGGGAGAGGACGCTTGAAAATCTTACTATTATTATTATTATTATTATTATTATTATTATTATTATTATTAGCACCGCGTCTTACTACCCGTTCGGGTTATACGCACTTACGCTAATGTGTAATGGTAGGGTGATTGTGAGATGAAATGAAGGACCTACAGTTTAACGTGGAATCCGAACCACGGTGGAGGCCTGGCATTCCTCACATTCACAAGATGTCTTGCCAGAGGTGAAGGAAGGGTTTGGTAATCAGATAAATCTTTGCCGCGACCGAGGATTGAACCCCGGCCGCCAGCATAGAAGTCTGACACCTTACCCCTAGACCGCCAGGTCACCGAAAATTTTACTCTTGCCAATACATTTGTATACGCATATATGGACTCTCCTAGAGGGGAACATCAAATTACAGACTGGGTCATGTCCCCCTCTCCCCTTTCTACGCCTTTGGTTCATAGTGATGTTAATATATTAATTTGTTTCAGATCAAAATGTTGCTCTCATTGGTCATTCTTGTTTTATGTGGGTCTGCTATTGTGAAGAGTCAAAATTGCTCAGGTAATGTAACTACTAAAAAAAATTATCGGGATATGAACATTATTTTGCGTCTAGAGATATTTGCATTTCTTCACCAATAGAGTTGGGGAAGAGGAAGATAGAATTTAGATTGACTGTATTCGCATTTTTGTGTAGAGAAGGAGTGGGGAGAAGGCATGTAAGAATAAAACACTTCACTACACTCGGTACCTAGGGCGTACCTTGTACCCATTGTCACACATGCAGCAGAAACATGGACATTAATGTAAGAGAGACTAGGAAAGTGGAGGACATATAAATGAGGTTTGTGAGGAGCATGTTAGCTGTCACGAAGAGAAACAAGATTAGGAATTAAGTTATCCGGGAAAGAGTGGGAGTACCTTAGACAGTAGAGGAAGCAAGACTAAGATGGTATGTGCATGTTATGATTATGGAGAAGGAGAGTATGGCAATACAATTATGGAAATGAACTATGTAAGAAAAAACCCGCAATGTAAGTCAAGAAAGAGATGGGAGGAGCAGATAGCAGAAAGTGTGCAAGAGAAAGGAGAAGAAATGAAGCAATTAAATGAGGAAAAATAGTTGAAGGATAGAGGAAGATGGAGGAAATTTACTAAACTAGTCTAGCCACAGGCTGGAAACAATTTATATAATGATGATTATGACGATGACTAAACATGACTGGGATTCGAATAGAAGCCTTCCAGTCAAAGGCAAACCAGGAATGAAGATACTCATGACCAGATCCAAGAGCTCACGTGTGCGGTAACAATTGAAGCTGTGAAAGGAGCTTAGTGAGATCATTTGTAATTTGTTTAGGGTTGATATATTGGCGGGGGGAGGTCATACACCTTTAATTCTGGCTGAGCGTTACGTCCAAATTATTTATAGATTTTTAAAAGGTTTAGTTAAAAATAAAAATCACGAATTATTTATTTTATTTCCCAGCTTAGCTAGAAATTAATATTAAATATTGTATAATAGCACATTATACATAGTACGAATGTTTGAAATGTAGGCCTACTCAAAATGTGTCATAGAGGCCATTCATCGATTAAAGCTCAATACTTTTACTAACTTAATCCTTCACTTTAACAACATATATATATAAAATTAAGGCGTCAATGTATATATATATTGATGCGTTAAAATATATAAATAAATATATATATAAATTAACGCGTTAATGTATATATATATATATTGACGCGTTAGTATATATATATTTATTTATTTGTGCGTTAAAACATATATACATATATACACACACACATATATATATATATATATATAAATTAACGCATCAATATATATATAGTGACACGTTAATTTAATATATATATTACCGCGTTGATTTAAAAATCTAAATTTGAGTTCCATACTTAATACAAGTTATATTGAAGATGAATTACATTTTTTTAAATGCTCAAAATAGTATCCTATATAATGATAACCATTTATTGTTATCTAAAATTAAGATAAATGGTATCTACAGAGTATATTGATTAAAATCATATTATTATTATTATTTTCTAAGGTCGTCTGATTTTATCTGCGTTGTATAATATATAAGAAATATTGGCTATCTGCCACTACTTTCTTTTACCTACAGATCCACTTTGATCGCCACAAGAATAAAAATAATCAGGTTGTTCACAATTCACACACTACTGAATACATATTTTTTATTCATTGAAAATTCATTTTATACAATTTAAAAATGTTGAACATTTTCTTTGCAAATATTAATCCCATGAGAACAAACAAAGAATGTGATTTATTTTTAAGGAATGTTATTGATAGCCCTTTAAAACAACATAATATTTTGTTTATATAAACGTATTTATTGAATCTAGAAACCCACCATTTTATTGAATATGTATTTATTCAAGGAAAGCGTTATGTTTTTATACATACATTCCACACCAAAGTTTTTAATGGCTTATTTTAGCTGGATGTTCTCAGTGGTGTTGTAATGAAGCGCTCACCTCAGGATCCCATGTTCATGGGTTCAAACCCAGTCGGGTTCTAAGCATTTTGCTTAAGAGATAAACATCCGTAACTTTACTTCTTTAGGAGAGGAAGTAAAGCCGTCAGTCCCATGTCGATGGGGGAATGTATAAGAACCCTGGAAGGTATGTGAAAATACCTTTCCCGGCAAACCTTTCGCGTGATGGTACTGTATGATTAGTCTGTTTAGAAAGGGCACGTTAAATTTCTCAAATAGATATAAAAAAAACCACTTGAGTTTCTCGGCAGATACTTGTTAATAATTTGGGGGAAATGGGTTTTACTAGTATCTATGTTTATATCGCTAAGAGTTCTTTTGTTTTATTATAAACAAATATGTTCTATGAAGTATATTTTAATGGAAGCATTGCTTATTTTTAAAAATTGAAACGATTTTGGTTTCTTACCCTGTTAGGTGGCGCTTCTTATTTCCGAATGCCAATTTTCGGAACTGTTTAGTAGGTATAAATCGATTATTTTACAATTTAGCCTTGCAACGCTATCTAGTCTATGCAAGAGTAACTAATTACCAGTTGAGATTTGGAGAGGAGTTTTTGAATGGAACTTTATTAAATTAAATATTAATCTTAATAAATGTCACGTGTAAATATTGTAATGTTTCTGGGAAGATATTTTATCTTACAATGTTTTAATTCGTGGTTTGTCTATTGTTGCTGCTTTTATAATGACATTGTTAAGCATTGGGAGTTTTTATAAATATGTTTGTTTTTTATGTATATGCTTGAATATAAAACTTTTGAATTGATTTAGAATATTTTAAAAATATATTAGTGTTTTTGTTTATTTCTTAGGAAAAATTGTTAGTAAGTTATCTTACGCCAAGTATCTTAAAACCCAGGGCGAGTTCTCGCTTTGAAAATATACGATACTTCAATGTTTTTAAAAGGAGGCCAAGTCCTCATGTGACAGTTTAATATAAAATCTATGGAATTCGATACTATATAAAAGTCAGAATTTGTAAACATATCTGAACCTAATATTTTCACTTTGAGAGCTGAAGGTTTCAACATTGATGAAACCTGAATACTTTATCATCCACCAGTAAATGTTGTCATCTGAAGACATTGATTTTGACTTAGGATATTAAAGGTGAGCTCACAGGACGTAGCGAGAACATATTTTATTTTAATAAAATATATAAATTATATAACTACCAACTAACTAACTAACTAACTAACTAACTAACTAAATAGCTACTATTGTCTGTCAACAGTAACAATAGGTGCCGCGTGAGCTAACCTGCAACTCTCGCAGTAGACTAGACTGCCGATGACAGGTAGATAGAGGTTCGAATCTGGGTCTGGTGTACTGAGGGTGGTTTTTACAAAATTGTTTTCCACTCTCCCTCCACGCAAATGTTTCTACACTTCCTATAAATATAATCTTCCTAATCCCTGAAAACCATTAGCGTGACTAGTACATAAACGTATAACCCGAATGGGTAGTAAGACGTGGTGATAAAAACCATAACAATAACTATATATTGGTGAATGCATCCTTATGAGAACAATATTTCCTGTTGAATTCCTTTTATTACTTGGAGACATCAGATTTATTTTTATTAATTCAAACATTTTAATTTTGCTGCACCGTATTAAATTTAAATTGATAAATTGTAATATTTAATTTAATTTGATTATTGTTTTATTTTTATAAATATATGTTTAGATCATTTATTAAGAAGGCTTGCCATTGGTAAGGTTGTTGTTTAGTTTTTTTATGATATTAAAATAATATAATCCTTCTTAAAATTGATTTGTGCTACTATTCTTTGAGTGTTGTACCTTATTGCCCATGTCATTTGTGTGGTCTTTATTAGCTACTGTGGGCCCCACTGGTTTTCCCCGCGGGAAAATTTAAATATCTAAGTACTGAAAAATACAAATACAATAATATCCAAAATAATTTAGAATCTATAAAAAAGGCCATAATTCTCTAATTATTATGATTATTGAGTTTTTATGAACACATTTTTATTCATGCATACTGCTAGACTATACAAACATGCAAGTTTTAATAAATTGTATTTTGGAGATTTGATTTATAAAATTATTTTATGATCTAAAATCTGAAAATTCAAATAAGCAACTTGCACAAAGTCTTAGCTCACCAAATCACTTTTGTAATTATTTAATTTAGTCTTATGTTAATTTTCCTTGGCTTAATAGAAAGTTAATTGTGAACTTCATCCTACCCATGTGGAAAAATCATGTCTGGCCAGAACTGGTCCATATCTTGGCCAGATTTACCCAGATATAGGTCAGATCTTCCCATATATGGGCCAGATCTGGCATTTTCCCCCATGGGTCCGTAGCTGACACCTCTGAGTGTATGTACAGTACATGATGCCCATTAAGTCTGTCCTCATTTGTAGAGTTCCTCATGCATGATTTCAATAGATTTAGGTACGAGAAATATATAGGTGGGTAGTAGGTCTGGGTAGGGGAGTTCAACCCGCCCCCCCCCCATGTGCATATTTAGGGGGGGGTCAAAGGGTCAGATGACCTCCCTGTGAAAGTTAGAAAATTAATACAAAATACATTATGACAGTTTAAATTTTAGAAAGGAAATACAACACAGGTAAATTATACATTTTTTTACGCGCAGACGCCTCTTAAGCCGTGTTCAACATGCGTTATTCATCCACGTTTATTAAACTTTCGATATGACTCATGCGAGTGTGGAAAAAATATTGGCTTTATTTGTCATGCAGAGCGAGTAACGAACACTGTTCCGCATAGAGACGGTAGACTATCACACATCAAACTACGGGGTACTCTGCAGTGAATGTAATAAGCGTTACTGGCAAAAAAAACTAATTAATAATGTAAGTGAAATAAAGAGCAACAAAAATGGCCGATGGCTCGTGGAGGGGGGATGGGAGGCAGGCGGGGAGCTGGCTATGAATGACAGCCAAAAGTAAAAATAAATCAAAATAAAATTAATATAAGTGTATGCCATTATTCTTACCACTGAGAGGTATCCATGAGTCATACAGTGCACAGGGTCATTCTATTTTATTGAAGTCTTTTGTTACAGATCTCGATTCAGTTGGAAGCATGGTTTTTCATGTTTCTCCAGCAAGCATAGAATGGACATCTCCAGACTCCAACCATGATTGTGTTGAAGGCTACGAGGTATGTTGGAACTCAACCACATTTGACGAAACATACTCGAACTGTAGCAATCTGTCGAATGATACAACGAGTTATACCCTCGCCGAAGATATTCAAGTCTGTGTTGAATACAGCGCCTCTGTGGTGGTATTAGGTACTGATGGCCAGAGATCCCCTACAATGGAGTTCTCCTTTACCTATACGTCTCCAAACGACGTTGGTAAGATATTCTACTTATCTTCCCTTTACTTTTTCATTTCGAGAGAAAGTATTGTAATCGCGGGAAAAAAAATCAATCTCGAGATTATGGCAAATTTTTAAGTTTTATGTGAACACGAACCCAAAAAAGTAGGTTTGACAATTCTGTATGTTTGTCTGTCTGACCCTGGCCACGGATCCAAAATGGTTCTATGAATTTTGTCCAGACTTTAAGATACTATAAGGCTATACCACAAAATGTATTTTCTTTATCATAGCCCTTTAATTAAGAGTAGCAATAAGTTTCATATTTCTAAAAAACTCTCATTACGATTGGAGTCAATGATCTCTTCACCACCCCTAAATGCCAGACCTCTCTCAGCTAGAAAGATNCTCCTTGCACTTGTTTTTCCAACAACAGCCAACATGCGTATATTCCTTGCATCGAAGATTTTACGTCAGCAAAGAATTGTTGTGGTCCTAGCTTTGTTTTAATAAAATAAGGTTATATTTTTACTGTAATATTTCTGTATAAAGGGAGGCCCCTTAACTAGGGGGCTGTGGGAGAGTTGCCTCTTTTGACCCATTATAAATCTGGGCCTGTTTGGAAGAATTTGGGGGTTTCAACAATGAGTGACTACATCTTACAGCTACAAAAATTAATCAGGCTACTTTCATATGTTAATATATAGTACTCTGCAACAGTCCATTTTGCTTAATCGTATCAAAAATGATAAAATATAATAATTATGGTTACATTTTGTAAATATTGAAGGCTAATAACCATTTGTTAGATTTATTACCTCAGCTCAACTATAAAGAGTGTAAGCTACTGAACATGTGGGGTCCACTTCAGTGGCAGAGATAAAAAGAATTAAAAAAGTTAATAAAAGCATGTGCGCCATTTGACCTTGTTTCTGAGTTAAAGTAATTTTTGTACTTCGGTAATGTGGACTGCTAAACGTTATAGAAGTGCTAAAAAATGACCTGTCATACAATGGCTCATTCCTTCAGATACACATACCCATAACATACCTAGTCAACAGGTCAATGGATAGATATCGAGAATAATATACAAACAGTTTAATGGAATAATTTTGCCGTAGTTTTAACATGGAAAAAAGGGCAAATGTGACACATGTTTATATGAACACTTTTTTAATTGTTTTTGTCTCTCCTGTTCACCACTAAAGTGGGTTCCACGTGCTAAGGTACACTGTGTATATTAGAAAAGATATGCATTTTATTTTTTTGCACAATTAAATCAAGCACTTGCTACTATAGCGATACCTATAATAGGTAAACTAAACATTTAGAGAAAGTTTGTGCATCGTATTTTGAACAGTTTTTGTTTTAATTTTCAGATCTTCTCGTTAATACCAACATTACAGTGGAGAGCAGTTCAATAAGCCTAGAATATGAAACATCGTACGACTATCCGTTTTGTGGGTTCAATGTGACTGATTGCTTTTCTTCTGATACCAATTTTAGCGATTGTATAAGTATGAGTGGGCAGGGAGGTGGCTTGGATATGTCAGCTGACTACTATTCTCTGTCAGCTTGTACTACCTACTATTCCACCCTCACTGTAACTGTTGTTTCTGTATCACAAAGCCAAACAATCACAAATGTCAGACCAATCACAACAAACTCTACAAGTAAGTAAGCTAAGATATTATTTGTTTAGATTTCAAGTTTCGGGAACTGTATCGAAATTATACAGACTGTTTGAAAAGAAACATAACACACAGATAGTTTTTAAAATAAATTATAGCACCACGTCTTACTACCCATTCGGGTAAACGCTTTAGTACTAATCACGCTATTGGTCTAGGAATTGAGAAAGTTGAATTTAG
>CABFOV010000044.1:205459-223627 GCA_902141375.1 Timema poppense | reverse complement strand
AATTTAGCGGAAGAGCACCCGCATTTGCTGAAAGAAGAGTGGAAAACAATTTAGGAAAAACCACCCTCAGTGCACCCAACTGGGAATGATCTCTGATCGCCCGGTCTTCAGCAGTCTAGTTTATTGTGAGAGTATCGCTTGGACCATGTGGCCACCGAAGCGGACATCTACAAATATCGTGAGTCTTTTGTTTAACTTTATCAAAACCGTGACATTCGACAATATTATTTTAACGTTGATGAGTTTTTTTACTAACTCAAAAGGAAACAAATAAATCTTAAAATAAAACTAATACATTTGTTTTTTTATTACTAAACCCTGTTTTAATATTTATAAATGATGAGAAACGCTAGTAGAAACAAAACATTGAGGGGTCCACTTCGTTAAGCGATAAATTGCCGCGCATAGGTTCAGCCCTTAGGCAATATTTAATTCCACGATGCCATTTCATCTCATAATCATCCCTACCATTACACATTAGCGTAAGTGCGTATAACCCGAACGGGTAGTAAGACGCGGTGCTAATAATAATAATAATAATTCCACGATGCGTGATTTAAAATATAGTTCATGACAAAATAAAGTCAAAAGATTCAAACAGGACACTTTTTCTTAAAAACTCTATAGCTTAATTTTGTTCATATAAAATTTTGTTAAAATGTGACAGTTCATTTTCAACGAATTTTTAAGGTTATTTGTTGAGCTATGGTACCAGAAAAATGAAAAAGGCCCTTCATATTTGCCTGCCTCTAACAAATACAGTAATTGATTGATAGACTCACAACAGAAAATGTTAAGCTATATGAGAACTTTCAGCGAGCTCTCCTTTCTCCTCTTTACTATCCATACGACAAAGGATGGCTGAAAGTGAAGGGGGAAAGGGAATATAATCGTGGACAGAATAGAGAAGTAGTTCCAGAAATCTATACAGACGATTGTATTCTAAGCCGAGTGGACATAACAGCGATTAATACTTTCTCACTGACAGAGGCGGCCGCCTTAAAGAGCAGTTAAAGTAATTTATTTAACATTTACAATTTTATCTGTAGACTGTTTCTGCCCCCAGGTTTTACAATGATCCAGTCAGTGAACGTTGATAACGCCAATGATAGTAGTGCCACAATATCCTGGCAGCCTGTATATGAGGGCTCGCCATGCTCTTCAGGCTATTCCGTTTGTTATTTGGAAGAGAACTCCACCAAAGCATCTATCTGCAATTCAGTGGACAAGGAGTTAAACAAGATACAACTCCTTAATCTCACGAGTCTAACCGACTATTACGTCAGCGTGGGGGCTGTTTTTCCCGATGGAACACTTTCTGATGAAGTAGCCACGACATTCCAGACGTCAGGTAACGTAATTTGAATGTTTAAGTTGGGGAATGTAGTGAACGAGAGAAAAGGACAGTAATTTTGCAGTTTTTATATCAACACTTTTTTTTTTTAGTTAAAATAAATAAAATATTTCTTCAGTCCACTCCCACATTAAGAAGGCAATAACTGACTTATACTCGAGAGGTCGGGGATTTGGGTTCGAATACTGGATGGGAGAGGTATTTTATTGTATATTTCCTCTTAATTAGATGTGTAATCAGTCTTAGTATATTAGCTCAGTTAATAAAATGTCTGACTACTGAGCTAAGGGTCACGGGTTTGATTCCAAACACGGCCGATCAATTTATCGTCGGTGAAATGTGGGTTTACCCTTTCACAGTGATGAATCTATGACCGGGGACTGGGTGTTGTGTCTGCTGAAGATTTATTATTACTATTATCACCGCGTCTTACTACCCGTTCAGGTTATACGCAAGGTTAGTTTATAAATCGTGTATTAATATAACAACTCTGTTCGGCAATTGCATGATAATTACGTTAGATAATAATAATGAGGTATATTAAGTCTTTGTTTATTTATTTGCGTCTTACAACCCGTTCGTGGCTATATACGCATTTAATTACACAAATGGGGTAGAAAATTAGGATATAAAATTTAGAGAAAATTTTCCCACGTGGAAAGTAGTAGGAAATTATTTTGGTTAAAATAAACCTCAGTACATACCACATACGTCACGGGCATACCACACTAGATGAGATTTTCATAAAATCTGTGTGCCCACCTTGTCGTAAGGAAACTAATTAAAAAAAGGTGTTCTATCTCCTAAGAGGTTAAAGAAAAAGTAACAAATATTTTGAGATACTTATATTTAATTACTCTATGGCATTACAGAATTATTGCGTTACAACTTAAGTAGTATCTCTTTACAACTAAAGCTCACAAAATTGTATTAATATATTTGACAATATCTCAGAAACTGTTTGTTTTATAAAAATATATTTCATATAAAAGTTTTTTTATTTTTAATAGTACTACAATTATGCAATGATAAGTAATTTAGTATCTCTAATGTTTTGTAAAGTACCCTAAAATTCATTTTCATATGAAAATGGAAATAGCCATTTTATTTATAATCTTAATCAACGTCTGGATACGAATTTTAATCAAAATCGTCAGAGCCGATTTTGAGAAAATAGTTTTTTTCTCTTTTCGTTTTTTTATTAATCTACTCTTAATTTTAGGGTTAAACAGACACACAGAAAAATCAAACCACTTGGGGGGCAATAAGACGTTGACATCCATCAACATTTCAAGGCATATTATTTTTACGGTCGCAATCCTTTACCTTAAGTGTTCAAAAAGTTAAAATAAATATATATATAATTGTGTATAGCTTGAATGTTATTAGTTTTATAAATATATGATTTAAATAAAAGCTTTGTATTATAAATTCAACCTACATATTCGCAATGATAAGTAATTTTATATCTCAAAGAGTTACGGAGATATGATAAAAAATAAAAAATTTCACATCAGACCGGAACACTTAAAGTCATTTTGCCGGAATATTGAGAGTAGCCATTTTGTTTGGAATATTTACATATGTTCATAAACAAATCAAAATCGTTCGAGCTGATTTTGAGAAAATCGATTTTTTCTCTTTTTGCCCTTCAGTAAACTACACTTAATTTTAGGGTTAGATATCCAATTCCAAAAACCCCTATGGGTGACCCTATGAAAACCCTAGGTAGCAGGTTTTAGCCCGATCGGTAAAATGGTTTAGGCTCTAACAGGAGGTACATACATACAGACAGACAGACAGATAAACATACAGATATACGGAAATTCAAAAACCACTTTTTGGGATTCGGGGGGTGGTGGNCGATATTCATAAAAACCTCGATTTTTATTTTTTTGGCGATTTCAATACTTTCTCTACCTGTGAGATAGCGAGAAAGTAAAAATTTTGACCGCAAAGAAATATGTTTGAATTTTATCTACTGTTAATCCAACCAAAATCAGGGTATAGGTTTACAAACTTTTGTTTTAATCTCGAGTACAAACTATCGTGTAAAAATTAAAATCAAAATTAACCCTTTTTAAAAGGTCAGAAACCTGCTAATAAGTTTTGCCTACATTTTGTCGAAAACAATATTAAAAAAAGTATCAAACATCTTCTTAAATAATTCGGGATTTCTAAACGTCTGTAACTCCTCCTTTCACTATCATTTTCATGAAAAATGAATAATTGGAAATGATTAATTGAGAATAGTGAGAGCTCACCTTTAGTTATAAGTTTCTTTTATTCTATCATGTGCCCAAAAAAATACTTTCTTTGTATGTTTCAGATAATGTGACACATGCCACTGATCGATATGAGTAATGAATTATTATATATGGCCTTGTTGATAATATTTTGGTCTGGAGTGGCAGTTACAATAGAAGTGTCAATTTGTGTATAAGGACACTTATATCCAAAACATAGTTTTTAATAAAAAAAAAATGCTTGAAGTTATACATTAAAAAGAGCTAAAAGACCATTTTATGAGACTGAATGAAATATATATGAACTCCAACTAGCGTTTATATTTATTTGATTATATTGTAATATCCTGTATCTCATGTAATTTATTGCAATAAATATCCTATTTGCTTGCCTATCCATTCCGATCACTTTCTCAAAAAATCTAATATAAGCAACTTATTGAAAAATAAATAAATAAACACATTTTTAGATTTGGTTGCGAGTGAACCTCACGCATTTTATTTCTACTTTATATAATATAGAGCAAACCCACTGCCTAAGACTGCATGACTACCGGTATGGATAGCTTCAAAGCAAATCAACCTAAAAAGCATACATATATTCCATTCATGGTAGGAATTACTCCCTGAAAGGTCTTTTTTCCTACCAATATCCTACTATATAATAGATTTCTGGTAGAGAAAAAGGCTTTTCAGAAAACAATTCCTACGCTGAACAGACTTTACGTACCAAAGGAAAAGTGAGGTGCTAGTTGACTATACTTTAACTTGTACCCTTGTACATAATTATATTATTAAGATCTCTAAGATTTAAATCAATAATATGTTTGTGATGATAAACAGTATCCAATATTGTTCAATATAAGTTTTATCTTTTTTTAAATTTAGTTGTGATTCTTTTTTTTTACTCGGGCAACGCTAGACTCTATTAGCTATTATTTAATAAATCCACCCAGATTACTAAAAGCAAATAAAATACATCTACAGTATAGCTTAACACCGGTGTAAAACATTAAATAGAAAGGAGTGACCAAAACAAAACAAAAATACTCGGCTAACATCAAAATATTAATGAATTTTTATGTATGGACAAACATTTTTTTAAACTCTAAATAAATGATATCAATGAGCTTAAAACTTTCAACAATATTTCATATTTCATTATATAAGTATGAAAAGCGTAGCTATTAAATTATGTTACTTAGCTAAATTAAAATGGTGGCTTATTATCGTAATACTTCAGAACACACCCAGTAAAACTATACTCCGACTAAGGATAAAAGACTTAAAATACCATACGTCTTGAAAACACACGATAATTATAATAATTACATTCATGATATTGTTGCATTTTACATTCATATAATGGAATGGCCTATCTTTTATTATAAAATAACCAAATCACATCAAATATAACAAAGAACTGTAGAATATATCACCAAATCCAAAGAGGTTTTATATTCCACTAAATACAAACACGTCTTGTCACTAAATTACATATAATTATCTAGTAGTGTGAGTTTATAATTTTAAAACCTGTTTTTAAGTCACTATAAATGTTTTATTAGTACAATGAAAGCCTCAAACTAATAATATAGCTATAGATAAGTACCTTATAGTGAATAATATTGTTTCTTTAAAATTACTCACAAATAGGCTACATCCAATTTAATTGCTAGTTTATAAGTAACATGTTTGGTAATATTTATATTTTCTTACATTTTCATTAGATATTTTAAATAATGTAGCTTTAGAAATAAACCATGCATACTTATTGGTAAAAAAAACAACTTATTATTACTGTGACTGGTAAGACATAAATACCATGTACTTATATGAGAATAGAATTAATTAGTTTGGTAAATAACCAATTTAATCTTATATATAGTTGTTTTAATACATTATGTGTAATATATAAGGGAAATAGAAGCTTAGGAAGAATGAGGATTCAAATATTGGATGACTTGGAGTAAAGAATACTTTTCTGGGAGCTGAAGAGGAGGCAGAGAACAGGGAGCATTGGAAGTCTGTTTCACTGGCAAAAGAAATGGACCTGTCGTAAGACAGAACACTTAATAATAATAATAATTTCAATTTCACTTTCCTTTATTATAGTGCTGGCCAACAGTTGTAAGACCTATAACAGGCCAGCATTGAAAAGTAAACAAGTACCATACAAATACACATATTTACACGAGAAAATAAGATAAACAAAAATGGCTAAATAATGTTATATAATGATGAATAGTAACAAAAAAAAGTAATTAATAATGATATAACTCTCTGAGTTTAGCTTTTCTTTTATGATAGAAGTCGAATTCGACAAATCTAGAATTGGCGCTATGGACACAACGACCTAAGGGCTTACCTTGTAAGAGCTATCGAGAAAAAATAATTTTGAATTACGAGAAGCCCGAGAAGAAATATGAACGCCTACATGATCAAGGGCAAATTTGCAATAAATTTTGTTATTGAAAATATTAAAAACAAAAAGGGCATCACAATAAAGTCAACGCGAGAAGAGAATTTGGAGCCCTAAGAGGTTTCGAATTCTGTCAAAATCATAATAAATCCGGTTACTGAAGAATTTATCATAGCACGCAGCGACAAATTTTCTTTGAACGTTTTCCAACCTAAGAAAGTCAGTTAAGGTAATGGAATTCCAAGCAACAGTAGCATATTCGAACTTAGATCTAACCAGGACGTAGTACAGACATACAAAACAGTCAACTTTCTTAAATGATGACGTAATAAATTTAATAAGTCCAAGTACTTTCAATGATTAGGAAATTACATGGTCAACATGATAGTGGAAAAAAAAAGTTTGTTATCCAAGAGAACACCAAGATAATTAATATAAAGGGTGCGAACTATGTGTTCATTGCCCAATTTATAAGTAAAAAATAAAGGATTAGTTTTCCTAGTAAAATATATAAATTTTGTCTTAGATTTATCAATAAACATTCCATTTTCAAAAGACCGTTGTTGAATACCATTTACACCATTTTGTAACTCTTTACAATCTGCAATAGATTTGATATTTTAAAATAATTTTACATCATCAGCAAAGCGTAAATAACTAGATGAGTTCAAATATTTATCAAGCTAATAATAATAATAATAATAATAATAATGTAAGATTTGTATAGTTAGACTATTATGTTTGTTTTAAATCTAAATTGTATGTCAAAGTTGGTGGCGTAGTTTATACCCCTCACTTAATTAGGGCAGGTTTGGAATCTGACTTGATTTGACACCCACACCCACACTCAAATTACATATTATTCTTTTTCCAAATCTACCGACATAGGAAAAGTCCGTAACTTCCTTACCCCGCCTCTGCCCCCCCTACACATATGGTGAACCTACAATGCATTAGAACTTAATAAAACACAAATTGGGATCTTTAAGTAAATTAAAAGGTTTTAAAAACACTTTCGTTTATTTGTCTAATATAAAATTAATGATACAAATACATCCTTACTTCCTCCCTTTAGATAATATTTTATGTAAAGACTATTTTAGATATTCGTTCATAAAATGACAATCTAGCCAACAGAAAAACACTCAAACTTCCTTCAAACTGGTTTTTAATTAAATAGTAATTGATATAAATATTAAATTTACTATATGTTTAGTTTCCTAAGAATATTTGTTTCTGTATTACGTATATATTGTATTATATTTGTAGATATGTTCAGAAATGTTCATATTTGGATATCACTAGAAAATTAGATATTTTTTCAATATGAATATCTCTATTTATCTGAAAACATTCTTTAGATATTTAATGCATATTTCAAAAGGGCAAATTAAATATTATTTTTAATGTATTTTTAATATTTAAGATATTAAATACTTCACACATGTAGTATGTAGAAGATATATTGTAACATACATCTAAATATGCAATTTAACTTAAGTTATCATGTACGTAGTAACATAAATAATTATTTATGTCATGGTTGACAATGGGAAAATACCCAGCTTGAGTCATAGTTAAGTTTTGAAATATATTTAAAACGAAGATATGTCTTCGTAAATAATTTTTTTTTTCGATAAACAATATCATGTTTTTACACTCAAGATTATGTTACCTGTTTAAAGAGTGATTAAAAAATGATACTTCCAAGATTTATATTAGTAGCGAGATAATTTTAAGTTGAAAATAGTAATGGGTCGTTTACAATCAGTGGCAGCGGTTGTCCCAAGTCTAATAGTAAAATCCTTTTTTTTCAAAAGTGAATGGTTAAAATGAAATGTAGGCGATTTTTTTTCATAATTAAGAAATAAAAATAAAAAGGAAGACATTTAAAAAAATTATGTCAATATAGAAAACATTAGATGACTGTACTGAGGCTACGAATCCGACAGTCGGGTGTGATTGATGAGCCATAAATGAACAAATCTTGATGTACTATTATAGAATAAATTGATAAATAAAATATTAGATTTTAAGCTAATAAAATAATCAGTTCATAGCTAACCTCCATGTATCATATAAAATAGTGTTTCCTGAACTAATGTATGTGTGCCAGATGGGTACAACTTAAATTTGGCATAGTTATAGAATAAAACCACCCCTTCACACACAAATATACACCCTATATACCTTCCTCACATATACATAATTTTTTTTGCACGCCTATTTACTAATTACACTAATGGATTAGGGATTAGGAAGGGTTAATTTAAAGAAAGTGCATCCACATTTGCGTGTAGGGAGAGTTGAAAACCATTTAGGTAAAACCACCCTCTGTGCACCAATATAAAGTTATGTATCCGGTATTTTATCAGAGGATGTGGCTTAAAATAAAACTGTATAGTCTAGTAATATTTTAGATATAAAGTATTTAGTCGTAGACAGTATGTTCAAACTATTGTTTATTGTAAATAATTGTACATGACATATTATGTAATTTAAATAGTTAGTTGTACATTTCTTCGCCATATCCTTCACTCCATGGCTTAGGTAGGATATCTGCTTATTTCATCATCAAACATTTTACATCCATATATTCCTGAGTCTACCTATGAATAGTCTTCCGTTTATATTATATTCTAAAACTTGTTTTGTTAATTGATACTCTTGCATCCGCTATATATAACTGGTCCAATTCTTTTGACAGTCTGTCAATCTATGATTGATGTTGTGGATATTAATTATTTTTTCTTATCACCACGTCTTACTACTTATTCGGGTAATACACTTATATACTAATTAAGATAATTGTTTTAGGGATGAGAAAGGTTATATTTAGTTCAAGTGTACCCGAATTTGCTTAGAGGTAGAGTAGAAAACAATTTTGTGAATAACACTTCAAGTAAACCCAACCGAGATTCGAACCTCAATTTCCCCGTCATCGGCAGTCTAGTTTAATAAGAGAATAAAGGTGACCTGGTGGTCTAGGGGTAAGGTGTCAGACTTCTGTGCTGGGGGTCCGGGGTTTAATCCTAGGTCTTGTCACAGATTTATCTGATTGCCAAACCCTTACTTCACCTCTGACAAGACGTGTATTAATCACAACTTGTGAATGTGGGGGAATGCCAGGTCTCCACCGTGGTTCGGATCCCACGTTAAGCTGCAGGTCCTCCATATAATCTCATACTCACCCTACCATTGCACATTAGAGTAAGTGCGTATAACCCGAACGGGTAGTTAGATGCGGTTATAATGACAACAATACTAAGAGAATAGTTCCTTAGTCCATGCGGCCACCAAAGTGGGTAGAAATTTCTTATATATTATTTTATGATTATATCAGACTTCGTACAACCTTTTAATTGTCTCAAGAATTTTATCTCAGATGCCTGTACCCTACTTTTATCCATCTTTCTCATTGTCCACGTTTTACTTCCATAGAGTATTAGAGGAGCTACCATTGAAATATTTCCAATGCTATACATTTCTCGCATGTTAATTAAATGTGTGTGCGCTCCCATTCCCTAAGAATTGGCAACCGGTCATCACAGTAATTAGTACAAGGGTGATTAAAAAAATAAAACACCGTGGCATTTGACTAGATACAGGATGGGAAACTATACTTTGAAATAAACATCTTCAGTGAGTGGTTTGGATCAAGATCCAACCTTTGAGTCAAAGTTATGACTTATGACTGTTAGATATTGCGGCAAAGTCTTGTCGGCTACCTTGAAATATAAACAGGTAAGAAGCGGACCTTATCCGTTAATGATTGACATGTGTGGCGACACACGGAACTGATATACTTTCCTGCTAAAGTATAGGTAGTTATACAATAAGTGATTTTAGTGTTTAGCTCTAGCGTTTTCTGTAGAGCATTCTAATTCAAACTTAGCAAAAAATATTTGAACAGAAGAAAAAACAAAACTGTGTTCAGTGTGATACGAATCCTTAGTATGTTTTCGATTAAAATGTCATTTCTTCCAATTAGTGTAATCGTGATTGCAGGGATTTCTTTAGTAGAAAATCAAAATTGCACAGGTAAGGCAACTATTTTTAAATGTACCTAATTGTGAGACACTTTGTATTTTGTCCTTTGGATAATATTTATAAGTACAAGAGTACACTTTATTAAATGTAATAATAACAGTCTTACATCGATTACTAAACATTTCAAAGTTTAATTTTCATTTGAGTCAAAATATGTAAATTGTGTTTTAGTCTAAATTTTATTGTGAAATAATTTTAATGACAAGTGTTTTATTTACCTTTCTGTATCTTAAGAGTATTTATTTAGGATTAAAATATAGAAATAGAGAAATTGAAGAAGGAATGTAAAAATTAAACTGTAGTCTTCCTCCCCCCCAGTTCACTCGGATGGGATTAGAACCTAGTTCCATCATCCTGAATCAAAGTAGAGAATGTCAGTCAACTTCCTTGACACCGACTCCCTAAACTTAAGTACGCGATAAAAAATAAAGTGTCTCATTTCTGTGAAATGCTAAATTCTGCTATCTGACAATTCAAAAGATAACGTAAGTAACCCACAAGTAAATGGTGATGTAAGATGTATGTCCAAAACTAACACCAGCTTATTTAAGAAAATAAATAAAAGAATATATTTTGTTCATACGTTATCATTATAATCTATATTAGTTTTAGCCAATTAAAAAAAATCTGTTATCCGTAAAATACCTTGAAATTTTTCAGACAAATTAATAAATATTATTATTGATCATGTAAAACTATCTTCAAATACACATTTTAAACTAAACAATTTGAGCAATTCCTTGTGCCAATTAGGTGTTGAGCTAATTGCTATGACCTTATTTTAGTGTTATTTATATTTCAATTTCAATAAGAATATTTAGTTGAGATTGTGATAGTCAAAAATCGAACTCGATATTTTGATGAATTTTGCCGTTTCACGATCTTCCGAATTAAAAAAAGTTGTTTTTGCATTTACGTCTGTCTGTCTGTACTTTGGATTAGAGCTTAAACTATTGGACCTATTGGGATAAAACATAGTATCTAGGCTTTTTATAGGGTTGCCCCGAAGGGTTTTTCGAATAGGATACAACCCTAAAATTAAGAGTAGTTTACTAAAGGCCGAAGAGAGAAAAAAACTATTTTCTGAAATCTTTTTAACGATTTTGATTGCATTTCATTTCTAAACATTCATCAATATTCCAAACAAAATGGCTACTCTCAATTTTTAGCCAAAATGACTTTAAGAGTTCCGGTCTGAATCGTGAATTCTATTTTTTTAATCATATCTTCTTAGCTATTTGAGATATGAAATTACTTATCATTGCAAATATGTAGGTATATTTATAGTAAAAAATTTCTTATTCAAAACATATTTTTATAAAAATAATACCTTTTAAAGATATATAACTTTTTTTAAACACTAAGGTATAGTATTGTAACCGCAAAGGTTACCTGGTGGTCTAGGGGTAAGTTGTCGTACTTCTGTACTGGAGGTCCGGGGTTCAATCCTTGGTCCCGGCACAGATTTATCTGATTACCAAACCCTTCCTTCACCTCTGACAAGACATCTTGTGAATGTGAGGAATGCCAGGCCTCCACCGTGGTTCGGATTCCACGCTAAACTGTAGGTCCTCCATTTCATCTCACAATCACCCTACCATTAGACATTAGCGTAAGTGCGTATAACCCGAACGGGTAGTAAGACGCGGTAATAATAATAATAATAATAAATAGCGAAAAGTGAAAAGAGTCGATTATTTCAAAATCGGCTCTAACAATTTTGATTAAAATTCGTATTTAGGAGTTGATTAAGATTATAAATAAAATGATTATTTTAATTTTCGCATAAAAATGACTTTTAGTGTACTTTACAGAA
The DNA here is from genome assembly GCA_902141375.1 of Timema poppense. NCBI lineage: Eukaryota > Metazoa > Arthropoda > Insecta > Phasmatodea > Timematidae > Timema > Timema poppense. The sequence goes on along the minus strand of CABFOV010000044.1, from coordinate 211,739 downwards.
GCAGAAATTTCCGTATTTTCGTAACTATATGAGATACTAAATAACTTATCATTGCAAAATTGTAGAACTACCAAAAATAAGACTCTTTTATTTGAAATATATCTTTATAAAACCAGTAGTTTCTGAGATATTGGCAAATATATTAATACAATTTTGTGAGCTTTAGTTGTAAAGAGATACTACTTAAGTTTTAACGCAATATTTCTCTAATCTAGAAAGTAATTAAAAAAGTAAGTCTCTCAAAATGTTTATCTTCTCTTTCCTTGAACTTCTTAGGGGAAATGTTTGTACAACAATGATTTCTATATAATTTTAGGTTCAATAGTCAATATTATCTATTTTATTGGTCAAAATTTATAAATCAGGATTTTCATACCAATTCGATAACCATAAAATGTGCAACCCCTAATAAAATGTCAAAAATGTTAAACAGAAGTCGACATTTTAATACAATGTGTTGACCCTTAGGGACTCAATATAAATATATTTTTTATTGTTCCAAATACACAAATGAAGACTTTAATTCCTTAAAAAAAATTATAAAATTTAAAACCGGGAATAAAAAATGCTTTACATAATTATTGCACAATTTGTGCTTGGGTTTTCTAGTGTATATTATTTCATTTACGTATATTATGAGATATGAGTAAATATCCTAATTTTTAAAGAATAGATCGAGAAAGTCCATGTGGAGTTCCGTACCATTTAATTACCTTATCATCACCATAATCATTATGAATTGTTTAAAACCTTTGGCTGGATTAGTTTAGTAAAATTACTCCATACCTCTAAGTTTTTCCATCATTATTCTTCCCTTACTATACTCCTTTCTTCTACTCTCACTCGCATACTTGCTGCTATCTCCTCCCTTCATCTATTCCGTGCTCTCCCGTGTGGTCTTTTCTATTTGGGTTTCTTATCTTTTCCATTCTCATTACGTGTTCATATCATCTCACTCCTTATTCCTATACAATCTCATGTACTGTACAACGCACGTACAATTTAATTTAAAACTATTAATCTGTCTCAAATAAAATAATGAATTTTGTCCATAGTGTCCTGTTTGGCTTCCTGTTTCAGTTATCGAACCCGTGTCCAACATCAGCGTGAGTAACGCCACATCCCCGGCAGTAATTAAATGGACCGCTTCCAAATCGAGCAACACTTGTGTCACAGGCTACGAAGTGTGCTTGAATGTTATCACGCTCAGCGACTCAAACACAACTTGTAAGAATGTGTCCAAGAACGAAACGAGTTTTGTCATCAATGGAAATACCCATCACTGTATCACTTACAATGCCACCATCACGACATTGGGTGTTTTTGGTTTGAGGTCCGAGCCTTTTTATTCGACTCAAGTGTTCTTGCCCACAGTTAATATCGGTAAGATACTATTATTATTATTATTATTATTATTATTATTATTATTAGCACCACGTCTTACTACCCGTTCGGGTTATACGCACTTACGCTAATGTGTAATGGTAGGGTGATTGTGAGATGAAATGGAGGACCTACAGTTTAACGTGGAATCCGAACCACGGTGGAGGCCTGGCATTCCTCACATTCACAAGATGTCTTGTCAGAGGTGAAGGAAGGGTTTGGTAATCAGATAAATCTTTGCCGGGACCGAGGATTGAACCCCGGCCGCCAGCATAGAAGTCTGACACCTTACCCCTAGACCGCCAGGTCATCGGTAAGATATTGAACTGTTTAGTTTTGTAATGTTTAGTAATAAGTCAGATCGGATATTAGGTAGATCTGGATTTTATTACGTTTGTAAATTAGGATTAATGTCATGATATTAGCCCGCAAACGAGCTGCACCGACAGATTGGCCACCGCATGTTGGGGAAGATAGTGCCAACATTTGTGAATATAAGGTGACATATGGTCAGCTCAACTAACCCTCCGACCATTAATCTCAGTTTTATACACCGGAGCCGTTACTCCTCATGTGTCCTCACGAGACTGAGTTGACCTCGTTCCATAACCACTGCTTCACATAAATATCTGGAAGCACCGGGGATTGAACCCGTGACCTTTGGATCTGTGGCAAGGAACTTCTACCCATAGACCACAGATGTGTCCGTAAATTTGGATTAGTTATCAAAATATACAGACAATAGGCCTATAGGGTTTGTTCTTACAACAACCATAAATATGTCAAGATAAGTTTAAAAATATATAATAACGAACAATTATTAGTTCATAAGTTGACGACTGGGTTTTGAATACCAATCTCCTCGTCAACAGGTCAGTCAGTATAACACGAGAGTGATGCCTTAGACTATCCGACTACTGAAGAGGGTCTTGTCACAGTTGATCAACTTTGTATTTTGTTTTGTTTCAGATAGTCTGATTAATATATCAAGTAATATGAATACAAGTACGATTCTGGTAGTGTCACGAGCTTTCAATCTTTATCCGTACTGTGGGACAAATGTGAGTTATTGCGTTTCTCATCGCAATCCTTATTCTGAAGATTGCGATATTGATATTGAGCCAGGGAATGTCACAAACAATACATTAGGGAACTATTCCGGGACATCTTGTAACCTCTACAATATCACACTCAACCTAACTTATTATTCATCCTCGGTCCTCACCATTTTATCAAAGACCGTGAGCTTCTCCGAAGACTGTGAAAGTAAGTAGTCTTAGACACTCAGGTGTTACACAACATACAGTTAAGTCCTGAATATCCGACCTAAACGGGACTGACAGGTGGTCGGATTGATGAAATGTCGGATAATACGGAAACAAGGGAAGAGTGGGACGAAACAAATAATAATTAAATGGAGGTGCAGTATAGATATGAAATTATTATTATTATTATTATTATATGTTCTTTCTCGTGATAGGTTAATTCCTTTTGTCAGTGAACTTAGACTGCCAATGACTGTTCTCTGCTTCCTCCTTGAACACCCTGACTTTTCTTATTTCCTTCATGCCATATAATATCGTCCTAAGTTCATCTTTCCCTCAACCTTGCCTTCTATGACGTCGTGCATAAAAATTCTTCCTAAGGATGTGTCTGATCCAGTTTGCTTTGTACCGAAGAATCAAATCCAGAATGGATCTCTACTCACCCACTCTTCTTAAGACTTCTTCATTTGTCACCCTGTCTGTCCACCTGATATTCTCAAGTCTTTTCCACCACCAAATTTCGAAACTCTCCAAGTAATGCTTTTCCGGCTTCCCAAGATTCCAAGTTTTTGTTTCATACAGCACGATGCTCCAAATGTAGCTTTTCATCGGTTTATTTCTCATTTACAAACTCAACTTGATAAGAAATAAGGGTTCGTAATAACTCCGTAGCATAAATTATGTACTCATTTGCAATACTATTATTTTATTCGTGTAAACAGATTAAAGGATTTTAAATCAATTAAATGCAACTTTTGTTATTTACTCCATTATACAAAATTCAAAAGAGACAGTTTAAATATTGGTGATTGAAGTTTGTTTCCCAGCTTTGCTTCTCTTCCTTGCGACAAGGTCACGCCAATAGCAAGTTGTACTGTACATGTGTCGGATAAAGCGGAATGTCTGGTAGTCGGGACTTTTCTGTAATTATTATTTTAAGATATATCTGTTAAGAAGATTATAAGTATTATTATTTTATTTTGAAATTGAAAAAATGAAGTAACGATGGCTCAAACTTTTTGAATTGCAAAAAGTTTTTTCCTCATCAATCAACCAAAAAAATACGATTTAATGTACAAAATCTTGGGTAAATACGTTGATAAAAAAAACTTGTAACAAATATTAACAAACATACAAAACTAATCTATTTAAAGTATAATAATTGTTGAAATGTGAATAAACAAATTAAAACCTTGCATAAAATTAACACATCAAATAAATCATTCCCTGAATTTATTCCAAAATTGCTATAAGGGAAATTATGAAAAATGGATGGATCTAAGTTAGGATCAATTGTTTGAAAACATCGATGTTATTAAGTGTTAATTTCTTATCTGTAAATTTGGATTCCTTTCTCCTTATTGGATGGTTGGTTATCTGCCGTCTAAAATAAAGCGTTTATATCGTGGCGACCAGGTAGTAAATATGACCGTGCCATAAAAGGGGGGAAAAGTTTAAGCACGTAGTATACTGAAATGATGGAAGGGAAGATGAAGTTCAAACCTAAACCAGTTTCACCAGTTCTACATGAGATTTATCATCGTGGTTTTATCATCCCTTCTCCAACCTTATGCTGATGCATTTACTCTGAGTTATCCTCCCATTTTTTACCTTTCAGTTTAAGCTGCTAGTGGCCTTGTTGTTAAGTGTACCGATATAAAACCTAAGGGAATGTAAAAGGATGATCAGGCCTAAGGGAACATCAAAAATCACTTAGCGTGAGGATGGAAAACCACATCGTGTACAACCTATCAGGAATAGTACGCTTTTTTCCGGATTTTAAGAAACACACTTTTTTTTGTCAGATATATATATATATATGTGTGTGTGTGTGTGTGTGTGTGTGTGTGTAGGAACCATGGAAATACTTGAAAAAAATATATTTAAAGACCTCTTTTAACCATAATTTTAACTTTAGAAAAGATTGTCTAGCAGATAGCAGCAGCAATAACTCAATTTGTATCAAAATTGGATCTTCCCTCTCTTTCCTTTTTACACTTCATATAAAAATATATTAAGTTGGGATGAGTAAAATTGTAAAATCATCAAATTATTCCATTTTTTGGATATATTTTAATGACAATTAATGAAAAAGGAACAAAGGTAATATAACAGAAATTGAATAAAACCAAGTATCATGATAGAATGTCCGTGAATATGGTATTTTAGTGCAAGATACTTTCAAGCACAATTATAGATGTATTTTTGTTCTATAAAATAAAATTAACTGTTAAAAGAAAGAAAGATAAATATAAACTGCTATGTCCACATTCTTGGTCATTCGTTCCTTGATAATATTAATAATAATAATAATAATAATAATAATAATAATAATAATAATAATAATAATAATAATAAAGTCAACTCTGGTTATAATGAACCTCTACGGACTCAAATATTTTGTTTACTATTTCCGAAGTTCACTAAAACAATTTTTTTTTAATCTGAAAATATTGGGTTAGTGACAAACAAAATAAGGGTTCAAATACAATAACTCTTTATTTAAATCTATTAATTAATCTTAAAAAACGGGTTATTCACTTATATGCTGTTTTATTACTGTATAATGCTTTAGTTAATATTTTTTCCAGATCCTTCTCTAGAGTCTGTGCTTTTTCCACACTTGATTCCACACTATCTATGCAATTTTTTTAATTTCATATACCTTCTCGAAGAAAGGGATTAGTGAAAACAATACTTAAATGTCCACAGACTCCGTACTTTCAGTCAAGCTTTGTGCTACCTAAACAATAATTCAGGTAGATAATTGGTGTCTTCAATTTTAAAAAACCCCAAAAAGTTATGTTTTTAAAGAATAATGATGTTAGAATGACATTTCTTTTAGAAAGTTTCAATTTTTTGGTTCACTAAAACCGAAGTTGAGGGCTCATTATAAAATCATTTTTTTTAAACACACATTAAAATGTATGTGGGCTGGGACCAATAAATTAGGTTCATTGTAGCCGGAATGTTCGCTACAGCTGCGTTCACTTAAGCCAGAGTTGACTGTAAAAACAATAATGCATTTTAATAATCTTAAATAACAAATAAAACTCTTCGTCGTCAAATAGTAACTTCAATAATGGGATATATATTTACAATGGTCTCAATGTATACCACTGTGTTTTGTTTAGTTGTTTCAGGAGCCGCAACCGCTCTACTTTCATCAGCGATGTTGATTATCACACTACTTACCACGCCTTGGTAGACGGGGCTAGAAAATATACCAATATTATCACTAGATAGTGTAACAAATCAGCAGGTAATAGGAACGACTTGTAACCTACTGCAACACACAGCACTTTCTTTGCTTTATTGTGATTTAAAAGTGTTCTTATTTTCTGGCGATACCATTTTATGTGTTGTGAATACAAACAATTGTCTTATCACTGCCAGATTATTGTGAAAAGTTTGATATCTTTCTAGTTATCTCATTAATTAATAAAGCTTTGATAATATAATATATGAAAATATAGTGAATAATGTCTAACCTGTACTTTAAATATATATTTTAATATGCCAGTAAAACTAGTAAAGTAGCTTATGTTTTGTATTAGCTGTGTTACGTATGTATAGTTTTTCTTCCTGGTACGATTCTCTTGCCTAAAATGACGTTAAAGACAAAACAATTA
>CABFOV010000044.1:181812-205348 GCA_902141375.1 Timema poppense | reverse complement strand
CCCGCAGGGCCGAATGGCAAAACCAATGGCGAGACTTCTGGCGACCACGAACAATAATTAGATTTCCACGCCTTAGATCATAATATCTTCAAAGCAACTTGGATTCAAAATAAAATAAATTCCGACTAGTGTTATTTACGCTTAAGAGACGCAAAGCCCAAAATGTTTTTCAATTCCTGTTATATTTTTATTAGTTTTTTTTTATCACTGTTTGTACTAACTCTAACATAAAGCCACTCCTCAGTCACCGTTGGTTGAGGTAAAGAAAGCCCATAATGGCCGATGGTTTACACACGTCCATTACAGACTCAGCCTCAAACTATGAGTAAAGAATGACCCTGGAATGCATCCTGGATAGCTCAGCGGTAAAATATTATGGTGCTAATCTAAGGGTCCCGATTCGATTCCCCTGTCTAAGTGTAATCTTTCAGAATTTACGGATAAGATACTCGATGAGGCAATGTCCGTAACATAAATATCACTTCTATCTCCAGAGCTTCCTTAGTTTCATAAACATTCTACTTGCTACGATGATATTCCTGGACTGGAAACAACAGTTTCTGCACTGTGAGCACACAATATCAAGATACGGATGAACCGGCGGTTCATGACCCGGAGTTCATCTGGGTACAAATTAACTGAGTAGCAGTTCAATTGTGTCCGGTACTTTATCAGAGGATATGGCTTAAATTAGCGCTGTATGGTCTTGGCATATTTTAGTGATAGTGTATTTAGTCATCGGCATTATTTACAAACTATTGGTTAATGTAAATTATTGTATTTTACATATTATGTAATCTACTGGTCTAAGGATAAGGTGTCAGACTTTTGTGTTAATGGTCCAGGGTTCAAATCCCTGTCCCGGCACAGATTTATCTGATTACCAAACCATTCGTTTACCTCTGGCAAATGTCGTGCTTTCACGCTTTGTGAATGTGTGGAATGTAAGGTCCCCACCCATCATCATTCTCACGTATCGTCCTATCACCTGGGGATAGTGTAATTCACCTTAATGGTGTCCCCACCTCAGAAATGAATCACTCCACACGCCAGGAGAGTGGAGGTGATATAAAGTCGAATGGTCAGATCTAGAGAGTTAGCCCCCCCACACATGTTATGTCATTAATATAGTTATCTATATATTTCTATCGTGTTAATTTAAATATTTGTGCGTTCCCATCCTCTATGAATAGGAAATCAGTCATAGCAGTAATTAGTATAATGTTTTTTTAAACTAAATTTATCAGTATTGGCCTGGATACACGATAATAAACTATACTTTGAAATAAACACATTAAAGTGGGTATCTTAGGTCAAAATTCAACCCTCAGAGTCCAGAGTCATGATTTCTAAACAATTTACCAAAGTCTTGTCGGTCACCTGGAAATCTAATATTGTAAGAAGCATACGCTATCTGTGAGCAATTGTCATGTGTGACGACATATGGAACTGATAAATTCTTTGATAATATATAAGTACTTAAGTAACTTTAGTGTTTAGCTATAGCATTTCCTGTCGAGTAGTCTACTTAGAATTTAGCACTGATATATATATTTAATAAGATGTTTTCGATCAAAATATCTCTTATTCCAATTATTGTAATCGTGATTGCAGGGATTTCCATAGTAGAATGTCAAAATGGCTCAGGTAAGTATACTCTTTTTTTAAATGTACTGTAATTATTTGTGAGATACTTTTAATTTGTCCTTTGGTTAATATTTTTAAGTACAAGACTACATTTTCTTCAACGGAATACAGTCTTACATTGATTCTCAAAACCCGAAAGGGTAGTAAGACGCGGTGCTAAATATTATTATAATATTATTATTATTATTATTATCCTCAAACATGTCCAAATTTAATTTTTGCTTGAATTAAAATATGTAAGTTGTGTTTTAGGCCTAGTTTAAATTTCACCAGACAACCATCTTGTTTATCGTTCAGGCTATCTGTAGCTTAAGAGGATTTAGGAGAAAATGTTAGGGAAAGTGAATTTGAAGCAGGGATGTAAAAATTACACAGTAGGCTAGCCTCTCCTTACCCCCCCCTCCCCCCAAGTGCACTCGGGTGGGATTCGAACATGGTTCCATCTTCCTGAATCAGAGTAGAGGACGTAGGTCAATTTCACTGACACCGATAATGTCTCTCTAAAATGAAATACGTGATACAAGTAAAGTGTCTCGTTTCTGTGAAATGTTGAATTCTGCCCTCAAAGACAATTCAGAAGATATCGTAATCAAACTTCAGGGTAAATAATTATGTGCGACGTATGTCCAAAACTAATACCAACCTCATTAATAAAATAAAAACATCTTGCGAATGTGAGGAATGCCAGGTCTCCACCGTGGTTCGGATTCCACGTTAAACTGTAGGTCCTTCATTTCATCTCACAATCACCCTATTACACATTAGCGTAAGTGCGTATAACCCGAACGGGTAGTAAGACGCGGTGCTAATAATAATAATAATAATAATAAAATAAACGATAGAACACATTTTGTTCATACTTTCTTATATAGTATATTATTTTGAATTTTTTTTTCAAAAATCAGTTATCAGTAAGCTATCCATTAATACGATATTAAAAAATATTAAAAGAAAATATTTGTTATAAAAGTTTTCTTTAATTACGTATAATGGTAAAGAAATTCAATCATCAGTCAACTGCCTTGGAATGTTTTCTCATATAAATTATTAGCCTATGCATTTTTGTTTATCATGTAAAACACTCCTCAAATACACAATTTAAACTAAATTATTTGAGCAATTTCAGAAAAAATTCAAAAAAAAAAAATCTATTGTAAACTAATTGAGTTAAATATATTATTATTATTAGCACCGCATCTTAGTACCCGTCCGGGTTATACGCACTTACGCTAATGTGTAATGGTAGGGTGATTGTGAGATGAAATGAAGAAACTACAGTTTAACGTGGAATCCGAACACCGGTGGAGGCCTGGCATTCCCCACATTCACAAAATGTCTTGTCAGAGGTGAAGGAAGGGTTTGGTAATCAGATAAATCTTTGCCGGGACCGAGGATCGAACCTCGGCCGCCAGCATAGAAGTCTGACACCTTACCCCTAGACCGTCAGGTCACCGACAGTTAAGTATACTTGATATGAGACGTGTGTCAATCACAAATTGTGAATGTGGGTAATGCCAGGCCTCCACCGTGGTTTGGATTCCACGTTAAACTGTAGGTCCTCCATTTCATCTCACAATAACCTACCATTACACATTAGAGTAAGTGCGTACACCCCGAACGGTTAGTAAGAAGCGATGCTAATAATAATAATAATAATACTTGCTATGACATTATTCTAGTGTGTGTATTTAAATTGCAATGAGAGTATTTATTTGAGATATAATATACTTTTGAAATAATTGAATTATTTCAAAATAGTTAAGATATCATCCCTATTATAATATTAAATATTATCCTTTATCGAAGGATGATAATAAGATGTGTGTTGATTACCAAAAATAAACTACCTCCTACGTTATAGCATCAATTTCTGGAGCCAAAATTTTTTAAGTAAATTTATAAGTCTATTTAACGACAGTATAAATATTTTAATAAACCTGGAATATGAGTAAACTAATAAAAACACCTCCTTTTTCTACGAAAATTTTGTACAAAACAGACTACATTCGTTTTCAGAAAATAACTATTTATAAGTTAGTAGTGAATATTGAATTTTACAATTGAGTTGGAAATAAATTTCCAAAATAATGGCATCACAAGATACCGTAACTTATAAATGTCTTTAAATATCGTATATAAAGCCTTAAATAATTATGGTGGTGTTTTACAGTTTGTTTCTAGTGCTATTATTTTCACACAAATATAATGTATAAGAATATCAGGGTACTTGTAAATACATATATTTTATGTTCTGTCTTTACCTTTTCTTAAGGAAAAAAATTTAAACCATTAAAATTTTTAACCCGAGATTATGATGGAGAGTTACATTTTTTGTGCCCTTGAACTAAACAACTTTGTTATTATGTCTGTGTTTATATCTATATTTGAAATTTAACTCAAAACAGTTCAACGGATTTCATAAAAAAAATTAAAATCATCTAAACTACCACAGATACCACACAAACACACACATTCTTTAATATTCGAGACTACTTTTGATTAGAGTAGACATTGATTTGTATAAGTACAGTACGTGTGCATGTAATTGTGAGAGTAAAATAAGTAAGCCCGTTGTACATTACATGTATAATTTTTATTTGTAAGATAAACACATTGTTTTTTACTAATATTAATAGGAGACAACAAACAAAAATATGAAAACAAGTTATTTTATTGTAATCTGCACTTTCTCTTTAGATTTGACATTGGAATACATGCATACATACATACATGCATACATAAATACATGCATACATAAATACATGCATACATAAATACATGCATACATAAATATATGCATACATGCATGCATACGTAAATATATGCATACATGCATACATACGTACATACATACGTACATACGCACATACATACATACGTACATGCATACATACATACATGCATACATACATGCATACATACATACATACATACATACATGCATGCCTACATACATGCATGCCTACATACAAACATGCATACATGTATACATACGTACATACATACATAAATACATGCATACATACGTAAATATATGCATACATGCATACATACATGCATACATACATGCATAAATACATGCATAAATACATACATACGTAAATATATGCATACATGCATACATACGTAAATATATGCATACATGCATACATACATACATACATACATAAATACATGCATACATGCATGCATACATACATACATGCATACATGCATGCATACATACATGCCTACATACATGCATGCATGCATACATACATGCCTACATACATGCATGCCTACATACAAACATGCATACATGTATACATACATACATACATACTCCCAAAAATCTTCTCATAGTATGTAAACCTGCCAAAACCCTTTAGAGCGCTGTGCTAACGAGGGGAACGTTCTTTTGAAAATAATCATTATTTTTGGACGAAACATGGATCTATCTTTACGAGCTGAAGCGTATACGCCAAGAGCTTGGAATGGAAACATGCAGATTCACCTGTAAAAATTAAGTAATTACTCAACCAATAGATGGAAAAGTAATGTTACCTTGTTTTGGGGATTCATAAAGACTGATACTGTCACATTACCAGGTGAGGGACTCGGCAGTAAACATTGTTCGCTTAGCCTAGTACGCACTTGGAAAATTTTTCCCGGAAAGATTGTTTACAAAATTGTTTACGATATGTGTTCTAGTATTTTCTAATCTGTTTGCAATTTTTTGCTTCATATTTCCTTTGTGTTTCCAAAAGAGTAAACCATGTTTCTTGTCATCCATTTCAAATGGGTTAAAAGAAATAAAGCTTATGTGTTTGGCAACATTGTCGACAGCAAAACATCGTGCGCTATGTTCACTATCCTGGAACAAACCATTTGTGAAATAACTTCAAAAACCGTACATGCGAGGGAAGTTTCTAAAACCACTGCCATCTTTGAGCTTCAGTTGTCATGAGCTTAACTGCATAATATGAACTATTTTCAAACACTGAACGAACCAACCACCATTTTCTTCTTCTCTTCCTTCTTGAACCATAATAGCAGCAACCTCAGCCGACATCTTTGACTCAATTGATGTCTGGTCGCGAAACAATGTTCAACTGTTTGCAAACAATATGTAAACTGTTTTCATATATTTGTGAGCAATAAGAAACATTTCGGAATAATTTAAAAACATTTGCAAACCATATTTTCAAATACGTACTAGGATTTTCAGTGAGATAATGTGTGTCAAACTGAAGTCCAAAATTTATATAAAATGCCGAGGACAACTGACGGAAGGAATTTTTTTTTATTGCATGGCATCGCTCATCCTAATACTGTTGTCCACACTATTGAAACCTCCGAGAAAATTAAAATTGAGGTATTGGCCGTATAGTACTAACCTCCCCTCTAGGTACGATCACATGTTTGGTCCACTCAAAAATGAAGAGAGGGAGACATTTCTGAGATTTAAAAAATAATAATATAGTACTGGTGGGCCATACTCGGGAATATGAAGCCTAAATGGTCCAATATGAAAGGCAGAGATAAGATAAAGTCTTGCATTAACGTTTTATCAAATTAAATAATGTACTATAATATTTTATCATCCATTAGAAATATTTAATACTTTTTAACACACAATTTTTTTGTTTGGTGGTCCTACACCTTAGTTCAGTCAGTATTTAGTCTGTACATTGAAAGTTTCTGTCTAAATTTCTGTCATGACCAAATTTTTTATAATTTTTAAAATTGCGGCTTCTTTTTCACAGAGGTTGAACTACGGTCTAGGTACAGGGTATTGTGTCTGTTATAAATCTGAGTTTAGTAAGTACTGTGATATAATCAGTTGGTTTAGAAAGTGCTCGCTAAATACCTGACCTTATGTGTTTATATTTTTAGCTTTATATACAAACAGGCTATAGATTAATATTTTTTAAATAAAAGCTGGAATCATATATTTTAATTTAATCATAGTAGCAAATTGGGCGATCGTTCAGATGTTGCAAAGGTCTTGAGTTTGATAGTATGGGCCCATCTTCTGTTTCCAAAACTCGAAATAGAGAAAGCTGGAAAAATAAATATCATATTTTTTTATATTTTTTAAAGGATCAAATAACCTTTAGATTATATCGTTACTAAATAAATTAAACAAAGAAACGCAACTTCTTAGTTCAGCTGAATAATCCAGGGGACCCGGAGATTGAAATCTATTAAGTACATTAAGAATGGATTTCTTCAGTTGTTTTTCATCGGGTATTATTATTATTATTATTATTATTATTATTACCAGTTCGGACTATTCACATATTACACTTAGAGGGTAGTAACTAGAGCTGGATAATTTCCAGCAGATGTACCCACAATTGCGTGGAGGGAGGGGAGAAAACCATCAATATAAATAAAAGCCTTCCATTAGATATGGCTGGAATTCGAACCCTGACATTACCCTCACTGGCATACCAATACAATTTTTTTAAGAGGGTGACGTTATAGAACATGTGACCACTGACATGAGTTTCAAAAAGTTGCACATACATTTATTTCTCCAAGCAGATATTTTTGAATTTAGTTAAAGTTCTTGCGCCTCAATTTGCACCGTTTGGTTAAATATTTAAGCTACTGTTAGTTAAATTCTAAAAAATAAATAAATTATTATATGACTACGGTTCTATATACTGAACAACTGAATGTTGTTAACTAAACATCCACTAGAACTTCCACTGATAGTGGAAGTTTGGTACTAACTTAAAGCTAAAATATAATCAGGAAAGCATAAGAAACCTCGTCACGCCTCTTAGATCTTTGTCATTGCAAATATTTGTCCAATTAATAATAATTACCTTTATTAGTTGTTATTAATAGTTATATGTATATGAACACATATTTATATTGCTACACAACTGTATATATAAAGTCAAAAATACGGATTACTCTCTCTTGACATCTCAAAATATTCTTTAAAATACTATAACAAATTGTTGGTGAATGAATATTTTACCAACGTATTCACTTATTTTTTATATCAATATAAATATATTTTAGAATTAATTCAAGAAATATGCAGCAGAATTTCGAATCTAAAAGTACTGTACTTGTATATTTGGGTTAAAAATTATATACGACGCTCTAATTCTTCAAAGTTTACTCCGTGGCGTGCCAAATTAATCAACCCTTTCAATTAGTAGTGACGTATTCTGAAGTATTCAATCTTACTATGTTCAAGGTTATTTAAATGGCTAGAACATAAACCCAAATAAAAAGGAGTATCTTGAATACTTTTTTTTGTTTCCATGCATGGGATTAAGGATGAATGATGGTTTTCGGTTGTTGAGAGGCAAAATATTAGGTGCTATAGCTCTTTAATAATAATCTTGATTTAGTTATTGAGTAATCAAAGATACTTGTTTATTTCTTTTTTGTTTTCAATTGGTGAAATTAAGGCTCAACATAAAATATATAACTAAACTTTAAGCACATTAAGTGCCTCCATACAAAAACCTCTAAAGGATTAAGGTAAGGGTAATAGGGGTGCAATGCAACTGGATGTGACAGAGAGATCAAGGGGGTCCAGTCGCAAGCCTCCCTGGCCCCTTGACCATAATCCTTTGTACTCTTAGGTTTACATGCATATAATTAACTATGCTAATGTAGTAAGGGTGAGAAAAGGCTTATTTTAAGGGGAATGCACCCATGTTTCGTGGAGTTAAAGAGAGAAAACCTTTAAAATAAACATCCTCACTACACCCAGTCAGGATTAGAAACGATGATCTCACTGTCAACGGAAAATCAGAATAAATGAGCTTGATGTTAAAGCGAGCCGTCTTGGTAACTAAGACACTGTCGCGCAAACGTTCAGCTCTAACGTGATATTTAATTCTACGATTCGTTATTTCAAAATGTTGCTCACAGAAAAATAAGCTCAAAATATTCTAGGGCCTTAACCCACCATATATATATATATATATATATATATATATATATATATGAGTTTTNATATATATATATATGAGTTTTTAATAGAAAAAAGTGTGAAAATGTGACATTAGCTAATTTTCAACGATTTTCTAAGAATATTTGAGGAGCAATAAGACTAGGCTTGATGAAATAAGTCTCTAAATTTAGCCTTCCTCTAACCAATAGCTACAGTGATCTTTTGATAGGCTCAACAACAGAAAATTCTAAGATATTTGAGCTATAGCAGTGAGATTTCTAGTTTATCTTGAGCTAAGAAGTTTTGTAGTTTTCTTCTCTTATTTCCTTAAAATATACCAAGGGTGGTTGTAAGTGAAGGATGAAAGGGAATATAAGATTAGACAGAATAGAGAAGTAGTTCCAGAAAGCGAGACAAACCATTGTATTCCAAGCCGTGTGGCCCGACAGCGATTGATACTTTCTCACTGACCGAGACGGCCGCCTTAAGAGCGTGCATTACATGCCCATCAACTTTGATACAGTCAGCTCTAAATCGAAAACTTATACCTACATTATTACACGTGGATAATTTATGATTAAATATTAATGGAGATAAAGAGTTAATACAAGTTCCTAGTTCTAAACATTGTTGAAATATTAAATGATATGTGGATAGAGACTGCATTGACCAATTTAGAATGGGTTCATAGACAGGCATTGTGTAAAAATCTTCATTCTATCATAATATACACATTGATGTAGTTTTAACAAGAAACTTTGTCACTTTGTCTCCCATCATCACCATGGAAAATTTCGAGTAATCATTCAAACACGAATGCACTACACACATTTCTTGCATATCTTGGTCTTTTCTTTTTCCTTAAACTCCCATACCTCGCGCGAGCCGGTAGCTTAGTTGGGTCTGCTATGATGCACTCTCTTAACCACATGTCTACCTACTTGCCTATCTATTATTAATATAAATGTTAAAGTACAGGGTGGCCCACGGAAAAATAGCCCACCTCCTATATCCAGCAGAACTCCACTCTGAATTGGAGGAGGTCAATCCCCTTCCACCCATATTGTGACATGAAGAATGAGCAAGTTAACTGCTTGTCTAAGGCTTTATTGACTCATTATTCATGTCACAATATAGGTGGAAGGGGATTGACCTCCTCCAATTAAGAGTGAGGCGCCTGCTGGATATAGGAGGTGGGCTACTTTTCCGTGGGCCACTCTGTATATATAAGTTACCTGTCTGGGTGAGATGGCCACTGGCTCCGGCTGAATTATCCAGGTGACCAACTCACTACAGGGAGGATATGTCAGCGAACCGTGGTATGAGTAATAGCAGTGATTAAACTCCGGGTAAAACCATGACATCGGGAAAGGGTCGATTTTTACTGCCGAGCCCGGCTTGATCACGTAACGCAGATTGTTAACCAAGGAGTCCAGATACGGGTTGTCCACTGGGGTAAGCTGCCAAAGACCAATTGACATTACACACACACACACGCATATATATATATATATATATATATATTTACTAGCACAGTTTCATAATTGAAATATGCCCAGTTCACGTATCTACGTAACCGGCCCCGTGGTATAGTGGTCAGAACTCCTGAATGCTGACCCAGAGATCCCTGGATAAATTTCCGGGTTGTATCGAGGATTTTACTGGAAAGGGGAATAGTTACCAAGGTCACTAGGGTTTGGTTAATTAGGCTTAAGTTTGTTTAAGATCTCCATTGGTTCCACACCCTTAACTTCACTGTCATCATCTACTCATCTTAACGGGACACGAAAAGGACCTCCACGGAAAGGATGTATGATTAGTATATTTGGACGTCTCCTAAGCGACGGTACATTAGTAACCTACTGGCTAATCTTTCCTTAAATTGAGCTTCAGAGTGATGTAGCCCATTCACGCCATTATTATTATTATTATTATTATTATTGCAAATTTGCCCTTGATCATGTAGGCATTCATATCCCTTCTCGGGCTTCTCGTAATCCAAAATTATTTTTTCTCGATAGCTCTTATAAGGTAAGCCCTATAGGTCGTTGTGTCTATAGCGCCAATTCTAGATTTGTCGAATTCGACTTCTATCATAAAAGAAAAGCCGAGCTCATAGAGTTATTTAAGGAAATCCCTTATCAATTATTTATCACTAAGAGG
Organism: Timema poppense; assembly: GCA_902141375.1. Classification (NCBI taxonomy): domain Eukaryota; kingdom Metazoa; phylum Arthropoda; class Insecta; order Phasmatodea; family Timematidae; genus Timema; species Timema poppense. The sequence continues at coordinate 194,631 of CABFOV010000044.1, read as the reverse complement.
TTCTGCCTTTAATATCTAAATTTTACAATATTCTGATTTATTTTTTGCATATTGTTACTGCTTTTAGCCACTCTTTAGTTTTTTGTTATTATTGCTATTTATTATTAATTAATTAATTTTTTTTTGTAACTATTCATCATTTTATAACATTATTTAGCCATTTTTGTTTATCTTATTTTCTCGTGTAAATGTATATATTTATAAGGTACTTGTGTACTTTTCAGTGCTGGCCTGTCATAGGTCCTATGACTGTGGGCCAGAACTATAATAAAGGAAATTGAAATTGAAATAATAATAACGCATCTACGTTCGCTCTAATTTAAGCATTATGGTATTTTAGGCTGGTAGCCTTGGTTGGTGGTTTCCATAATCAGGTACCTTCTTGGGATTTGGGAACTCCCAAAACTCTTAACGTTCTAAAACTATGAACCTACCTCTATTAAATAGTGGCCAGGCCAATAAAGTTTAGTATCATATTGATAAATTTGTTAGTCCTGGAATGATTTATTATTCACATAGAATTAGTTTATTCCTGCTGGATTGACACATTAATAACATAATATAAACATTTAATAAAATAAAAATAAGTTTAGGCCTATTATATGATAACGGAATATAAATTACCTAAAATCTGGGATTTTAAACTTATGCAGCGCTAATTTGTGGCGAATTGAAACAATACATAACAAATTATGCAAGAATAAAGAAAAAAACTCCATTTCGTGAGCCCACAAGCTAATTATACCGATTGAATGGTCGCTTGCCTTTGGCGATGATAGTGCTCTAGCATTAGATGGTATCATCTGGTCAGCACTGCACTACCTTTGGCCGTTAATCTCAGTTTTATAGACCGTGGTCACTACTTGTTTATTCAAGTAGCTCCTCATTTGTCCTCACTAGGCTGAGTTTGACTCCGTTCCAAACCTACTGCTTCACATAAAATCTCTGGAGAGGCCGGGGATCGAACGTAGAACTTCTGGATCTGTGACCGGGAACTGTGACCTATAGACTACAGGTGTCATGGGAGTAAATAAGCTAACGTTTTTCACCTCGAACAGGTAGGCGACAATAAGTATCCCCGTCTTATCCCCTACGACCACCGCATCCAAAGGTTGAGAGAATCCCGTCTTGTGGTATATCATCTGCAGCTCTAGAGGGAAGCGATGCGAGTCGATCGTGTGCTCGCTGCCCTCATCATCGCCGGGCCCCCAGTGGAACATGAGGCTGAACAACTCGTAACTCGCGCTAAGCGATCCTCCTGACAGTCGGGGCCTTTGTTCTGAGAGGTAGGTCACGTGCAGGAGGGCTGTAACCGGGGAGATTTGTCCAAAAACCAGATAATCATTAGGATGATATTATGACAGGGATGGTTGCTATAAATAGTTCACATTACTTTGAATTTGTGCTACTCATTGCTCATTGGAGGTCTTAGTTTTACTGACAAAATAAATGGACCTGTCGTAAGACAGAACACCTAATAATAACCTCATATTAGTTTCTAGTTATACTCAATTTCAGCCCCATACATTAATTACTTTTTCTTAACAATGGTACGCAAAAAGTATAAAATATAAATTTTAACCTCTTATAATTCGTAAATTGAAATTATTTGAAAAAATTGAATTACTATTTAAGTTATAGTTTATAATTTTACACTTGTTAAAATTGTGTAGTAACATTTTACTGTTGAATGGTTTTAAGATACAAAGGATGTATAATTTTATTTTAAATGCGTTGTACTTAACGTGACATTTTTAAAAACATAAAAAATATCAGGATAAGAGTTTCAGATTTATCATGACAATGACTTTTATATCTCAAACACCTTTAGGATTCAAATAAAAACGAAAAAAAGGGTTAAATTACGACGCAGACGTCTTTTAAAGACCCCTAAGTTAAAGTGCATTAGAAAGGTCTCGTTTTTATTTAACAGGTGGTAGCACCAGCTCAATTTGAGTCAAAATTGGACTTTCCTTCTATTTACCCTGTACCCTTTGGCTAGACTAAACCCATACATTATTACTAGTAAAAATGTTATCCTTCAGAATCAACCGGGATTGAATCATGGACCACCTGGTTTAGGGGTCAAACATTTTAGCCACTTAATTTTAGGGATAGGCTAGGAGTATAAATGCAATTGAAAAAAAAAGTTAAAAAAAAGTAATATCAAAATATTAAGGAGGTAAAGATTCACCTGTATGTCCATCGTTCATGAGTGTCATAGACATGGGCTGACTTCGGTGTCTGTGCCACACCAGATCAGTGCTGGGATGGACGATGACTGCTTGATGTGACACGATGTTCACCGGGGACTGATTCTGACCCAGACTCTCGGGGTACTTGTTCCTCCAAGTGTGAGGACCTGGGACATTGTCGTCATCACAGCATGGGGTATAAAGGGATCGTGTTCGTTGTCTCAATATTCAGTGGGTGTTTTTTTTAAACATTGTTTTTACATTTGTCTCACAAAAGGGTGGGAATTTAAGGGGATGTGTTAAAACCTAGGATCACTCTAGTGAGAACCTCTGAATAAGCTGACATCCATCTCATTCGATACCGCGTTTGCTTAATTATATAATATAGCATTATAAAATATTAATATGTATACGACCTCGGTGGTCTTGGGGTAAAGTTCTCGCCTCAGGGCCCAATTTTCGTGGATTAAACCCCACCCAAGGTTGACGGATTTTTATTGAGCGATACAAATCCATAGCACAACTATCTTTGGAGGGGAAGTAAATCCATCAGTCCTATGTCAATTGTGGCATGTAAACCAACCCTGGAAGGTATGTGGAAATACCTTTCCTGGGAAAATTGGTAGACCCTTTCGCTTTCACTCATATGATTTCATTTTGAAAGACAACGGGGAGCCACCACACTTTATGAACTCCCCTAGTACATGGGATTTCCGCCAGATGGTGCAGGCAGCACTAACCAGTCGAAGGGCGGAGTGTATGTATGCCCAGCACCAGATGGATAGAAATCACATCAAGCCAATATAAGGGTTGTTGACTTAATAATAATACTAATAATAATAATAATGTATCATCTCCATCGTGGAGTAGTAACGTGCTACTGTGAAATTTGGATTTAATCTCGTCAAATAAATGGTAAAATGATCATCTGGGACTCCAAATTATTGTTGTTTGTTTGTAAGGATTATTTATTTTTGTTAAACATATAGATATAAACATGAATAAAAAACACGTAGAAACATGGAGGACAAACAGTTGACACCAGCCCCGAGGGACTCTCGACTACACACACGACATAGAAATATATAACAAAACTTCACACAGAAATACAATGACGCCCTGGCGGGCTGAATAATGCTCTCAGTGGGTTAGGGGTGGGAAAATATAATAAAAACCCACCCCATAGCTCATAATTGGTCGCCAGGACCTCTAATTATTGTTTATTTCCCCTTATAAGCAAGTTAATACAAGCCACCAATATCCGGTTAAGGCATTAAATACGATTAACAAAGTCCGTCTGTGGAGGTTGGTCCGTTGTGCCCATCTGATGTGGAGTGGACGTGGTGGCTACAAGCAATGTGTTTTTATTGTTCTTAAGTTTAATTTTCTTAACCAGAACATTATTATTTCATTCATAATTTAAAGTTTAAACTGGACAGCTGTGTTGCCCACGCCGCCAGTGGGTTGGTCTGATGTTTCACCCACCTCACTCTGAAGCGTCCTCCCCAGCCGGTCTTCGAACTGTAGACCGGTTCCTCCCTGTCTTGTCATTCTATTACGTGTATCCCTGCCTGTTTGTCACTTTCACCTTTTATTAAAAATCATATAATATAGTATAAAAATCCCGATGAAATATATTTCCAGACAAAATTGTGGAAACCAATTTTGGCACATACCGTTTATATTTTATAGCGTGCTCACAAGGAAATGGAATAAAATAATGTTCTTAGCGTCCTCTAAAGAGTTAGTCAGGAACACTATCAGTGTGACGAGCTAAGTATGACCCTATGTCACCTACCGTCTTCATGGGAGTAGCCGTAGTTCACCACTGGCCTGTGCTTCGCCAGACTGGTTATCAGGTGACCCCAGTCCATCAATTCGCTCAGCAGAAAAGCTGCGGACCAAACAGAAAGCTTTTCCACATCCTTATTTAAGAATTAGTACTTCAATTAAACTGCTTTATTTTAGTCAATTAAGCTAGTTATTTATAAGTTTTATTTATAGTCTACATATAACTTAGATAAAGGTAGATAATGACTAGTTTTTTTTAATTCTTGCTAATTTTGGATGTGAAGAGTGGTTTTGCCAGGATAAACATAAGAGCAAGGCGAATGCAGCTGGAATGAGATATCTAAGACATTTATGTGGAAGAATTCGTATATATGCAGTCAGTAATACATGGGTGGGTGACCTAGCGGTCTAGGGGTAAGGTGTCAGACTTCTATGCTGGCGGCCGGGGTTCAATCCTCGGTCCCGGCAAAGATTTATCTGATTACCAAACCCTTCCTTCACCTCTGACAAGACATCTTGTGAATGTGAGGAATGCCAGGCCTCCACCGTGGTTCGGATTCCACGTTAAACTGTAGGTCCTCCGTTTCATCTCACAATCACCCTACCATTACACATTAACGTAAGTGAGTATAACCCGAACGGGTAGTAGGACGTGGTGCTAATAATAATAATAATACATGGGTGCTGAAGCAGTGCGGTTTTAAAAGGAATCCAATTGGTAAATGTGAAAGAAGTATCTTAGATTGGTTTGGATATGTTAAGAGGATAATAGCGGATTGAATGATCAAGAAAATATAAGAAGGTAGAATGTGTGAATCAAAGGGCAGGAGTAGGTCATATAAGACGTGTCCAAATGTGGTAGACGAATGTGGGAAAAAGAGATACATTAAGAGTTTTAAGAATAAAAGAGCATATATAACTCGGTGTATGAATATTGTTGAAGCGAAGGGAATATGCAAGGATAGGGAAGTGTGGAGAAAGTTAGTGAGGATGTATTCAGTAGAGAGTTGATTTTTGAGCTATGTACACAGTCTCTTTCCTACTCCGTAAGGGAACGACGTGATTAGTTATGTATGTATTTTACCCCGAAAAACAATTAAAGTATGTCATCAAACTCAAATAAAACCATTCAAAGTTCTCAGCATTAGTGAAGATTATTTGAAAATATATATTCAGCTTTACATAATAAATTTTAATTTTTGAAATTGAATAAATTGAAAATTGACACTTGGACACATAATTTGAACCTGGTAACTTTGGCTTATCACACCTTCTACAGCTGATTTCAGTAATTAAAATCATTTATGCCCCAAACTTAGCATTTTCTGTATATTTAATCGTATAACGTTGCTTCCTTCCATATTGATTAGCTTGGAATGTACAATGCATTTGTACTATTGGCAGCTTAAAGCCACAACCGAGTCACCGGTGGTTTTGATATCAACGATAGCTCTTAGTAGCTGATGATATTCACACCTCCATCACAGACTCTGTCTAAAATATAAGTGAAGAATGATCCTGAGCACGGGACGATTCCTGAATAGCTCAGTGAAAGAGCATTGGCCTGCTAATAATAAGGTCCCGGTTTCATTTCCCATGTCCAGACATATTTTTTTAATCCATTCAAATATGATTCAGTTATAGCTGATTTTCATAATAATAATAACCCCAAACTTCTTCTTTCATATATACTCAATTGTAAAGTGATGCTTTCTTCCACAAATATAAATTTGTTAGCTATATTCTGAGTAAGGACTAACATATATACCACATTTTATATTGTATGAAAATGAATACTGTTTTAACTAAGTGTACTTCAGTAAGAGATGTGTGGGCCATTGGTCATAGATAAGGAACTGACTTAAAAAAATACACCCGCTCTTGAACGTTCTCAGAGTACGTATCCACGGAGAAAGAATTCATGACGAGATTGTCATAATGTTATGTCTAGAGCATGAGAAATATCTGCTAGGGGTTTCAAGAGCTTTTTTTTAATTACTAGATACAACATGATTACTTAGCAGGACACAGTCATGCACCTGGGTAACGTCATGTATATCCGCAAATGGAGCATTGTCTGACACGTATCTGTTTGAATTACAGCACTCTATTGTTATTTATAGTCCTTAGAATGTTATTATTATTACTATTATTAGCACCGCGTCTTACTACCCGTTCGGGTTATACGCACTTACGCTAATGTGTAATGGTAGGGTGATTGTGAGATGAAATGGAGGACCTACAGTTTAACGTGGAATCCGAACCACGGTGGAGGCCTGGCTTTCCTCACATTCACAAGATGTCTTGTCAGAGGTGAAGGAAGGGTTTGGTAATCAGATAAATCTGTGCCGGGACCGAGGATTGAACCCCGGCCGCCATCTTAGAAGTCTGACACCTTACCCCTAGACCGCCAGGCCACCCCTTAGAATGTTGTTTAGTTATTTGTGAAACATACGCTTTATATAGTATAGTGTAGTTCCTTTCAATACTATTGAAAACACTCAAAGATTTGATAAGTTTTATCCATCCGCTCGGACTGATTCCGTTTGTGCGTTCAGTTTAGACGAATTTGTGATAATATTGGACGGTTCATCCATCACCCATCGTGTGAAGGTACGAAATGGATTTTTAATATCGGAGGAAAACTAAATTATTTTAACTCTTCTAGAAGAATATGACGAAGATGATCCAGATTACATCCATATTTTTTTCTGCTCTATGCAGAATTTACTTTCATGACGTATTGCCACGGATATTGATGTATCTATAACAATTATGAGCCAGGTAATATAAAACCAAATACGCAGACATATACCCTATTCAAATTGTTTCAATGGCTCATAATCAACGAAAAATGTTCATTCAATTCATGAAAATTCGGGACTTAATTAAACTGTGGCTGCCTTTAGACTGGTCAATGACCCAGCCGTGTCTGGACGTAGATGGCTGATGGATTAGGCTGCCACATCATCTTACGTCCAGTCGCACAAACAAAAACGGCTGCAGAAGACTGTTGTCTCAAATAGTTGGTATACTATAGCAATAAATAGAAGCCGTTTAGGCATTCTCCTGGAGACAAACCAATATAACCGTCGTTTAAAATCCTACCTAGGAGGAGAATACTCCCAAACACCAGCAGGAATTCTATCAGGTTGCAATGCATGATGATATTGAGTATGTTGTGGAAACAGGCTGGCAGTTTAGTTGCTGTTGGATCTAGTAGTTTACTCATCCTGCATCGTCACAGGACTTACGTGACCGAAATAAAGGAAGGTGAGTTGAGCGTCATCGTGATTTGGAAGAGACTGGTACCGAAACTGATTTTTGAGTGTGACAAATTTTCTAGGTACAGTTTTGTTCAAAGCTGTGGTAACCTAGGATTTAAAAGTGGTATTATTGAGACTCTATCTACCAATAAAGAATTGTTTCTACTGATCACCCCGTACACACATGCCTTTTATTACGTACAGTAGCCCCATGACTTCTTTGGTGCTGACTGACAGCTAAAAGCTTTTAAAAGTTACCAGAACAAAGTATGTATCCCTACGCCGAACCATATGATATGCAACAACATTTGTTTAGCAGCTGTCACTTCTGACAGTCAAAATTTAGGTATATACCTATATGTTGACTGTCACAAGTCAGCTGTGAGCTGTCAGTCAACACCAAATAAGCCATGGGGCTACTGTACTTAGCACAGTATGGAAACCTATACTAAAATTATGATGTAAATTAAATAACGCAATAACCTTTATAAAAAACAAGAATATACTTCACAAGATCATTGTTTTCATTATCATTGTGAGAAACATTAATGTGATCAACAAATGCAACATTATTTATAGTAAATTATACATCACTTACCTAATTACTCCATGCCATCAGGAACTCAAAAGTTCATTGCCGCTCTTACAAAAGTAAGCCACCTATACCTCTCTTGAGCTCTTGAGCTCTCTTGAGCCACATCGTTACACCCTATCTCTTTTAGGTTCATTAGCCGCCTCGGTGGCGTAGTTAGCTAACGTGCCAGTTTCATGTTGAGTTAAACTGCCGAGGACAGGGAGCTCGAGGTTTGAATCTTGCTCGGCTGAACAGGGGGTGGTTTTTCCTAAATGGATTCCCATTTTCTCTCCATGAAAATGCAAGTTCACTTTCTCTATATTAAACCTTTCTAATTCATAACCCATTAGTGTAATTAGTACTCAAGCGTATAACCTGAATGGGCAGTAAGACGTGGTGTTAAGTATTATTTTAGGTCCATTCTATTGCTATACTCCCGTCTGCGTCTAGGTCTTTCCAATGGAGTCCTTCCAAATTGAGTTTGCCAGAGTACTATGAAACAAGATTTTAGATGCTCCCATTCACACTAGATGTCCTGCCCACCGTAATCTGTGAGATTTGCTCACTCTGACAATGTATTGTGATGCGTATAAGATGTGCACCTCATCATTAGGTAAACTCCGCCGCTCCCCATTATCTTAATCCCTATCCTATATATTATTTCTGTTGTCAACATCTCTTTTTCTCAACTAATACAAAGCCTACAGCGATGAATAAGATATCAGTGGAGAGGATATTTTACCGACTTATGAGATAATGATATTAATAATATTTAGCACCGCGTCTTACTACCCGTTCGAGTTATACGCTTTAAGTACTAATTACTCCAATGAATTAGGAATTGGGAAGGTTGAATTAGAGGAAGTGAACCCGCATTTGCGTGGAGGGAGAGTGGAAAACTATTTAGGAAAAACCACCCCCAGTTCACCCGACCGATATTCGAACCTTGATCTCCCCGTCCTCAGCAGTCGAGCTCAACACGACAAGCGCGTTAGCCAACTACGCCACTGAGGCGGGTGACTTATGACATAGCATACTCAGTTTACGTTAAAACACATAGTTTGTTTAAAATTTAAGTTTAAAGAAAAATTTAAATTCAAAATGATTGCATTCTGACATCATATATTGTATACAAAGAAGTATTGTAAATTGTAAATACGTTCACATTAATAAACTCTCTTTGCTATTTTGTGTGTACACTTAGCTGAGTATTTAGTTTCAACAACCCAACAAAAGGCTAAATAATTTTTTTTGGGAGGGGGAGGGGATGGTTGGATGTGTGAAAGTTTCGCAAGGGTTTACTGGTTTGAATCAAATATATTACCTTGTTTTAGAACTAAAGAAATTTATTTTCTTCCTTTAAGTTAAGAGACCATGTTTCCCAACCAAAGAAAACAATAATTGGCAAACTTTTTGTTTTGTATATTCTGTTTTTCACATTCCTTGACATTAGGTGATATTTTATCAACTTACTGAACAAGTAGTAGCATGAAATTTCCCAACTATATTCTTTTCCTTATTCATATTCTAATATGGTTATAGCTAATTAAAATTGTTCCTAAATATTTAAACTAATAATAATAATAATAATAATATTTAGCACAGCGTCTGACTACCCGTTCGGGTTATACGCTTTAAGTACTAATTACTCTAATGGATTGGGAAATGGGAAGGTTGAATTAGAGGAGGTGAACCCGCATTTGCGTGGAGGGAGAGTGGAAAACCGTTTAGGAAAAACCACCCCTAGTTCACCCGACCGAGATTCGAACCTATTCGAACCTTGATCTCCCCGTCCTCAGCAGTCGAGCTCAACACGACAAGCGCGTTAGCCAACTACGCCACTGAGGCGGGTGACTTATGACATAGCATACTCAGTTTACGTTAAAACACATAGTTTGTTTAAAATTTAAGTTTAAAGAAAAATTTAAATTCAAAATGATTGCATTCTGACATCATATATTGTATACAAAGAAGTATTGTAAATTGTAAATACGTTCACATTAATAAACTCTCTTTGCTATTTTGTGTGTACACTTAGCTGAGTATTTAGTTTCAACAACCCAACAAAAGGCTAAATAATTTTTTTTGGGAGGGGGAGGGGATGGTTGGATGTGTGAAAGTTTCGCAAGGGTTTACTGGTTTGAATCAAATATATTACCTTGTTTTAGAACTAAAGAAATTTATTTTCTTCCTTTAAGTTAAGAGACCATGTTTCCCAACCAAAGAAAACAATAATTGGCAAACTTTTTGTTTTGTATATTCTGTTTTTCACATTCCTTGACATTAGGTGATATTTTATCAACTTACTGAACAAGTAGTAGCATGAAATTTCCCAACTATATTCTTTTCCTTATTCATATTCTAATATGGTTATAGCTAATTAAAATTGTTCCTAAATATTTAAACTAATAATAATAATAATAATAATATTTAGCACAGCGTCTGACTACCCGTTCGGGTTATACGCTTTAAGTACTAATTACTCTAATGGATTGGGAAATGGGAAGGTTGAATTAGAGGAGGTGAACCCGCATTTGCGTGGAGGGAGAGTGGAAAACCGTTTAGGAAAAACCACCCCTAGTTCACCCGACCGAGATTCGAACCGCGATCTCCCCGTCCTCAGCAGTCGAGCTCAACACGACAAGCGCGTTAGCCAACTACGCCACCGAGGCGGGTTATTTAAACTCATTTGTATCTAAAGATGTTTTGTATAAAATATTACCTTTAAAATAATATCCATGTATGTAAAAAAAATACTAATTTTATTGATTTAACATAAATATAACTGCTGTAGTTAAAATATACTTGTATTTTAAAATGGTTGGTTCTAAAATCAATTTGTAATGTTTTTAAGGGTGAACTGCACTTTCGTGGTTAAATTTTCAAATGGTCCGCAACTAAAGAAAGTTTGGGAGCCACTGGTTTAAAAGAAATAATCCCAAATTATTTTTAAGAGATGATGGGAGAAACACCGTGGACATACCACGTGTAAAATCACCACATGTGAATCGGACAGGAATTAAAATCCCGATCTTCCAGTCAGAGGTGACCAAGTGCAAATAATCATGTCTTGCACTTAAAGCGTATAGGTGCTAGATTCAATAAAGAGGTCAAACAAATGCACCTGCGCAGCTTTAAAAGATGGGCCTTAATACGTATTATATTTTAAAAATAAAGGTGCAGTTTAAGAACAAGTCCACCAGAATATTTGCACCCATTCAAGAGTTATGTCCCGTCAACAAATTAAAATGGTGGCTTATTATCATCATACACTTAGTTAATTGTACTAAAATTAATGGAAAAAGAACTAAAATAACATGGTTCTTGAAAGAACACTGTTTGTTTCAATCTAAATCAAGCTTTCGTGGTGACAAAGTGAAATTTATTACCTAGTATTTGTTGTATTTTACATTCACATAGTTAACGCAATGACATTCCTTTCGTTATTATATAAAACAACAACAACAAATAAAACAAACTGTGGAGTATTTCCCTATATTAAAAAAATCTATTCTAGGTATTTAGCGTGTATTTTATGAACCGATTGATTTTACCAGCAGAAAACAATTTCCATGAAAGCTAGCGAAAGGGCTACCAATGTTGGCAGGAAAGGTATTTTTATCGATAAAGAAAAAAAAAAAAATGTTCCACCTCGTTTGGGTTTAAACCCACAGACATTGGGTTCTGAAGGGAGCACTTTCCCCAAGACCACCGGGTCATTATGTCCAAAGAGGTTTTGTATTCCACTAACATTCGGCAATAAATATTGCATATGAGGATATTATTAAGTTGTGTTTTAAGGTTTCTATAAATATTTTAATTAATAATATAGACACGTACTTTATAATAAAATATATTGTTGTTTGAAAATAATCCAGCTTTTAAATAAAGTAGCATTTACTTTGGAGGTAGATTCTTTACACGGATTAGTAAAGAAAAAGCGCAAATGATGACGTTATTATAGCGTCATAACAGTGTTTACCATCAGTTTGTTCCTTGTTTAATGAACAGAGAATTAGAGCAAATATGGCGCATCTTGGGGGATATTTTGGCCGCAAAGATGAAGAATTTACGACATGTATCTTCAATGCATCACCATTATTTATAGCTTGATATAATAATATTAAATTATAAAAAGTATGAGCATAAACTCGATAAGACAATGTCAATGGCCTCAGTCATCAGTTTTATTTTGAGTGAGCTATTGTTTATATTTTAAGCGGCCTTGAGGGTGTCAAATGATATGATTTCATCACACAACAGGGGAGACGTGTGGCCTCTTTGAAAACGTTACCAGAAACATACACTCTTATGTGAAGAAGCCCAGAAGTGGAGCGAATATTTTTAATGTGTTAATTGGCTCAATCAGTATTAAATTTAACACACACTTAATCCAAAATAAAAATTTTGACATGCTTAACTAACCTATTACGTATCAGTGAGAATTACCATGTGTTCCACATGCACAACAAAGAGCTATCAACAGGTTTTGTATCAGTCTCATTCTTGGAAACGCTTTACCATAACGGATACATTTTGTGGTTAGTAAGATTCATTGTATGAATTGACTATCTAATAAAAAAAAAATCACTACCCTTTCCAAATGTTTGTTAGCAGTTCCCAATCCACCCTGGGAGGAAAATTGTCGTACAAGGCAGCAGTGCCCAGTCCCCCTTGGGGATGAAATGTTGGTGGTAGCCTGGAGTCATTAGTGGTGCCCAGTCCACTTAATCCCTTCTTTTGTTATGTGACTTGTGTCTCTATAAAATTTCGTCGGCCACTTGACAGGCCATTACGAACTACCATTGGTTCGAGAGCCACACTTGGAGAAATACTACTCATTATTATTATTATTATTATTATTATTATTATTATTATTAGCACCGCGTCTTACTACCCGTTGGGGTTATACGCACTTACGCTAATGTGTATTGGTAGGGTGATTGCGAGATGAAATGAAGGACCTACAGTTTAACGTGGAATCCGAACCACG
>CABFOV010000044.1:145115-170207 GCA_902141375.1 Timema poppense | reverse complement strand
GGTACTACAACTTTACAATGATAAATTATTCGGTGACCTGGCGGTCTAGAGGTAAGGTGTCAGACTTCTATGCTGGCGGCCGGGGTTCAATCCTCGGTGGCGGCGAAGATTTATCTGATTACCAAACCCTTCCTTCACCTCCGACAAGACATCTTGTGAATGTGGGGAATGCCAGGCCTCCACCGTGGTTCGGATTCCACGTTAAACTGTAGGTCCTTCATTTCATCTCGCAATCACCCTACCAATACACATTAGCGTAAGTGCGTATAACCCGAACGGGTAGTAAGACGCGGTGCTAATAATAATAATAATAATAATAATAATAATAATAATAATAATAATGATAAATTATTTCATCTAATAAATAATGGCAAATATATGATCAATTATGTAAATTTATGCTAAGGTAATTTTCATGTGAGAATAATATTAGCTACTTTATTTATAATGTTAAACAATATCTACGAATAAAATTTAATCAAAATCGTTATAGCGACTTTGGAGAAAACGATTTTTCTCTTTTTTTTTCTCTACAGTAAACTACCCTTAATTTTAGAGTTATGCATTTAATTTCCAAAATCCTTCAAAGGGGATCTTATGAAAAATATTGATACCAAATTTCAGACCGATTGGTAAAATGGTATAGGCTATAGGCCGAGATACAGACACACAGACACAAATACAAACAAATGGAAACGGGAAAACCCCTTTTTCTCTTTCAGGAGGGTCATGGCACCTCGACATTTATCAAAAACCTCGAGTTCAATTATTTTGAAAATCACAATAATTCTCTCTACGTGTATTCAAGAAATAGTAATTTTGTTTTTTGACGTATCATAAAAATCCTGGCTATGTTTATTACCAACTCACCACTTTTCTAATCTCCCAGAGACAATTTACAGTAATCGATTGTTTTATTTCAGGTCCTAACACGTGGCCAAGTAAATATCCAAAATATTGTGCCGGGGATCACCAATCGCCCATCAACATACCTACTTCTCGAGTGGCAGTCGTTGAATTCCCACCTTTATCTTACGACGGCTTCTGGGGTGCAAGCAAAACAGCTACCATTACTAACAATGGACATTCTGGTAAGTATTGGCCGTTGTATGTATCAGTAGCCCCATGGCTTCTTTGGTGCTGACTGACAGCTCACAGCTGACGTCTGACAGTAAACATTTAGGTATATACCTAAATGTTGACTCTCAGAAGTGACAGTTGCTAAACACATGTTTTTGCAGATCATATGGCTTTGAGTAGGGATAGATAGTTTGCTCTGGTAACTTTTCAAAGCCGTCAGCTGCCAGTCAGCACCAAAGAAGCCATGGGGCTACTGTATCAGTGACGTGTCTTGGAATGTTGCCAGGGCACGCAGAGCTTGTTAAAACTGTACCTGTGATATATCTCCACCAAGCGGTCCCCATTTGACTAATCATGAATACACTCTTATCTATATAATTCAGATGTGATTGTATTTTCGTTTATACCTTACCTATGAGTGGTATACTGAGTGGTGGACTGTTTAAACTCGGACGAACATATTATCACGTTGTTGTTTTTTTTACCGAAAAGTGGGCGGTATCAGTAGGTTGTGGCATAAGGCCCGAGTGTAACCGAGGTCAATCGGCCAGTCACGAGGAAACAGAGCAAGACACAACACTTCCTAGTTAGCTCTCATTCTTTTAAACAGACTCTCCACCCGGTGTTACACCGCTGGTGGTGATTTGGGTGTATTTACATACACGCGTACAAAAATTCACAATTTTTAATATAAGCTTTAGATTTTTAACGTCTAGTACAAAAAATTTAGTTAATGACAAAACAATTATTCAGTTTCTTCCAAGGACTTTTGAATATATCAATATATATTTATTTATAAAAATAAATATATATACAATATACATAATAACTACACATAAATATTATATATATACATGTCGACCTCGGTGGTCTTGGGGTAAAGTTCTCACCTCAGAACCTGATGTTCGTGGATTCAAATCTATCCGGGGCCGCAGGGTTTATCTTGAGCGATAAAAATCCATGGCACAACTTCCTTCGGAAGGGAAGTTAAGCCGTCGGTGCCATGTCGATTGTGGCCTGTACAATAAACCTGTAAGCTATGTGAAAATACCTTTCCTGGCTAAATTGGTAGACCCTTTTGCACTCGCTCAAAGAAATTCTCATGTATTGTTATAATCAGTCACTTCATAAAGTGTACGTTAAATACTTCAAATAAATACAAATAAAATATACATATATTATATAGATATACATATATTCAACTACACTAATGGGGTATAAGATAGAAGGGCATAATTTGGGGAAATTTATCAGCAATTGCATGTAGAAGGAGTGGATAACCATTTAAGACAAAATAGCCCCAGAACACGTTGATGGGATTTAAAACCAAGAGACCTTCCCTCTACCAGCTAGCCAGACTCTTGGCCTTTAGGCCACGCTTCTACCAGTGTGGTTGTTATAATTTTGTTGATTATTTGTCAAAAACAATAGTTTAAAAACGTATTTTTGGGCTTATAGTTATTTGAAAGTGTTTTTTATAACCTTTCACCCACATTGATGGCCGCATGGTCATGGTTATCAATTTGATCTGATTTGGCGACGATAGGAAGGCTTAGGTTTAAATCCCTTCAAGGTTTTTTTTTTACTATTACAGTTTCCCTCCCTGTAGATTCTGGGGTACACATAGTCCAAATCTCATTAGTGTATATATGCAGATAGTCCTGACATGTAGTTAATCACGAGTCATACCCACGTGCACGCTACTGCACATAAGCCCTCCCCCCTCCCTCCCATATACACAAATATCAACTTTTACAATAAAAACCTTGAGATTTACTCTATCATAGCCGTGACAATAGCGGTTCACATCCACTTCTGTGGCTTAATGGTCTAAGGCATCACTCTAATGTTGGACTGACCTGCTGATGACGGGGAGATTGGAGTTTGAATCCCGATCAGGTCTACTGATGGTTTTTCCTAAATGGTTTCCATGCAAATGCAAGTAGACTACCTTTAAAATGCTTTCTTTCTAATTCCAACCCCATTAATGTAGTTATCATATCTGCGTATGACCCAAAGAGGTAGTAATAGGCGATGATTTAAAATAATAATAATAATAATAATAAAGGTATACTGGTTGTCACTAGGCTTGATGGGACTGTACAATAAAACTGTTCCCTGAAACACACGAGACATTTGACCAACCACACATGTAATCGTCTCGGTCCCGGCACAGATTTATCTGATTACCAAACCTTTCCTTCACCTCTGACAAGACGTGTATTGATTACAACTTGTGAATATGGGGAATGCCAGGCCTCTACCGTGGTTCGGATCCCACGTTAAACTCAAGGTCCTCCATTTCATCTCACACTCACCCTACCATTACACATTAGTTTAAGTGCGTTTAAACCGAACGGGTAGTAAGACGCAGTGCTAATAATAATAACACACATGTAATCATGTGACGAAGAAATGTGTTTGTGCACGTGGTTTAAAGATAAAGTTTTATTCCGAATGGACGGGAGATATCTACTAGTGGTCTCATCAAGCCTGGCTTCAACTTTGAAACTTCCACGAACTGCCACTGGCAAATGGAATCTTATACTATGTTTGTAACTGCCTTTTTGTTTCTCAGCTGAGGTGAGCATTAAATCTGAACTCCCTATTATTCTCAACGGTGGACCACTCACTGAAGGCTATACCTTCCAACAGCTCCATTTCCACTGGGGGTCGAATAGTAGCCTGGGGAGCGAACACACCATCAACGGAAGACCGTAAGTCGAAGAACTAAATCTATTGACTCACATATTGGCCCTAAATAGAAAGACAAGAAGACAAGACCCGAACTGCTTAGGTGGCCACGTGGTCTATAACGTTACTCTATTAATAGATTGCCGATGACGGGGAGATCGAGGTGCGAATTCAGATCGGCTGTATTGAGAGTACTTTTCCCTTAAATAATTCCTACACTCCCAACCCGAAAATGCAGGTACATTTCCTCTAAAATTCTACCCTCCTTATCCTCCTTCCATTAGAGTATTTAATTCATGCGTAGGCCTATAACCCGAACTAATTCTAAGATGCGGTGGAAAAGAATAAAAACAATGTGACATCCTGTGACAACTTTTCATTTTAAATATTATTAATTTTAATTGTTTTTAATTATCCGATTTCAACTCTAAACACACTCTCTGTTACTATTGAAATACTATGGCATGTTTTACGTGAACATAAATCTAATTCTTACAATTGAACAGTGAAGTTAAACAGAACCATTTCCAATTTTTGTTTCTTTTCGAAAAACATAATGAGTATTAGTAAGGAAACAATATTTAATCGTAATTATAATAATAGAATTCAATGTAAACCATAGTTATAAATGTAGGATAAAAAAATATGTTGTGAATGGTACTGAATCTTAGATCAATTAAAAATTTAAGTAAAAATACTGTCCCTAATATCATCTTAGAGCAATTGAAAATTTAAGTAAAAATACTGTCCTTAATATCCTCTTAGATCAATTGAAAACTTAAGTAAAAATACTGTCCTTAATATCCTCTTAGATATTAAGGACAGTATTTTTACTTAAATTTTTAGTTGATCTAAGATTCAGTAGCATTCACAACATATGTTTTTTATCCTACATTTATAACTATTCTTTACATTTAATTCTATTATTATGATTACGATTGTTTATTTGATCAACTATTATTAAATCTGTCAAGAATACGTGTAACATGCAGATACTCCAAGTGAGTAGTAGGGCACACTCATAATAACATATATTTCTTTTACACCACGTCTTACTACCCGTTCGGGCTATACGCTCATGTACTTATATTACGATAATGGTTTTAGGGATATTATATCAATAGGAAGTGTACCAGAATTTGCGTGGAGGTAGAGTGGAGAACAATATTAGAAAAACCACCCTCAGCACACACGACGTACCTCGATTTCTCATCATCGGCAGTCTAGTCTAACACGAGAGTAGCACGCTGGACCATGAGGCCAGCGAAGTGGGTCATAATAATATTGATGGAAGTAACGTTATTTATATAGATATACTTCATTTTTTTTTATCAAGGCCTCGACCATATTAAGGTGAGATAGAAGGGGACGCGAGAGAAAGGTCCAGTGTTTTTTGCAGTTTTTTACGACAAAACATTTTGGCCAAAATAAATAAAATATTGCTCCAGTACAAACGTATAATTTAATCTTATTCACATGTTTATGTCACAGCAGTTCCTGAATATCTGTCATGAGCATGGTGGTATTATCTAACATTTTGTAATTGAAGAGAAAAAGTTGTCATTAAATTCCAGAACCCCCTTGAAGAAATTTCAAGGTCACCATATGAAGAAAATTCAATTCTATGTTCGTACTGGAGCAATATTTTATTCATTTTGGGAACAAACAAAAAAATGCCATACAATCTGAAAAAAACACGGGCTTTTTATCGCGCCCCCTTCCAACCCACCTCAAGGGAGCAAGGCGTCAGCATATCAAGCCCAACTACTTTAGCATTCACATTCAATTATGTTTTTCTAATATTAATAAATTATACATGTGGCTATAAGATGTAATATATATTTTTTTAACCAACGCATAAGAATGTAATGTTTTTTACTATAGAAGGATTCTGATTAGTATAATCTTCGAGAAAACATAAACACATTTTTTGAATTCGATATTGATTTCATTTTATCATTTGATTATTGATATTTAATAGGTATGTATACTATCTATATAAATTGTCAGCTGTAGATTACATGAGTTGATTTATGAATGTGTCAGCTTATAGTAGTCTTAGTAATTTTGGAACTATCAGATAAGATATTTCTGCCAAAAATCTAAATCATTTATTGTTCTCTCTAGACTAAATTAATCGCAGTCTGCAGAAAATTACGAACCTTATGAAATTGATATAAATATGAAATAAACCATTTTAAAGGTTTTTCCATATTTCGACATTGAAAGGCCCGTCAGAACTGTGTTTACAATTTATTGTTCATTAACTAAAATATATTCACCGCCCGAGTTTACTTGGATGACAGTTCAAAAAGTTACTAAAAATGGTTCCTGGTGTATCCCTACGCCTACAGCTGACATCTGTCACTTTGGATAGATGTAATGAAAACATATGATAATGTATGAATGTGACAGTTAACCACAGTAATTTAGGCCAATATTATTTATACTTATTGGGGGTCGGGAACAAAGCTTATTTATTGTTTTATTCCACTTTAAAAAAAATATTCACAGCACTTTCACTAAAGGTCTAACGAATATAGCTTCAAAATGGTGACCAAAAATATTAAACCCTTTGATTGATCATGACGCAAACAGGTTATTTACAATGGTACACCCACACGGTGGATAACATTATTTTACTCAGTTAAATATTTCGAATCACAATAAAATAATCATAAAATAATGTATTATATATACACACATATATATAAAAGAGAATATATATATGAAAAAGATAAAATACTTGTCATTTTATATGTATATATATATATATATACACACATATAAAATGACAAGTATTTTCTCTTTTTCAAGTAAATACGATGCCTGTATTAAAAACTATTAATGTATGCACTATATTACACATAATATATGTTCCAAAACAACAAATAAATACTTTTAATTATGTTTACAATATTGTTTCGGATAGGCTAAAAAGAAATGGTGTTAGCAGCCCAAAACCTAAGGGTATGATTTTTCAACTGTCATTCAGATACTGTATATACCCTATTTTTGTTTGACTAAGGGCTTTTCTGCAAAGAGCGATTAAAATACTTTTTCATGTGAATTATATTGCTGCATCTAATTAAAAAAAATATTCTTATACCTACACAGTTATTCTATGGAAGTTCATCTGGTCCATTACAAGAGCAGCTATGGTTCGCTTGAGAATGCTTCAAACTATGAGGATGGTTTGGCGGTGGTCGCTTTCTTCTTACAGGTAAAACATAAAACTACTCCTTGTTTAAAATATTAATTTTGGTCTTGGAGCCGCGTCTATAAAATTATCTCTGACGTTTCGACTTTAGTTTT
Organism: Timema poppense; assembly: GCA_902141375.1. NCBI lineage: Eukaryota > Metazoa > Arthropoda > Insecta > Phasmatodea > Timematidae > Timema > Timema poppense. Next base: position 163,118 of record CABFOV010000044.1, on the reverse strand, counting down.
TTTTTAAATTTAATTTTTAATCTATGTATTTAACGAGTACTTCTGAACCGACCGATTATATCAGCACACGAGAATTTCTGTGTGCTAGAGCGAAAGGTTCTACCAATTTTGCCGGATAAGGTATTTCCAATACCTATAAAGGGTTCTTTTACATGCCAAATTGACGTGGGATCGACCACTTTACTTCCCCTTCGAAGGAAGTTGCGCTACGGATTTTTATCGCTCAAAAAAATCCATTAGCCCCGAATAGGTGTTTGAACCCACGTTCATCGGATCCTGTGGTGAGCACTTTAGCCCTAGACTACTGGGGTTGACTAATTACTATAGTTTCAACAGCCATTATTTGGGATGATTGACCAATCAAGTAGTTATGACAAAGATTTGAGTTGTATTTAAAGATTTGATGATCTAGTAAATTAGTATACTCACGTTCCGTGACCGAACGTTCTAAAAGCGTCACTATCATATTAGACCGACCTTCTGGTGACGGGGTTCAAACCCCGGTCAAGTATAGTAAGGTCGATTATTTTTTTAATTGTTTCTCACTTTACTTCCACGCAAATACGGGTAGATTACCTCTAAAATGCTTTCTTACTAATTACTACCATATTAGAATAATTATTATCATATATGTTTATAACCTGAACAGGTATTGATACGCGGTGATAAAAAAAAATTTCTATAGCCGTCACATAATTTGTGAATTAGCTAGACAATATGAGTATATTTATTTATAGTGAAAACAAGAGAAAAACCCCCATCACGATTTGATTTGAGTGGGCTCTTAAACGAAATTGACGAGTGTGGATGGACCTTTGGGCTGTCTACATTATTGCTAAAAAAAATTAGCACCACGTCCTACCACCTGTTCGGGTTATACGCTTATGTAGTAATTATATAATTACGTTAGTGGTTTTAGAGACGAGGCGGTGCACTCGCATTTACGTGGAGGAAGAGCGGAAGACCATTTTGGAAAAACCATCTTCAGTACACCCGACCGAAATTTAAACTTTGATTTACACCTCATCGGCAGTCTAGTATACTGTAAGAGTAAAGCGTTAGACCATTTGGACACCGAAGTAGGTTTCGGTTTATTAATTGTTGACAATAATTATTGAATTCGTATGTCTGAAGCTGCATCTAGTCGGTCTCGATACTTCGTTTTGGTTCCAGAATATAGCAAGAATCAAAATTTGCCCAAAATTCGTGCTGGCGAATGGCAACAGTAACTTACTTTGGTTGCCCACCGTGACAACTCAGGATGTTCTTCGCATAAATCATCCCTCGAATGTGTGAACATCTGCGCCACTAGAAAGGGGGAACTTTCTGCACCTTCTGGGCTATATTATAAAGGCAGTTTAATACACAAACTGTGCAGTAAAAGCGGCTGAACCAAATATTATCTCGTCCACTAAACATAAATGCACCTAGAATATTTAAACTTTATTGTGTTAAAACCCGCTTTAGTGGCCTCATGGTCTAAGGTGATACTTTTTAAAGAGACTAAGACTGCCGATAAATGGGAGATCGTTGTTAGAATCTTGGTCAGGTGCGCTGAAAATTGTTGTTCAAAAATTACTTTCTACTCTTGCTCCACTAAAATTCGGGTACACTTTCTATAAATATCACATTCCTAATACCTAAACCCATTAGCATAATTAGGACATAAGTGCATGACTCAAAAGGGTGGTAAGACGCTGTTGGTGTGAAATGGGGTATCTTATCTCACATGACAAAAACTAATTTAGGATGTTCAAAAACAAGGTACTTATGAGTATATTTGGTTCAAAAAGAGATGATAATACTGAGGAGTGAAAGAAGTTACATAATGATGAGTCAATACCCTGTACATATAACAAGACATTGTTAGGATAATTATGTCTCATGGGCTACGGTGGGCAGAACATGCAGCGCAAATTGGAGTTTCAAGAGCCTTGGTCAGGGTACTCACTGGCAAACCCAATGGGAAGAGACCATTTAGGAGACCTAAACAAAGAGGGGAGGATAATATTAGAATGGATTTCAAATAGATAGATTGTAATGAGGTATAATGGATAGAGCTAGCTCAAGATATTGTTAGGGTGCTTAGTTTTGTAGGTGCGGCAATGCATTTTTGAGATCCTAATACCAGATTAAGTAAATAAGAAGGTTATTCCAATTTTCAAAAAACTATAATTTTAGGGTTTTTTAAAACCAGAACTAGCTTGTGAAAATTAAATTTTTAAAAAATATTGCTTTTTTAAATTGTTAAAAAAAAGTGGTTAAAATGTATAAATGAAGAGCCTTTTTTGTATGATCATCAAAATAATAATTTTTAAAAAAATCTGAGAATATTTTAAGGGTAGTTTACTGAATAATAAATTTTAAACTGTTTTAAATTACAATAGAATATAACCCACTTCGGTGGCCGCATGGTCTAAGATGATACTCTTGCAGTAGACTAGAGACTTCCGATGACGAGGAGATTGAGGTTCGAATCTCAGTCGGATGTACTAAGGGTGGTTTTTCCTAACATTTTTCCACCCTCCCTTAAATAAAATGCAGTTACACTTCTTCTTAATTCCTAAAACCACTAGCGTAATTAGTACCTATGCGTTTAAACCGAACGGGTAATAAAACGCAGTGCAAAAAAAAATATTGAGAAAGTGCGAATGCGAGTTTTATTGTATCTAACGTATAAGCTTTAATACCTTATAATTTTGTTTTTGCAATATTATGAATAATTTTATTTTCAGGCCTACAAAAATTTACCCAAAGATACAGGGTTTGAGTATTTGGCGAAAGCCGTCCACAGTATCACCGAAGTGGGCTCGTCTGCTTTCTTGAACCATCTATCAATCACCCGGAAGTTTCACGAGAAAAGCTGGTCAGGGGGGTACTACACTTACAATGGGTCACTGACCACCCCCTCCTGTAATGAGGTGGTCACGTGGTTAGTCTACCCGCAATACATCCCCATCTCAGAGAAACAGGTAGGCCTACTGTTGTTTCTGGGACGTTTGGGGACTCATTAATAATCTTCAAGCAAGTGTTAATTATAATTCTGAAATTTTTATTATTTGCAAACACATACTAATATTATTTACATAACAGTGATAATGTTAAGAGGGGGATGTATGGAGCGCAGTTTTTAAAGCAAAACTTTTTTTTGCACCAAAATAAATAAATTATTGCTCCAGTAGAAACATAGAGTTTAACTTTTTTTCACATGGTGACCTCAATAGTTCTTGAATATGTCATGAGCATAGCGACATTAGATGAAAAACTTTATAAATGCATATAAAAAGTTGTTGTTAAGTCCCAGGACACCCTTGACAGATATTCAAGAACTGTTGAGGTCAAAATGTGAAGAGAATTAATTTAAATATTTGGTTGGAGCAATATTTGATTTATTTTTAACAACAAAACTGTTTTGATATAAAAATCGCAAAATAGCTTACCTTTTCTCACGTATCTTACATTCCTACATTAAGGAAGGTCCAAACAATATTTATTTTAGAACCAAAGTTTATTAATCCGGATTTCACAAATGGGATGTATATTAATCACAACTTGTGAATGTGGGGAATATCAGGCCTCCACCGTGGTTCTGATTCCCACGTTAAACTGTAGGTCCTCCATTTCATCTCACAATCACCCTACCATTACACATTAGCGTGAGTGCGTATAGCTCGAATGGGTAGTAATACGCGGTACTACTACTACTACTACTACTACTACTACTACTACTAATAATAATAATAATAATAACATTTAAATACAAAAAATTATTCAAAATTTCTCAAAAACTCTAAGCTCACGGTTATAAAAAGGAGGTAGGTTCTAGGAAGTGCTATTAACATTTTAATTTGCGTGGAGGAAGTGTGGAAAACCATTTAGGAAAATCCACCTTCAGTACACCCGACCGGGATCAAACCTCAATCTCCCCATTTTAGGGAGTCTGGTCTATTGCGGGAGTAACGGTGTAGACCATGTGGCCACTGAAGTGGGTTAGGCAGCATCCTTTAGTTGTACTGACACAAACATTTAGTTTACAATCTTTGATTTCTTTTTTCCATTTTCATTTTTCATGATAGGCGTCTTACTGATGACCATCAGGGCTGTCCGCGAATTTCCTCCGAATGAACAGGAATCAGAAAGATGGAATTTATATGAAGTATATCCACACTCACGTGTATAAAGAGTGGGACAAATGTTTAATAGAATAAACTAATTTAAACCTGCCTGGATTCGAATCCTGATCGCTATATCACCAGTAAACCAGATGAGACTAAAGCCTGATTCACACGTTTGCTGAAAATATAAAGCAGAATTTTCATGAGTGACGCAGCAATTGCCACGCTTGTATGTTGACCCATGATGCATTATTGCGAGGTTAACTTAAAACAGCTGATTACTAGCATATTTTATTTTTAGTGAGTAAACATATATTTTAGATCATTCTACCGATGAATGTTCTCAAATTATAATGCTGTGTCGTAGTACAATCTAATACATCGATACACACGCCTTGGGGCCATCCATAAATTACATCACACGTTAAGGGGGGCGGGGAGGGGGCCAACGAAATGTGACATTGTGTGACAAGGAACGGGGGTGTGTGTCAAAAGCTTTGTGACGTCACATGTTAAAATCTAAAATACTAAAACACGAAATTTATATGTAAGCCAAAAAACTTAAAAATATTATTAACTAACTTGATCTATATTTATAAGTCTTATGTAGGTTTAAGTCGTTGGCGAGTGCACGCTTATGTTAATTTTATTAAAGATTATTTTTAATTTAAATAAAAAAAATTGGAAAAACTGCTTATTTAATCTAATTAATTCTAAATATAAAATTGAAAAATATGTGACGTCACACCAGGGGGAGGTTTTTTTTACAAGTGTGACCACCTGTGACAAGTACGGGGGAGGGGGGAGTCGAAAAACCATAAAATTTGTGTGACGTAATTTATGGATGGCCCCTTTCCATTAACGGGTTATTTCAAATCTCCTCACAACGGCCAACTAAGCTGTCTGCTTACTTCTGGACGTATAGTACATGCTTTGTCAAATGCGCAAGCGCGCTGATTTGAGTCAGTTGTGTTTAAAATTTGATTTGTTCTCCCATGCCGAACATCTCGGGCAGGGCAGATAAAGTAGACATGAGTTGAGTTTCTTAGCAAAACAGTTCGAGCTGATGAAGCGGAAATCTTGTAATTGGCTTAGAGCGCGTCACATGACCACGTTTCTGTTCTGCACTTTTGTTTCGGCGTACGTCTGAATTCACAGTAACAACGTTTTCCGCGTGCCTACTAGTGCAGTACGTACGAGTAAAAAAAGCACTAGCAAATTGTTAACTTAAATGTTTATTTATCTAACAAATTTAACATGCATTTTCTGAACCAACGTATTATATCAGCACTAGAGAATTTCTATGAGGGAGGGCGAAAGGCCTTTACAATTTTTCAAGGGTTCTTTTATATGCCACAATTGACGTGGGACAGACGGCTTCACTTCTCCTTAAAAAGAATCTGTGCTAAATATTTTTATCACTCAAGAAAAACCACCGATCCCGGTTGGGCTTTATCACACCAACATCGGATTCTGAGGCGAGCACTTTACCCCAATACCACCAAAGCCAACCTCAAATTGTCAATTTTACAACAAAATTCAAATAATTTACCATATAGAATGGTCACATTAATTTGATAGTTTGGACTTTATGATAGTCAGTTTGGTAAAACTAAACTTAAATAATTTAATTGGGCTCTGAACAATTATCTTATCAGTTAATCAAGTGTCACTCTCCTGTGATCTTTATTAAAGCTCATAGCTTAGTATTGATTTCTTATTGGAGCTTAGTGAAACATTTAATAGCTTTGTTTGATGTATTTATTTGGCTATTTATTCAATGATATAAATATAACCTTGAAGTTACGCCAAAGTGTTTAGTATAGCTAAATTTTTATATGAAGGTCCTTAGCTGTCAGCTAGAAATAGTTAATAGATATAATTTCACGTATTCATAAGTCCATGGGCTGCCTACTTTACCAATGAAATTAGGTCGAGGATCGCCATGGCCAAGGAAGCTTTCAACAAGAAGGGGTTACTGCTGACCAGAAAGTCTAATTTTGAACTGAGGAAGAAACTGACGCAATCCTACATTTGGAGCATCATCATATATGGAGCAGAAACTTGGACTCTCAGACAAATGAAAAAGAGAACATTGTAGAGATTTAAAATGTGGTGCTAGAGAAGACTCGACAAGATCAGGTGGGCGGACATAGTGACAATTGAAGAAGTCCTGAGAAGAGTAGGTGAGAAGTGAACTATTTTGGATGTGATTCTTCGGTACAAAGCAAACTGGATTGGACCTATACTAAGGAGGAACTGTCTTCTGCACGACTTGATAGAAGGAAATGTTGAGGTAAAGAGGAAGTTAAGAAGAAGGAGGATTAAAATATTGGATGAGTTGATGGAAAGAAACAATTTCTGGGAGCTGAAATAGGAGGCAGAGGCACATTGGTGGTCTAAGTTCACTGTCAAAAGGAGTGGACCTGTCGTAAAACAGAACACCTGATCACGATGATGATAATAATAATAATTAATTAGCCATGTCCTGTGATGAATATTGACAGACTTAATTAATACCTGCTAGACAACACTAATAAATTAGTAAAAAGTTATCAATTTTATCTGCAAAATGAGTTTGTATTTTCTGACATTCTCTTATTATGAAACTTGAAGTAAAAACTACCATCCAGGCTTCCACATTTTTATTGATCTCTATAGACATGAAATCCATACTTCACCAGTGATAAATTGATCATCTGTGTAGGAAATTGAACCCATGATTTGACGTAAACGCCATAGCAAACAAAGAGCCTTGTTGGCACATATAAAACATTCACTTATAAAACAGTCAACCTCAGTGGTCTTGTGGTCAAGTGCCCACCCAAGAATTCAATGTTCGTGGGTTCAAACCCAGCCATGGTCAACGAATGTTTCTCTAGTGATAAAAATCTGAAGCACAGCTTCCTTCAGAAGGGAAGTAAAGCCGCCGGTCCCATGTCGATGGTGGCGTGTAAAAGACTTCTAGAAAGTATGTGAAAATACATTTCCCGGCAAAATTTACAGTCTCTTTCGTTTTAGTTCATAGAAATTCTCGTGTGCTGATATAATCAGCGTGTTTAAAATGTGCATGTTAAATACTTTAAAAATAATTAAAAAGCCTTTAAAAATGTATCGGCAATTGATAACGTGATTTCTTTTAGCACCACGTCTTACTATTCGTTCAGGCTGTAAGGATATGTAATAATTACGCTAAAGAGCTAAGGACGAGGAAGATTTAGTTTAGAGGAAGCTTATCTACATTTTAATGAGGAGATAGTATAAAATCACTAAGGATTAACCACTCTAAGTACACCGTTAATTAATTGAGCTGTAAATTAAGATAAGTAAACTTGTGTTTTTATCCATGCTAAGAATGTTAGTACTCCTCAAGGATATTTACATATCCACAACAATGGGGAACGAGAAGAGGAGGTATAGTTTTGAATAAGTTGCGCAAAGGAATAAAGGAAAACAATTTAGGAAAATAGAACCCCATTACACATATATGAAATTGAAACCTCTAATCACACGTCACTGATAAATCAGACAAGAGGATACTGACACCCTCGTCTACCTTCTCTCACGGTGTATGTTATGCTTCAAAAGGAATCATAGAAAATTTTAAACCAAAATTAAACAATAATACTAATTTACTTACCATCATAAAAGGATTCTTTCAAACGTCTTTCTTCGAACTTCACTTTTGGTTTTCTGTCAAATAGAATAAGTATTCAGCACAATAATATCTATCAATAAAATCAAGCATCTGTTTTTTTGTCAATTTAATAACATTGCTTTGATATTAACTGGTTTTTAAATAGATTAAAAAATCTAGTCACAATTTTAAAATGTTGGCGTCAAGGGCCATATGTTTGTGTACAACGTCATTAGTTTTTTTAAATCTCAGACTTCTGCTTGCAGTGGATATCACGCAATGCTCAAAACAGACAAACAATATCTTCAGTTTATTAATATATATGAATAGTCCGGATTGGTAGTGAAGTGTGGAGTAAAAAAAAGATCACAATATTCTAATGAATACTACCTTAAACACGATCACAATGTAAGGCTTGGTACAAGATGTTCCTATTCAACATAATATGTTTGTTATTCGTATACTAGGAGAATGTTTGACTGTCAAGACTAGACTATAAATAGTGGCCTAGTTTGCGAGATACCAGTGAAGTTAAGGCTGGGTTTTAAATTCAAAAAACTTTTAAACCAGGTGACCTGGCGGTCTAGGGGTAAGGTGTCAGACTTCTATGCTAGCAGCCGGGGTTCAATTCTCGGTCCTGGCATAAATTTATCTGATTACCAAACCCTTCCTTCACCTCTGACAAGACATCTTGTGAATGTGGGGAATGCCAGGCCTCCACCGTGGTTCAGATTCCACATTAAACGGTAGGTCCTCCATTTCATCCCACAATCACCCTACCATTACACATCAGCGTAAGTGCGTATAACCCGAACGGGTAGTAAGACGCGGTGCTAATAATAATAATAATAATAATAATAATAATAATAATAACTTTTATATCAATATAATTTTATTATGTTAGCTAACGCGCTAGTTTCATGTTGAAATAGTCTCATAGGACTGGGAGATCAAGGTTCGAATCTCGGTCGGATGAACGGGTTTTCCCCATAGATTGATTTCAAATCTCCCTTCACGCAAATGCTGGTTCACTTCCTCCAAATTCGACCTTCTCCGTTCCTAACACATTAGCATAATTAGTAATTAGGCGTATAACTTGAACGGGCAGTAAGACGCGGTGCTAAATAAGTAAATATTCTATTTTCAGGTGGATGTGTTCCGAAAACTGAAGACTACAGAAGGATCTAAGCTGGTTCAGAATTTCCGTCCAGTTCAACCTCTAAACGACCGAGAAATCTATTACGCCACTTCAGAGCTTAATATCGACACACTATACCATTTTAGGGAAGGGTATAATAGGGTTGTATAGAGTTTAAAAGTTTAAAAGTGAGGCTATTAATTAATTAATTTGTTGAAATATGTTAAATGATGTTGGATCTATGAGTAAAATACAAAATTCTGTTTTATCTCGAAGCAAAATAAATAGTACGCTGTAACGCACAAGCTTTCTCACTTCTTTAATTATTTACCAAAAAAATGTACCTATTTAATTATAAGCCGGAAACTGGGAGGATTCTTCGTTTACTTTGTAAGGTAGCAAACTTTCCTTCCATGGTTCCACTATGGTATAACTCATAAGATAAGTTCATAGTTGTAATCTGTCAAGGTTAGACTTCTTCCTTCCAGGGTAAGCGGACTGTACCTTCTTTATACCCACGTAAGAAAATATTATTTACTATATATGAAAAGAGAAAAGAAAAGAAATTCCTAAGGCACTCATTGCAGTCAGTAAATATAAAAAAGATTAAAATTTGAAACAAAACAGTATATAGCCCCTCCTCTGTGTATTTAAACAAACATATCACAGCAGAAACAAATGGAATCCATATAAGCCTATTGATGTGGTTTTTTGATACAAATTACTGCCAACATTGAGCCTAATTATGTGGTACCTAGGTGTTTTACCCTCCAATCCTCATATCAATATACATACATACATATATTTTTACATACATAAATACATACATATATACATACATACATACATAAATACATACATATATACATACATAAATATATTACATACATACATACATACATACATACATACATACATACATACATACATACATACATACATACATACATACATACACACATAACTAGTCACGCCATTCCCTTACGGGGTAGGCAATTTCTCTTTTTTCACAAATTTGTCTACAACATTTAGCCACGTCTTACATGGCCTAGCCCTTCCTTTTGATCTACACACTCTACCTTCGTAGCTCGATTCACACTCATCCTCTCAACATGTATATACTATATATATATATATATTTATATACATATATTAAACGTCAAATTCGTATAGTCTGGTTTCCCAGTGACGGTAAAGTCGAGATTAAAATTGTTGCTGGGTGCACTGAGGGGTGTTCTAAATGGCTTTCCCCTCTCCCTCCACTCAAATGTAGGTATATTTTATCTAAATCAGGTGGCTTTATTTTGTTGTTTCAATTTCTAATTTTCTATAACTAATATACAATTAATTACCTACTATTAACTACCACGGCTGTAACAAGATATTCACATATGTCCACTTTATTATCTGTTGTGTGAAGGATCAAGGTATAACACTAATTAATTGAATTTAAGTGAGTTTAATTATCATGGAAGTTCCAGTGTAGTGTAGAGTTAATAGCTCGCCAGACGGTATCGATTGTACAGCCAGCTGCGCGCGCAGATTTGGACATCTCATGCGCTCAGATGGCCCAACCCAGCGATGAAACTTGCGTAAACAACTTTTCCTCAGAGAATGCAACAAACTCGACTCCCGTTTATTGTTGGTGTTAGATTTACACTACGAATCAAACTGTCCGACATTGTTGGTAGCGCGTCCATCTACAAATAAGTGTTTTAGGTTTGATCCCGGAAAAAAAAGCACAGTTGGGGAGGAAAATGAAGCTTCCTCTTTTAAATTGATGAATAATTAAGGGTCCGGGGCCTAACTGCGGTTTTTGTTCTGGAAATTAGTTAGTTTGTAAGTCGAATGTTGAATAGTTAGAATCATAAAGTGCACATAAAATACCCATAGTTACAAAAAAGAAAAATCAATTTGTTGGTGTAAGACCAACTTTGGAATGTTTGTATGTTCGTAAAATATTTAAATCATCTAATGAATGATCGAGTTGCATTTATTATTTGGGATATTATTATAGCTTGATAGTTAAGAAATATAAAAATTAATCTTCTAGTTGACTTTAACATAAAACTCATTCGACAGCGTTATGCTCCTGTGAATATGTAGTCTCAGGCATCTATCTCGTCTAGTTGGTCTAGTTTGCCGGTGATGGAGAGTTCCTAGTTCAAACCACGTTCAAATGTGCTGAGGTTTTCTTTTTATCTAGCCACTCCTCTCCCATGCATTTATGGGCATACTCACTCTAAATATTATATATATATATATATATATATTTTATTCCATTAATGTATACACTCCAATAACTTTAACAGACCCACTCCTGTGGACGCATGGTCTATGGCGCTACTCTCACAGTGGACTAGACTACCGATGACGGGAAGATCGAATCTCAGTCGGTTGTACTGAGGGTGGTATTTCCTAAATATTTGTATACGCTTTCTCCACACAAATGTGGGTACACTTCTTGTAAATATAACTTTCCTCATCCCTAAAACCATTTGTGTAATTAGTGAATAAGCGTATAGCCCGAATGGGTAGTAAAATGTTGTGATAAAAAAAACCTTTAATCGGTAGTAGAACGTGTTTCATGCGAAATAAATAATTGATATCCATGCATTGTGTGTTACGTCAAAAGTTCAAATCTATATTCTAGAGTAATTAAATTTTGATATATAAAAAGGCTTAAGACCATTTTAGTGCCCAAACTTGGTCTGCATTTTTCCTCAATCAGATGACCTTGATTTATCAATTCACTGGAACAATGGTTCTCAAAATATAATGTCAACATATTTCGCAAAAGTGTGTGACTGATGATTATAGGAAGGCATGTTTATTTTACCTTTGACATAATTTTTAGGTTCGTATCTATAAAAAGGTGTTCTTATCTTAGGTTTAAAAATTATAGAGCAAGTTTTGTTAGATTGATAAAAATTAAACTCGGGAGTTAAATGATAAGTTGAATGTGCCCCTAATTTACTAATATTTCATTTCAAGGGGCCTCACTACCCATTCGAACTGTACGCATTTATTTCCTTATTGGAGTAGGGTGATAAAAACAAAATTTAGAGTAAATTTACCCGTATTTGCGTAGAGACAGAGAGAGAGAATGGAAAATAATTAGCGTAAAAACATTCACAGTACACCCGACCGGGACTCAAAATCCAATCTCCCCGTCATCGGCAATCCACTGTGAGATTGCTGACTCAAACCATTCGACCACCAAATTGGGTTCTTGATTTACTAATTTAAACTAATATTTTTAATTTTTATGGATGCTTTCATCTTAAACTGAAGACACACATTTGAAAAATATTAGTACTTTACCTAGAATTTCAAACACCAAAAGTAGATTTTCTGAATAGTAATTATAAGTTTTTATATATTTTTAATTTTCTCTAGATAACATGCTCAAATTTGTTTGCCAAACACAAGAAGAAAAATATAAATATGGTGGTCGATAAATTATTTTATTCTTTTAATGGGTATTTATTTAGCGCATATAATATTTTAATTTTGCTTTACTGTTTATAACAGGCATTTATAAAACGTTCATACCTAACAGAGGAGACTAAACATGAACAATATTAGTCTTATAAACGACACTAACAATTAATTTTGTTACAATTCTCTAATGTAGAAAGTGGGGAACAAAATAATACTCTAGTGGTCAAAATAATTTCTTGCAAAATAACAAAATGCTGTGCATTATATTTTGTTGGTAAATTTTCTTCAAACTTGTTATTAGATTTCATGAAATCCTATACAGATAATCAAGGCTATGATCACAATCATACATAAAAAGATGATATTTTTACAAGCTCAAAACATAAAAAAATCTAAAAGGATTATATTATTATTATTATTATTATTATTATTATTATTATTATTAGCACCGCGTCTTAATACCCGTTCGGTTTATACGCACTTACGCTAATGTGTAATGGTAGGGTGATTGTGAGATGAAATGAAGGACCTACAGTTTAACGTGGGATCCGAACCACGGTGGAGGCCTGGCATTCCTCACATTCACAAGATGTCTTGTCAGAGGTGAAGGTAAAAGGATTATAAATTGGATCAAATTTTACTTATGTATTGAGAGTAAGGTTGAAAATAATACTGTTTGAGCGGCTTTCCATTAACAACCATTAACAACTGTATTATTTATTTAAATTACAATTACGTGATTTGAGGCAATATATCGGTGCAGCAGTTGTTTGTGTTTGATATAAACTTGGTTTTTGGGGTGTACGTTAGTAGAGCTTTCTGAGGCGAGCGTCAGTTCGATTCAGTGGCGTCCCGACGCCTAAAAGACATACAAGGCCTTAGCGCATTAGTGGGTATTCATTTTGTGTACTTTAATCTGGTTCTGTGTTCAAGGTAGGGAAAATGTTTTATTAATGATCCAGTCACAGTGTCATAAGATCAAGCAGTCTTGTTTTATTATCTGCGCAGACGCTAGACAAATAATTTTAGAACTTAAAACTATTGTTTTTATACTTATAGGGTCTATTGAGCAGTCTTTATAAATAGCTACAAATTTATTATAGTAAAACGCAATCATAAATATAAACATACACATATTTTATTTGTTAATCTTCTTCATAATTTCAAATGCCACAACCAATTTAGTCAAACAGATACAGCCAAAGTGGATTTTCATTTGTTTATTCAAGATATGTAATATATTTAAGTATTTTTTAAATTAATAAATTAGTGAAACTATCTTTGGGTAAAGTAGCTGATGTTTATAGATGAAAATAAATAGATTATTTTTTGTGATAAAATTAGTGAACATCCAAATTAAAATTAAATACTAAACCTCTACAAATAAAATTACAATTCTTATCCTATTTTTAACTAACTTATTTTTAATATCTCAAAAAAATTATTTTAAATAAATTTATTAACGTGTTTCATGAATATAATATTTTAATTATATTAATATTACTGTTAATCGTATTAGTGGTGCACCACAAATATCAAAGATAGTTAACTTAGTGCAGTCAAAAAATGTTCAATTAAAATAAATATAATACAATGTCATGTTTTTTAAATGTCATTCACCAGTAACACGATTTTTAACTAATGTTATGGTACTTAAAAAACTGATCCCCTATAAATTTCACTCATTAGTAATACGTAATTTTAATGAATGATATAATATTTTAAAAAATCTAATTTTTGCCAACTACGTAATTATTTATTAATGCCATAAAGATTGTTTATACATTTATTTAATTTTTATAGAAAAAAATGTTTTGGACTTTCAACCCAAGGGAAATACAATTGTCTAAAATTTAATCACTCATACGTTCTATTTAATGTGTGTGGATTTTATCTCTTTTATAATATATTAGAATAATAAAATGGAATAGTGGTATTTAAAAATATAAATATATATGTATTCATATATATATATATATATATATATTCATATGTTGATTGGTTCCTTAAGAGCATCTAGAGACGTAGTATAAACCTATACATGTATGAGCAGTGATTTTCTTATTGAAGTATATATATATAGTATTATTGTATTATATATATAATACAATAATACAATTACAGTTCATAAATTTATAGTTTTATACTACGTCGCTAGATACCCTTAAGGAACCAATCAACACCTCGCAGCTATTGATTTACTTTATTAAAGTATCTTGAAACGCTTATATTTAGGCCTACATTGTTTAAATTGGCTCTGCATAGCAACACGAATATGGGTGTGGATAATAAGACTAGTTATTATCCGATAGTTCAGGATCTAAGCTCTGAGGGATATTGTGATATAGTTTTTTTAAATTTATACTATCCGATATATCTATAAGTAGAATTTGGTGCACTTCATACACAATTTACCTATCTATCTTAACAAGTTTTAGGTTAGTTAGTTAAGTAATTGATAGAAAGTATGTTACCTATTAACGGCCACTAAAATATAAATGAAGCGTTTCACCAAAATCTACAGCGTATAATGAATACCAATAATGTATTGACAATATTACATAGTTTTGAATTTAATAAATACATAACTACTTTCAAATAAGATATTTGTAAATTTTCAGACTCTTGCCATCTTAAAAAAAAATCTTTTAACTGAAACCCAAACCAGTGGTAGCATTAAAAAGGATGTCACCCTCATCTTAACTGTTTTGATGATGTCAGAGGGGTGGGGTTTGTATCACAACCAGGTGTATTATGAGATTGTTCCTAAAAATATTTTTCACGCTCCCTCGACAGAAATTAAGATACAGTTCTTCTAGGCTATCCCAAATTAATATCTAAATTATTAATATAAATTGTGAATGGTAAAATATTTAAATAGTGTGAAAAAACCCTATAAATACTTAAGCGTAGCTGTTTAAAATATCATTTTGCTATGTGATCTTAAATATTTTATAATTAATAAAGTGATTGGGTGATCATATTGTAATTTTAAGATCATATAAATCAATTAATTGTGTTAAGTATAAAAATCATCCATTTTTAATTAGTAGATTTTTAAATAACTATGAATCTATTTCCTTCAGTTAAAACGTTTATCAAGGAAAATATATGTAAATACTCTTTGAATTTAAAATACAGCCAGAATAGTTTATATAAATTCAAAAATTGTATTTTTCTCAAATGTTCTGATACGCCAAAACCCTTAAGTTTTCCTGCTTGAACTGTAAGCTATAAAGCGTTTCAATTAATACTATTGTTTCTAGCAGAAATAAATGTAACATATTAAAAAGGCAAATTAATTTTTGGCGGTTATAGTTTCTAAAACTTGCCATTATAAAGTTCCCTTTGATAGAAATATTATGAGTACTATAAATACAGAACTGTCTACTAGTTAGTGTTTACCTTTTGAGTCAAAGTAAATGAAGTTTAGTATAGTTAGGTCGACAAAGCAAGAACCATTTAAAGAAGGTAGTTGAAAATTCAAGTGAAGTAGCCAACATTTACAAAGGCTTATACTTTTCTTATAAGTGTAAAAATTGTCAGCACCTGCTCAAAATGACAGCTGAAGAAAATATTGTTTGGTGCATGGATAAGTGAACGTAGTAATATTTTTTTAATTGTCCGGTTATTTCTATTGCAATAAGAATGTAAATTAGCTTCACCTCTGAATGTTTTAGGGGTTCATCGCACGGCCGATTAACTAGGAGATTAGGTACAAAGTTTTGCTCAAACAAAAAATTATATCAAAGTAAGGTTTTACGTATCATTTACTTCATAACAGTAAAATCGGGATCAATAAAGTAGTTTTATAATTTTGAATATATATCTAACCGCACCGTTCCCTAACGAGGTAGGCAAGAAAAGCTATGCATATAGCTCAAAAGACAGCACTGCTTAATCCATCCTTAATGTTTCTCTTTTTCACATATTCGTCTATATACACCATTTAGCCACGTCTCACATGGCTTACCCGTTCCTTTTAGATTTTAAGGTATTTTTTCAAATATGGTAAAGGGATTTCATTAGTATCATTTCTACCGTTTTTTAAAGAAAACTCCCAAGTTACCCTCCCATTCAACTTCGCACGATGGGATGCTTAGTTTAAACTGTACCACACACCCAAGTAATCCATGAGGTGAGACGGACACCTAGCTTCAGGTGGGAGTGAAAAATACGTGTGAAAAGCAGTTTATTTTTATAGCAAAATATTTTTGGCAAAAATAAATAAAATATGTTCCCAGTAGAAACAGAGCTTAATTTCTATTTTCATATGATGATACCACGATCATAATGGCATTTGGTGAGAAACTTTTTAAATGAATATAAAAATTCATAATTAAATTTCAGAACACCGTTGACAGATAATAAAAAATTGTTGAGACCACCACGTGAAGAAAATTCAAGTCTTGTTTCTACTGGAGAATTGTTCGATTTATTTTGATCAAAAAAATAAATTTTACTCTAAGAACTGCAAAAAACTTTACCTTTTCTCACGTTCCCTACATTACCACCTTAAGTAGTCTTAAACCAGACGTTGCATCATGGTGTTGTTTTCTGTATTATACTGTTAAAAAAGACCAGTTGATTGGTGCTTATTGAAGATGTTTTAACATATTTTAAAAATTACAACAACATTGAAAAATAATTATTTTAAAATGAAAACATTATTAAACTTATATAAATTTTGCTATTGTTGAATTAATAATTATGTAAAAAATTGAACTAGATGCGATTTCTGGTTCAAACGTAATCATGTATATAATTTTCCGGTTAATACGTGGTTAGTTGGGTTCTTAATCACTTTAAAAATTGATTTTTTGGTTTGATTCAGGTTGAAGATTTCGTGGGGTACTAAGAGTCTATGGGTATTTAGTGCCTAAAAAGTAACAACTATAGTGGGAGTTAAAGGGGGGGGACGGATATAACCTCAAAATATACCTTTTTAAAAGTCTGTTTTTCCTTTATTAAAAATAATAAAAATTGAAGCGTTTCAAATACATACTTTATGTTGAAGCTACCTAACGTTTTTTTAAAAATTTAATTATCATACTTATCTCACCACAGCCCAAACAATATAGTTTTTAAATTATATAAACTGGAACAGAATGATTTACAGTCAATGAAAGGTAGGAAACGACACATTCACAGCCGATCGATTTTCCTTTGTGTATCCGTATATGCGAGTGACATTTCAATTCGAGTGTGGTAGTGATGACACGTGGACCGTAATAACTGCGCTTCAGTGACTTGTCAAAAGAGATTAAAAAAAAACCCAACATATCCATCAAGTGAGTGACAGCAGATCTTCCAAAACATATCAGTGACCAATCCCAGAGGAGGAGCATAAATAATGCTGTCGGAAGAGGAACGAGATGAGTGAGTATTGAAGGGTCTTGAGTTTATAACTCTGTGATTATTGGTATGATTTGATTCTGAATTTGGGGTCAACCCATTCGTGTAATTTTTCATCACTTTTTACTTTCTCATATCTCTCGGGTAGAGAAAGTATTTTTATGATAGTAAAAAAAAATTGCTCTCGATATTTTGATGGATGTCAATGTTTGATGACTCTCTGAACCCTAAAATAAAAACGTAACCATCTATAAAGCTTTATTATATTTCAATTTTTGTTATTTGTTCATGCATATACAAAAATTGTTCCTTAT
>CABFOV010000044.1:111399-145094 GCA_902141375.1 Timema poppense | reverse complement strand
CCTAAGTTTAAAATGTGTAGACATTTACCTAACAATAATCTTATATAATTACACTCTAGCCACGCGATAAATATATTTATATAATTAGAAAAATAATTCGAGAGTTAACAGGTTTATTTCTATAGAAATAAACCTGTTAACTTTCAATTTTTTTTCTAGCATAAATTAAGTTTAAGTGAAAGCTATATGTGTTTTGTTTAGGCTGTATTTATATTCATACATAGCGCATAGCTAATAACAAATAGTGCATGGCTTCAGTGCACAATCTTCTAAATGAAGAGTTTTCCTTTCATAAGCGTTGCGCGATATTTACCTCACGCAAAGGCCTGAAATTTAAAAATTAGTAGCCCAAATTCACGAAAGTGTGTACTTCAAAGCATGAATTTTAAAATTTCGATTTGATTCATTTAAGTAGTTAAGATCTGAAAAAATCAGTTATATTAACACCGTGAGATAGATAGAGCAATACATTTTATACAGTTGTAGAATGCGAGCTTTGATAGACCTAGTGCACGAACATGTGCACCTGGAAGGAGGAATTTTAAAACTTTGACTACTAAATACTTGATTATACCTGTATCTTGATATTGTGTAGGCTTATTAGTCAGCCTACTTCCACGTTTTGTATTACAATTCAAGCCAATAAGGAAGTAATATTTGAATATAATTTAAAATTCTGTTACTATTCCCTATTGTTAATCTTATAAGCTAAAAATAACAAAGCTACTCTAGATTTCTCTTGGGAAGAATGGGTACACCAGCTATTTGATAGTAAAAATAAAACAGTTTGTAATAAAACGTAGTAATATAAGTATTCCTCAAGTCGATTGGTTTTTATTTGGAAAAGTTATTCTAATCTTATTGCTCTAGATTAGATAAGGTTTTTAAAAATACTTCTTTTAAGGGTTTGTTGGAAAAATAATATTTAATTGTATTATTATTATTATTAGCACCGCGTCTTACTACTCGTTCGGGTTATACGCACTTACGCTAATGTATAATGGTATGATGATTGTGAGATGAAATGAAGGACCTACAGTTTAACGTGGAATCCGAACCACGGTGGTGGCCTGGCATTCCCCACATTATTTAATTGTAAGTTATATCATGAAATGTAAAATTAACATTTAAAAAAATTATTTGAAGTATTTATCGTACACGTTCTGAATCGACTGATTATATCATCACACGACTTATAAACAAACTTTAATCTAGAACGGACACAACATCCATCCCCCGGTCATTACTTCATCCCTATGAAAGGGGAAACCCACACTTCACTAATTATACACTTTTAATTCATGCCAGGATCGATATTTGGACCCTTAACTCTGTCGACAAACACGCTACCGACTGAACTAGGCTATTGGAGCACCTGAATCAGGCGGTGCAGGTAAGCCTACTATTAAATACAATTTGATAAGTTCCTTGGTTTTGATTTTATTACTGTCATGAGTATCATGGTAGACCTACTTATCACAAACAGAATAAAAAATATAATATTTTCCCTTTGTTTTTAATCATATTTACAAGCACAGTTAAAGTAGCTCTTGTTTAATGTGCATTCCTGTACACGAGAACAATATTCCACACAGGATACCTCCTTCAAAGTCGTGCATGCCTGTTACATATCGTGTTTAACATTTGGGTCACCAACCCTACGATCAATGACGTACCCTTCGGCTATATACAGCTTGCAACCTTACACAAGGAGCTTCAAAATGAAAGATAAACCACTTGACCCAAAAACTCGATGCTAACATTTCCTTCACGTATTGTGTTTAGTGTATAGTCTTCTTAGAGTTTAATGACGTTATCGCAAATAAAATATTTACGTAAAATGATTATATTTTTTGTAAGGTTTTTTAAAATTAAAAAAAAAAAGAGTATTAAATATTCATATATTGGTGGGAGTGAGCTGCATGCACTTATCTACTATAAAATAATGTTAGAGAGGGGGGGGGGCATAGCTTTAATCCATATACTTTGGCCCGATAGAGAATTTTAGAGGCACTTTTAATGTGAATAGAATTATATATATGTATAAATATATATATGAAAAAACTAATATCAGACAGGTTATCTCTTAACCTTTTGCTTGAAAGATAATACCAAATGTAAATAACCCCCTTTGCGATATACATGCCCGTTGTACAGTTATGTTGAAAAGGTAGCATATAAACCAAGACATTTGCTTGTAGAAAACTAATAAGATTATACATCAAAAATATAAAATCCTAACACCATAGCTCATTTGGTAACGTGTCTGTTTATTGAGATAAGGGCCCCGGGTTTGATTCCCGGCATGGTCAAAGAATGTATTATTAGTTAAATGTGGGTTTAATCTTTCACAGTGATGATTTATGACCGGGGAATCGATGTTGTGCCGGTCTTAGTATTATGTTAAATTATAAAGAATATGAAGCTACGACAGCTCTAGGAAGCCATTGGTGGAAAATAGATGGCTTGAATAAAGTAATAACCCAGGCAACAGGCTGGAAACAGTAATGGATATGAAAAAAATCTAAAATCTAAAGTTTCACATAGCATGTATCCACATGTTAGAACTATTTTATTATTGTTATTGTTACAGATATCTGTAATAAAAGTTGATATCTCTTATAAAATTTAAAAAAAACTTTCTGCAATTGGCTAGGAGTATTCTTTCAATCTTTAATATTTAGTGGTTTAATAGTGTTGAGATAATTAAAGTTACGACAAGAGTATTCAAAGAGAGATGAACAAACATTTGCGTACTCTTAAAATTAGGCCAAAAGTTGGCAATGAAAGTAGCAACGAGGGAGGGATTGTTGCGTCCAACCACAACACTACAACGCCTCTTTTTATTTATTTTTAAAAAAGGAATAGAAAGCCCGTATCTCTCTGCAATGATTATTAAGACAATGTTTGCAATGATGTGAATAATACATACATAAATCTCACACAGATATGTACAAAGTAGATTAAAAGCAAACCGTTTGCAAGAAAAAACTACAAATACATATGTCAGGGTTGATAAACTTGCTATCCACAGTTAGTATTCAATTAATATAAGTATTTTATCAGTCTTTGGTGTCTGGTTGAGAGCCATTGTTTGATTGTTAAATTGAACAACATAAACAAATATAGAGTTACATCCATTCTAACACCAAAAATCGCTATTAAAAACAAACTCCACACATTTTAGGGAAATTAACAACATTCTCCTGAACAAAGATTGACAATCTACAAACGTTATTGAATTTAAATGAAAAATAATGTGGCAAGTAATGATTTATCCACGACCTTTCAACCCTATGTATTATCATTACGCAGGGTATTAGTGTTCATAACATTTTTTTAGCACCACGTTCGGAATATATTCTTATGTACTAATTATTCTAATGGATTTAGGGATTGGGAAGGCTATATTTATATTAAATGTACCTGCATTTACGTGGCAAACCATTTTGGAAATACCACCATCAGTACACCCGACCTAGATGCAAACCTCAATCTTCACGTCATTGGGAGTCTAGTCTACTGCGAGAGTAGCGCGTTAGACCATGCGGCCACCGAACCAGGTACATAGGTTAATAATAATTAAATAAACAGTTTAAGATCTCAATGTTACAAACAAGATTGTCTTGAGTTCCATAAAACGTTTACTGAACTGCAATTGTAGTGGAATCAGGTAAGAAGGAATTATCATTATTATTATTATCACCACGTCTTACTACCCGTTCAGGTTATACGCACTTACGCTAATGTGTAATGGTAGGGTGATTGTGATTGTGAGATGAAATGGAGGACCTACAGTTTAACGTGGGATCCGAACCACAGTGGAGGCCTGGCATTCCCCACATTCGCAAGTTTTGATTAATACACGTCTTGTCAGAAGTGAAGGAAGGGTTTGGTAATCAGATAAATCTGTGCCGGGATAGAGGATCAAACCCCGGACCCCAGCACATAGGTCTGACACCTTACCCCTAGACCACCATTTCACCACGAAGGAATTATTGAAGCATTTAAAGTGGAGAGTGTAGGAAGCGCGTAAAAATTTAAGCTTTTTGCAGTTTTTATATTAAAACATTTTAGAAAAATATTCTCCAGTAGAAATATAGAGTCTAATTTTCTTCAGATGGTGATATCAACATTTCTTGAATATCTGCCATGAGCATAGCAACATTAGATGAGAAACATTTTAAATGAAGAGAAAAAGTCGTCATTAAATTTGAGGGCACCCCTGGACAGCTATTCAAGAGCTGTTGAGGTCACCATGTGATAAAAAAAAGTATACTCTATGTATCTATTGCAGAAATATTTTATTTATTTTTGCCAAACAATTTTTTGTTATAAGAACTTCAAAAACACCGACATTTTCTCGCGTACCCTGCACTCCCACCTTAATATAAAAACATGTAAACCTCTAAGGTATTCGTTTAATTTTATACATTTAAATATTTTAATTGAGTATCTTATATTATATTAATAATTGATAAGGCTTATTTGATTTAATCAATCTTATAAAAGGTGGGGGAGAAATGGTGTGTCTTGGAGTGTTGCCAGTGTGGTCAGAGGTTATTAAAACTGTACCTGCGATTTGATCTAACTCAACTCAGTCCCCATTTGGTCAATCACACATACGCCTTTTCTTTAGCAGCGCGTTTTATTACCCAACCGGGCCATACGCATATGAGATAATTGCTTTAATTCGTTAAGAATGAGTATGATTGAGTTTAGAATAAATCTATCCGAATTTTCATGGAAGGAGAATGAAAAACTATTTAGCTAAAACCACCCCACTGTGATTTAAACCACGATATTTCTGTCATGGGGTCGTCTGTATATCGCGAGAGTGGCGCCTTAAAGTCCTAGGGTGGTATGCAAGAAAGTTAGTGAATGCTTAGTGGACCAATAGTGTGGTCCCGAACATACTATCGCTCCACCTTTTAACCTATGATAATGCAAGCAAGCCCACGCTAGTGTCCACAAAGCATCAACTTAATCAATATATAATATTTTAGCACCACGTCTTACTACCCGTTCGGGTTATACGCTTTAAGTACTAATTACTCTAATGGATTAGGACTTGGGAAGGTTGAATTAGAGGAAGTGAACCCGCATTTGCGTGGAGGGAGAGTGGAAAACCATTTAGGAAAAAACCGCCCCCAGTTCACCCGAACCGAGGTTCGAACCTCGATCTCCCCGTCCTCGGCAGCCGAGCTTCAACACTACAAGCGCGTTAGCCAACTACGCCACCGAGGCGGGTAACTTAATCAAGTTCTTGCATACGGCCCTTGTACTATTTTACTGCCATAGTGAATCACATATGCTATTATCCACATTCTTCACAAGAGAACATAATTTCCTTGAACATTCGATGAAACTGTACCTATCGTATGTTTTCCCCTAACTTCACCATTTGATGTCTCACACATAGGCTCTATTTATGCATCTCAAATGGGAATGAACTCGTATTTTCATTGTTATATAGTTAAAATTGTATTTGTGATATGTTTTAACCTACTTAGTCTCCACCTAAAACAAAGTTTGTGCAGTCCTAAGGCGTGGCCTGTAATTATTTAGCACAGCGTCTTACTAACCCGTTCGGGCTATACGCTTTAAGTACTAATTACGCTAATGGATTAGGAATTGGGGAGGTTTAATTAGAGGAAGTGAACCCGCATTTGCGTGGAGGGAGAGTGGAAAACATGGTTGAATTAGAGTAAGTGAACCCGCATTTGCGCCACCGAGGCGGGTCGTAGTTTTAAATTGCTTGGAACTATCTGAAAACTACAAAACCTGGGCCAATATTGCATGTGCTTGACTGGGCGTGCAGGAGGACCCATAAATAGCTTCTAACTTTTTTTAAGCACCATTCCTTACTAACCATTCGGGTTTTACGCCCTCAGCATACCTCACATCAAAATGTATTTACGTTGATACCTTGACAATGAGTGTTCTACTTAGTGATAAAACCCATTCATAAGCAAAGTTTATATAAACTCTGGTTACCCTGGCTGTACGCCACGACGAGCCACTGTAAAGGAGGTGCAGTAGACAGCAATGGGTCCCTTGGAACTCTCGGCATGAATCATTTGTCAAATACATTAAACTACATAGTACAAAATATATATTTCTATTTTAGATGGTCAATCCAAGTAAAGTATTGACTAATTATCTAGATTTAATAGAAATGTTTGATTGATTTCTTTAAAAAAGTCTAGCCAATACGAGATTTCTGAGACAATCAATCAAAGCTCCATACCAAATTTATCACCAGATTATCTTCAAAGTTGTTGAGCTTTATTTATCACCGAGTCTTTATAACCTCTCAGGTTATACAATTTTTTATTAATTACGATAATGTTTTTAAGGACTATGAAGGTTATATCAATAGGGAGTGTACTCTCATTTGCTTGGAGGGAGAGTGGAAAATAATTCAGGAAAACCATCCTCATTGCACACCCGACCGATATTTGAACCTCGATATCCCTGTCACCGGCATTTCTCGAGTGATTAGAATATGGGGATGTTAATATATTATCTATAATATACATTATTTAAATTAACAGATGAGCTTTTAAAAAAGTTAACTGTGATTTATTATTACTATAATTGATATTTTTATAATTATTTCCTTTCAAATAATACGATTAGGTAATTTTACCTGCCCTAAAATTGGATGAATGAATATAATTATGCTCAAAATATATGATCACATAAAATTAAAATTCACTCAACTTTTGCATTGACTAATATAATAGGATTCCAACAATTTAACGAAACTGATAATAATATTAGTAATAATGATAAAACTAACCTCTTAGACCTTGTTTTTGCTGAGTTTCTTCAGACTTTGATAACATAACTCTCGTCATCAACTGTTCCTAGCCTATGGCTGGTTTGACTTAGTGAACTGCTCTATCTTCCGTTATCCTTCCACCACTGTTCCTCCTTTAAATACTTCCACTATTCTCCTCTCACTTGCACACATTCTGTTATCTGCACCTCCCCATTGCTTTCTTGTCCTCCCTTGCGTTCTTTCTCCTACATACTTTATTTCCTTTGGCATCCTCTCCTTCTTCTGGTAACACATATCATAAATATTGAGATATCTCATCCAACATTATTGATTACACTAGATGTACCTATTGACACTAAAAATAATGGTACCCCCACCGCATACACTGACTACGTACGTAGTGATTATTTCACTCGTTACAATGATCTGGACAATGCTGATTAGTCTAGTGTTTATTCAACTACTGTTGCTAAAGCTTGGTCAAAGATAATTTCCCCAAACAACTCCGAAGTATAATCAGTACTAATATTCCTCAAATTACTATTTAAAATACCTCTGTGTTTACAAATTGGTTTTATTCTACACTTAAATATTATATAAGGGAAAAAAAATCTTCAATCTAAAATAAAACAGCACAAATAATATCGAATTGTATTCACGTTTTTCGTATTTTATTAAATTAGTTAAAACAGATTTAACTATAGATAGAGCCATTTGGTTGAATTCAATAAAAAATTGTCTCAAAAGGAAACCCAAGGATTTTTGGAAATATGTTAAAAATAATCGAGTGATTAAAAAATCACCGTCAAATCTGGAATTTAATGGAAATAGTATGTCAGATCCTCTATTAATAGCAAATGTGTTTGGGACCTACTTTCAGCCCATATATAGCTCTGCTCTATCAGTATTATTGTTATTATCATTGGCACCGCGTCTTACTACCCGTTCGGGTTATACGCACTTACGCTAATGTGTAATGGTAGGGCGATTGTGAGACGAAATGGAGGACCTACAGTTTAACGTGGAATCCGAAACACGGTGGAGGTTTGACATTCTCCACATTCACAAGCTGTGGTTAATACACGTCTTGTCAGAGGTGAAGGAAGGGTTTGGTAATCAGATAAATCTGTGACGGAACCTAGGATTTAATCCCGGACCTGTAGCACAGAAATCTGACACCTTACCCCTAGACCACCAGGTAACCCCCCTACCTGTAACCAGGGATGTGGTATCGAAAGAAAAGTATCAATACTGTACCCATTAAAAGTATTGGAATAAAAATATCGATATCATTCAAGTATAGATATCAAAATATCGATATCAATAAGTATAGATATATAAACACAGTTCTAGAATCTTCCATCACATTGCATGTCCTGCCCACGGTAATCTACGAGATTTAATTATCCTAACACGCCTAACATATGTACACACACACACACACACACACACATATATATATATATGAATAAATCCCTAAATGTCTGAGTACATCGCATATAAACAATATATATACTGCAATGTACTCAGACATTTAAGAATTTATTCTTTTTTCGTTCGCATGGGAAAACTAATAAATGAATTAAAGTTCTAGTAAATATTTTTATTTTAAATCAATATGTTTATTCTAATAAAAATATACAATTTAAATATGTATATGGGTGTCGATACATATTTAAATGGTATACATACACATATATACAAATATATACATAAACACATTTCAATTCTCAAATTA
The DNA here is from genome assembly GCA_902141375.1 of Timema poppense. Taxonomy (NCBI): domain Eukaryota; kingdom Metazoa; phylum Arthropoda; class Insecta; order Phasmatodea; family Timematidae; genus Timema; species Timema poppense. The sequence goes on along the minus strand of CABFOV010000044.1, from coordinate 136,569 downwards.
TATTCATCTGATTATTTAGCAAACTGATGAGAAAGATTCTTACGCGCTTCCATTTAAGTCGTAAAATTAATAACAGGGATAAACATTTTTGAATGAAAACAATTTTTATGAAACTTGTTTTAACTTTTTTTTAAATGTTTTAGAAATTAGAAAAAAATCCTACAACTTAGCTCAGTCGGTATAATGTTTGTCTACTAGTGCCTAGTCCTGAGTTCGATTCCTGGCATGTTTTTTTTATATCATTGATAAAATGTGGGCTTACCCTTTCACAAATTAAACGTCTGGGGACTAGCTGTTGTGCCTGTCCTAGTCTTAAGATAGATTATAAGGCATATGAAGCTAGGACAGGCCTAGCCAACGGTAGTGGAAAATATATGGCTTGAATAAAAAAACTGTCCCAAGCCACAGGCAGTAAACAGTAATAGATATTATTATTATTATTATTATTATTAGCATCGCGTCTTACTACCCGTTCGGGTTGTACGCACTTACGCTAATGTGTAATGGTAGGGTGATTGTGAGATGAAATGAAGGACCTACAGTTTAACGTGGAATCCGAACCACGGTGGAGGCCTGGCATTCCCCACATTCACAAGATGTCTTGTCCGAGGTGAAGGAAGGGTTTGGTAATCAGATAAATCTGTGCCGGGACCGAGGATCGAACCCCGGCCGCCAGCATAGAAGTCTGACACCTCACCCCTAGACCACCAGGTCACCTAATAGATATTGAGTACTTGGAATTTAGAATAAATTCTCCCTCATTTTTTTCATTTTTATGGAGGGAAAAGATCAAGGAAAAAATATAACCTAATTATACCCTATGGGAATTGAAACCCTTACCATCACCGACAAAGCCGATTAGACTCACTATATTTGTCCACCAACCCACATATGCAATAATGATAGAATTGAATGAAAATTAATTATTTTTTTTACTAAGAAATTCGTATATTTGGTGACGTGAAAGGTTTGCACACTCGAAACTCTTTGGTTGCACCACACCCACCTCGTAACCTAGCAACAGCATCCCTCCCCCCAAAAATATACCACTCAAGCGACATCACCCACGTCTCTGGGCCTTTCAATTGGACACTGAGTCTTGGAGTCTGCTATTCGTATTCCATTACTGTAAATTAGATTTCATTTCCTAGTTGAAATTGGTTTTAATATCCTTGCTGCCCGTATTGGTGGACACGTGGGTACAGGCTCTAAGGTGGGATCATAGAAAACGAGAGTTAGGGGCAATGTTTTTGTAGTTTTTATAGCAAAACCTTTTTTTTTGGTCGAAAGAAATCAAATTTTTCTATAGTAGAAACATATAGTTTAATCATGGTGACCCCAACAACTGTTCTTGAATAAATTTCAAAACCCACTTCGGTAGCCGAATTATCTAACGCGCTACTCTCACAGTGGACTAGACTGCCAATGACGGAAAGATCAAGGTTCGATTCTTGGTCGGGTGTACTTAGTAAAGTGGCTTTTCAAAAAATAAAATAAAAAAATACGCTCCCTTTACGCAACTGTGGATACTCTACATTTATACTTTATTTTATCACCACATCTAACTACCCCGTTCGGGTTATACGCTTATGTACTTATTACGGTGATGTTTTTAGATATTGAAAGGATTATATTTAGAGTAATTGTACCCGAATTTGCATGGAGGGAGAGTGTAAAACCATTCTGGGAAAACCACCCTCAGTACACCTGACCGAGATTCGAACCTCATCCTCCCCGTCATCGGCAGTCTAGTCTACTGTGAGAGTGGTGCCTTAGACCATGCGGCCACCGAAGCGTGTACATCCATACTAAATTCTACCTTTCTAATTCCTACCTTATTAGTGTAAAGATGCGAACATCCCGAATGAGTAGTCAGACTCAATCCAAACACAAAATCTAAAACACATATATTTAAGTTACCCATCATAAATTGAAGTCACGTAGAGATCTATTTTTAAGATTTTCTAAAATGTCCTTCTTAATGCGATTCGACTATATAAATCTGAGAGAAGATAAATCCTTTAAGCCCAATGTATGTGACGTGTTATAAATTGAACTCACGGAGCGAGCGAGGTCTTTTTGAAAGACCTCTAAAAATTGGGCTTACACAGTGAGGTTGGAAAGGATGATGAAGCCTATTTTAACAGAGCCAGGGGCTTTGTTTCCCTTTTGTACCACCGTCTAAAGAGGGGAGGGGCTCTACGCCAGGAATGTGGTATCGATCCTCTTTGTCTGGGAAATAATAAAAAAATAAAATAAAAAATCGTGAGCTACGTCTTAATAACCTTCCGGGAACATCGCATATTTGCACTAATGGAGTGGGAACAAGGTAAAAAAAATTAATTAAGTACACCTTGAAGGGATTTGAATCAAGAACTCCCTGACACTGTTAAACTAGTCCCATGGTTAAGGGGTCAGTGCACCTGGCTACGAACCTAATGGTCCTGGGTTCGATTCCCGGATAGTACCGTAGGTATTTTTCTCTTGAGGGGAATTATCCCAACACTAATCATGAGTTGGTGAATTAGGCTCAAGTTAGGTTTAAGATTCTCACTGGCTCACACCTCCATATTCACTATCATCAGATCATATCACTGCTGGTACGTGTAGACCACATCCATAGGTATACCCTGACAACGATCTCTACCACCAGAGCAAAATAGTCTACGTCACACAGGCAACCGAATTGGATGTCATGTCCCTTCCGCTCAGTAATGTAATACGTCAAAAAACAACTTTAAAACCAAACAAGACAAGATTGATGCCTTTACCCGTGTAAGATAAATCTCTCATAGTTACTCCTATGATAAGTCTTTAATAAACGTGCTGTTAAACGTGACTAATAAAATGTGCGTAAAGCTATCATATTTCATTATATTATAGTTAAATTAGTACTTTTTTTTGTTTACAATACGTTTAATAATAGAGTAATGAATTATTTAGTTTAAGAAAGTAGCTCAAAGGAGGCAAATATAAAGTAAGCGTACCATCATTTACTCAGAAGAAACATAATTAAAACACATGGTGGGTAAAAAAAACATATCCAACATTACGCGGTTTGAACTCCAACCTACCAAGATTAAAACACGCAGGGGCTGTTAATACGCTCTTACACAAGTGCTTTATATGACGTCACAAGTGTCAACTGCGAGAGCTTTGTTGACAAAAGAATTATTAAAAATACAAGGTTTTTTTTGTGTACAAGTTTTTTATTTTGTTTTTTTTACAGAAGGGAGCGACAAAAGCCGTCTATTCATTATCTAACGAGATTAAAAGTTATTAAATATTCTCATAAACAATGAGTCACAAAGGACATCAAGAATTATTCTGTAACGTTTCACTGCCTTTTAGTAAAGATAAAATATTAATAAAAAAAATAATAATGGGAAAATGAAATTGTTGCTATCCTTTAAATTGAACATCATATATCGTATGACATCTTAGCACAGTCTATAGCATGACTTTATACCAAGATAAGCGTCTTAGTTTCGATTATCAGCACGGCTAAAATATAAAAATTGCTAAATTGGGTCATCCCCTTACTCAGTGATCGTGGTTCTGGCTGTTGTGCCTGTTGTATAATTAAATTGCTCTGCAAATCTTGTACTGACGTACCCAGTTGGTTTTGTAGATGAATGTTAAATATTTCCCATATGAAAGAAGGTCAAATGACAGTATAACCCGCCTGGGTGGCGTAGTTGGCTAACACGCTAATCGTGTGGAGCTCGACTGCCGAGGACGGGGAGATCGAGGTTCGAATCTCGGTCGGGTGATCTGGGGTGGTTTTTCCTAAATGGTTTTCCACTCTCCCCCCACGCAAATGCGGGTTCACTTCCTCTAAAATTCAACCTTCCCAATTCCTAATACATTAGCGTAATTAGTAGATAAGCGTATAACCCGAACGGGTAATAAGACGCGATGCTAAATAAAAAAACTACAGTACAAACTAAACAAAAATTAAAAAACATGTATATATTTAATTTAAGAGGATGGCAGTTTGAGACTTTATTTTATTTGTAATGCGTACTCCATAGGAAGCCACGTGATCTAAGATGCTATACTTGTATTGAACAAGAGTAACGTAAACGGGAAGGAAGTTATTCGGATCTATATTGGGTCTACTGAAAATGGTTATTCAAAGTTCTCTCTCAACTTTAATTCAGGTACACTTCCTCTAAAATAACTTCACTGTCCACATCCCTTATTAGTGAATGGTTAATATCCCATGTATAAAATTATGGTAGTGAAATTTATATTAAGAGTTAATAGAACGTACATTTTTAATTTCATGAGTGAACCGAGACAAATTATGTTTATTTATCACAAATAGTTGGAGGGCATTCTAAAGCCAGAGTCCAATTTTCACGGGTAAAATCTTGTGATCTGCAACTGTCACATTTGATATATATTATCAACATCAATAAGGTTAACATTAATATTAAGCATTTCATTGATAACATGGTCGACTGCAATAAATGTGTTTTTTGTATTTTCTAAAATATCTTTCCTGCCAAAATCCTACAACATTACAATTTTAATATAAAGGGCCTTATCTGTAGGATACAAAAATTACTAGATCCACTCCATGTATTAATACGTCAGGTCATGTTATCCGCAGCTGTAACTTTTGATATTTTGTTGTAAATATACCTTTAAATATCACACAATTTTGATTATAAAAAAAGTCTGCAGTATTTGAAAGGTAATTTTAATTAAAATTGGACTATATATACAGTTTATTGAAAGTTTATGAATATAAGAAACTTTAAATATCCATCTCAAATTAAGCTACACCTAAAAAGCGCTACCAACTTTTGGTTAAAATGTGGACCGATCACTTTTTCCGCTGGATATTCTTCGTGTTTTTATTCCGTGACAGTCATAGTTAAAATAACTTTCCATTTAAAGCTGTCGAACGAATATTGTACGTATGCATGGACCTTGATAAGTAGACTGCGTACTATTTTCAACACATCACGTCATATAATGATAACACTTTTACAACTTATCTCAACTCTTCTTTAGTTGAAACAGTAAAGCTACGTTCATATAATAGGTTTCATACATGCCACTGAATCTACAGGCTACAATCAAATTTAAAAAAAATTAAAGGTGATGTATAGTCAAGTTTCCTTAGAAAGATACTAATATAACATTTAAAAAAAAATAGCACAGTCTATTGAGTTTTGAATATTGTAGCCCTACTCAAGGATGATTTATAGGGGAGATCGGGGCTCAAATATCGGTGTGGTGAACTGAACGTTAGTTTCTATTTATACTTACATTGTGTTTTTACCATTCTCTCTTTATGTTAATGTGAGTGTAGTTTCTCTAAGCCAGGTGTCAGCAAAAGGTCGATCGGTCGATCTCATAGCAATTTTCAGTCGATCGCTTAGGAAAACAAAATCGTCACGTAAAGGCAAGCTTACCTTGCATTATTCCACTATGGTACAGCTTATAAGCTAGGGTCATAGTATAGTCTGTCAAGGTAAGACCTTACAGGTTAAACGGAGCTTGCATTTTATTTATTGTAGGACTATATACAGGCAGAGACATTAGTATTGGAGGAAATACTGAATGTAATGAATAAATACAAGACGTATAGGGAAAAATATAATTAAAAGTAGAATGTAGAAACAAAAGGTGATCGCGGAACGTTTAATAAATGTAAATTGATCGGGACCTCGGAAAGCTTGCCAACCCTTACTATAAGCTAACTTCCTAATCCCTATCTACGTAGATTAAATTAACACTTGTGTTTAGCTTAAAAACTTTAAAAGAATTAACTATTTTAAAATAGTTTCAAACTTTCCTGCCATGCGTTTTGATTTGCAACAAAGCGTCTTGGTTACGTTATACTTTCTTTCTCGTCATTTTATAAAGCTGAAGAATTGTAATCGTGACAATTTTCAATCTAAAGATTGTAATGAATATTTACTATTTATGTTTCCCCGAGCACAAAGTGGTTGATTTTACTTCTTTTTTTTGTCCCCATGTGTGTTTGTCTCTTGCCACAGTTATTAACCTGTTTTATGGATTATGTTTAAAATCATTAATTAGAACCTGTTATAAAGAAGAGAAATGACCTTGAAGTGTAAGAAAGTTGTTGTACAGGGCGAAGGGGAGAGCGGGGGAATCCAGCACACTTAAGCAAAACAAGACATTGCTATTTTCTCATTTACATTTAGTAATATATCATTGTAAAATTTGTTTTTTATACATCAATTCAGTGTATTACTTTTATATACTGAACCTAGCATTCTCTTATAATTAATTAAAATATGGAAACAGTCATTGTGCGGCATTGTCCACCCTGGCAGGGCAATACCACACACAGAGTGGGGAAATACCGTACAGTTATAGTCATTGATTTATATAAAATTATACTTTGCGATACATACAAAAAATACAATTTAACTATTAGAATTAACCCTGTATTAACTTACATAAACTATGTGTATGACTAAACGTAAAACTAAAAATATCCTAATAATAAAAAACATAGTCCATTTATACAGATACCAAAAGGTGACAAGATTAATTAATTATATTCTACTTTTTGAGACAAAAGTCACAAACAAAATTGTCTGCTCTTTCCGCTCCACTACAATCAGCATGTACTCAACCTGAACAAAGAACACATCTGAACCACAACTCCTTGTTCCTCTCGAATTATCCACAAAACATACAATTAGAATCTGAATTATTAAACATAGGTAAAGTAATATATGATTCAGGTTCAATATCATCCAGTTCATCGTCATCGCACGGATTTGATAAGTTCCCTCCATCTTGTAACGATAATGTTTTGGACCCTTCTCATATATTAATTCATCCATGGAGAGTCACGCGATTTTCAGAAATAATGTCAATGAATTGCACCATTAAAACTTTTTTTGTCTTTAAATGATCAACTCCGTAGAATTGAGCAAAATCTTGTGACTCGCTGGCTCCCTCTACCAATAGGAAACTAGCCTTCACAACATCTGTCGCCGGGGTTCTTTCTATTAGTTGGTTTTGACACTGGTGACATGGGGTCCAAGAGGCAAGAGGTAGGTCATATATAAGCCGCATGTGCGTATGAATACACACAGTGCCATTAACTTAAATCCTTAGCGTACACAAACTATATTATAAAGAAAAATCACAGAAAAGCAACCTGGGAAGTTAAAAAAAACTGTTATTCTATATGTAATATCTTCAATACAAAAGTAAAATAATCTAAATAAAAGTCTTGTTTATTTAATAAGATTAATTATCAGAAATAATCAGATCAAGTAACCGTGGGCAAGTGCGCAGTAAGGCATACTCGCGCCATCACCACAGTAAAATCCAACATCGTTATAAGGTAGTGCTCAACCACAAGGCATTATCTCATTATAAATCCGTATCATCTTAATTAGTGCTCGATTCCGGGGCAAATATCAGCTAACTAAATCGTAACACTTTAATTGGCACCCATTGCGTGGCATCACAGTACAATAAAAACCAAATAATCATAATCGGTTGTGGGCCGAGATAATCATAATCTGAACTATCGTGAAGTTTTTTTTGCACTAACGGCAGTTTTTTATTTTTATTATTAATTTCATTCTTGGAATATTCTTTGTTTTTAATCCTACATTTCTTCTGTATTTCACATTTTCTTATGTTCTCCTTTTTCTTTGCTTCTTTCAAATTTTCTTTGATTGTTTTATTCTTACATTTAAAATCTGTTTCGTCAAGTGTTTTTTTAATTGGCTTTGCTGTAAAAATAACAGAGCTTTGCAGTCTTGACAAACGGGGCTGTTTTGATAGTCTATAAGCGAGAATGGGTGTAATATCTTCAACAGAAACTATTTTTAAAGTAGATGGTTGTTGAGTGCCCACGGTTTTAGTTTTGAAATATGGACTATTTTCTATGCTTTCCTGAACGTTATCCTGAACATCTTTTTCGATAATATTAACAGCTTGGGGCATTTCTGCTTGTGCAAAGTATTCTTCCGTGCATTTGTTTGGGTTAAAAAGAAAGATTCCTGACGAAGAAAAACAGAATACTCCCTTTTCAATTGTTGTTATCCTTATGAAAGCCTTATTAAAAACGGAAGCAACATCATCAGGTCATATCTTCTCATAAGGAAAGGTATTGATGAATAAACCACACTCTCCATTATAAGCAGTTTTCAGCGGGCCAGAAAGGGTAAGATCCAGAGGTTGGAGTCTTTGTGATGTGTGAGGTGGAATTGTCAAGACTACGATTCCATTCACTCGACAAAATGTCAAAGCCTGTAATGATTTGCGAGTACCATGATTATCAATGATTAATAGAACTGGTTCGTTCTTGGTTGATCTAACACATTTCGCGAAATGTTGAAGCCAAATAATGTACATCTCTTCATTAATCCAACCATACTTAGAACAATGATAAATAACTTCTTCTGGACCATCTTTGGCGAGTGTAGGACTAATCCTTAATCGAGGAAAAATAAACATAGGAGGTACAAAACTTCCACTTGCACTCATAGCATCACATATGGTAATATTTTTGCTTATCTCCTAGCTTGTTGTTGATCCTATTTGCTTTTGCCCCATAGGTCCTAATATTTTCTGTGGGGTATGAACAATTGAGATTCCCATTTAGTCTATATTATAGATTCTCGTACCAGGGAACTTGTGTTTTTCCATTAGTCCTTCCAAATTTGAGAAAAATTCTTGCACAGCAACCTTTTTGAAATCTAGAATTCAGCTCACGCTCGTTGCCTCTGGTTTCCGAAGGCTGATTTATTTATTTCACCGCAGAAACCCGCAGAACCAGTCTTTACCAGCAGTTCTCAAGGTGATGTTGAAATTGTGTGGTATGTTATTTATACTTGCAAATTCAAAAGCGATTTTTTGGAGCTCGATGGGTGATATTCCATTAAATATTTTAGCTATCACATTACATGTTTAGCCAGTTCTTTTTATTGATCATCACAAAAGGTAGATTTTCTTCCTAAACTTGTCTCTTGTGACTGACCAGACTTACCACACACAGAGTATAAATACATTAGTGTTCAATTCTAGTTAGATTCTTTACTTTTAAATCTCATGCTTACGCGTAGGTTTAGGGAATATAAAAATAAGAAACCATTATTTTTATATTGCCATAAGAAACAAGAGGGGCTAATACCTCACATTGTGTGGGAATGTTCTCTTTAAACGTGCGGGATTACCCCACAACACGTTTCGCCATTTTCTACCTATTCAACAAATATTGTGTTATTTAGAAGGAATATTTACTGGTATAGACTTATTGTTAAAGATGAGTTTTATTTGTAGATGCTTATGAAAAAATAGGAAATATACATCCGAATGAACTTACCTTTAATGAAATACTATCGAAAATAGTAAGCAAATAAATAAAACTATAAAAAACAATAATCACACACAAACAAAGGCCACTTGTCTTCTGAGCTTACGCTATTTAGTTCACTCTATAAGCCGCTAGAGTACGCCATGGTTGATATTTTTCCACAGTGAACAAAGTGAGCTGTATGAGGGTGTGCGGTATTGTCCAACTGTGCGGGATTACCCCGCTATCCCCTACTTTGTAACAAATTGTCACATATGCAGCAAAAGCATGGATATCGAATGTAAGCTTTCACGGGGAGAAACAGGTTAAGGAAGGAAGTTATTCAGGAAAAGTTGAGGGTACAGGGAGTACATGAGATAGTAAAGGAAGCAAGACTGAGATGGTATGTCATGCCATGAAGATAGAGAAGGAGAAGATGCCAAAGAAAATTATGGAAATGAAGTATGTAGGAAAAAGACCGTGATGGAAGCCAAGAAAGAGGTGGGAGGAGCAGATAACAAAGTGTGTGAGTGAGAGGGATTATAATTATTATTTAGATTTTGTAAGGAAATACGTTAGAATATTTTATTTTTATTTTGACGCTAGTCCTTAAAACTAAAGGTCGCTTATTGGTGAGTTATTCTTTTGAATTCCGAAGTTTTTGAAAATAGCTCTAGCAATTAAAAAAAAGATATCTGGAGAGTGTTTGACATACAAAATAAAATTGTATCAATTGTTTTCGGAAAAATTTCGTTTAGGGTTGGTTTTCTGATTACTTTGTTTTTGATTTGAAATGTTTTAAAAATGACTAACGACTACGATTTAGTTCAAAATGGGTAACTGGTAAGCTTTTGATACAATCTACATACCTATTTATATATTTAATACATTTTCTTAATAACTTTATATTAGTAAGGAAAAGCGTCATTTGACAGCTTAAAGATTTATTATATAAATTATTTACGAGTTAACTTGTCAATTCATTACATCTACATCTGTCTCTTTGCTATAGATTGTATTGATAATACAAGTAAAATAACACCAATAAAAAGTAAAATGTTATCAGTTTTGGCCACAAAAAATATGTTTGTATTTGATTAACTACCTTTCTTATGAAAATATTTCTGTAGTTTCCTACTCCTATGATCAGCTAAACTTGTGATCCTGAATTCAAAGTGAACATTATACAACCAAATTACCTACATTTGTGGGAACGCGAACAAGGGTATCAATCTTATCTAGTCTGGTTTACCAGTGACGGGGAAGTTGGAGTTCGAATTCTAGTCGGACGTACTGAGGGTGATTTTTCCTGAATACTTCTATGCTTTCCCTCTACGTAAATGCAAATATATTTTTTTTAAACTATACCTTACTTATTTCTATCCCATTAGCGTAATTAATGAATAAGTATAATATTAAAAGATATTAAGAATTGGTGAAAAAAAATTAGAAATAAAGATTCGAATTACGGCTGATATATCGGATGTGGTTTCCCACATGTAATTTTGTCGTGCAATTTTTCTCGTCCTCTCTTAACACTAATCTGAATGCAAATTTCTCCAAGCTATCTTCTTAATATTTGTTTCCTACACTAGGCCGTTAAAAAGATAAGTTATAAACGTACTGATGTAAAGAAAAACAACAAGTGGATTGCTGATGAGCGGATAATATGAACTCCTAGGCCAACAAACATGTATCCTTTAAATAAAAAATAAAAAAATCCTCTAATGCTAGTAAGATGTGATGCTGAGGCTACGTAAATTGGGTCCCAAGAATTGTGCCAAATCTCACCAATATGTAAAATGGGTCCCATTACTTTAAAATGGATACGTAAAATGGGTCTCAATATTTTGAAACGGATACGTAAAATAGATCCGCGTGTTATACCTCGCTGTGGGTTGAAAAGTATTACTATACTCGCTCAATTTAAGCATTATCTACGATAATAGTTCTGTTTCAAATTTACATAGTGCCTTTTTGTTTGCGCTGTTAGCAGTTAAATTGTGCATAGCGGTTTTTTTTACTCACGCTGTTGGCCTACATAGCGTCAGAGTTCCGTTAAACAGTGCAGAGCAGTCCAGTGTAATGGAAGCTATGCCAAGTCAAAAGAATAAGACGATGTTTATATTTTATCATTATAAGTTTAGATATCACAAACTTTTGAAGGATGGAATTCAATGTTGCAATTCAACCTTCACGTGGTATCCCCTGGTTAGCACTAATAGGCTGATGGAAGACGGGACCCATTTTACCTATATCCTTTTTCTAATCTGAACCCATCTTACCTATACCTTTTTTCTAACCGGGACCCAGTTTGAAATGATTTTGCCAGGCGAGAACCAATTTACCAACCCCGGTGATAATAACGATTAAGTTGCATTAAATAATAAGTCATTTTAAAATGAACTCAAGTCTACTGAACTTTATTTATCTAATAGATGACCTGGCAGTCTAGGGGTAAGGTGTCAGACTTCTGTTCTGGGGGTCCGTGATTCAATCCTCGGTCCCAGCACAGATTTATCTGATTGCCAAACCCTTCCTTCATTTCTGACAAGACGTGTGTTAATCACAGCTTGTGGATGGGTGGAATTCCAGGCCTCTACCATGGTTCGGATTCAACGTTAAACTGCAGGTCCTCTTATAATTACTTCTTCTCTACTTGACCAAATCTCTATATAGCTCATCTTCCTAAGTAGACCTGACTTACGTAGTGTCAAAAACATTGCCTCTTTCTAAACAAAACTCTTTTTTTACCAGAGTGTACTGTAGGAAGCGTGAATTAAAGGCCGTATTTTTGCAGTTTTTTTTGCAAAACATTTTCTGGCCAGAATAAAAAAAATGTTTGAGCAGAAATATAGAGTTTAATTCTCTTCTCACAGTAATCTCAACAGTTCTTGAGTATCGGTCATGAGTATAGCGGTATTAAATGAGAACTTTTTTAATTAAAATAAAAAAATATCATTAAATTCCAGGACACCATTGAAAGCTATTCAAAAATTGTTGATATCGACATGTAAACAAAAAATACTTCATGTTTTTACTGGAGAATTATTTGATTTCTTTTGACCACAAAATGTGTTTTGACATAAAAATTGCCAAATACTGGCCATAGCTCACCTATCCTACACTCCCATCTTAATTTCCTTTCACCAACACGGTGTTAAAAGTAAAAATTATTGTATTCATTCCACGCGTTCTATGTATTTCACAATGCGTGAATGTCTTAAAATTAATGATAAAACTATATTATTTAAGCTTTTTCTACTTTATATTAATATTCTACAAATATCATTTTTTAGTCAGTAATGTCAAAAATATATTCAAGATATGAAATAAATTTTCAACGATATTTATTAAAAGTGAATTCCTTTGATAGCTACAACAATTACACCCATCAAAGATTAGCCAGAATAGTAGGCTTATATTTTGATAGATGCTCCACGTCATATCACCCGTCCAAACTGTTAATATATTTAAATCAATAAATATGAGATTGAAGAAGGTATAAGGCATTTTCTTAGAAGGAGCTTAGAAAAATAACCAGGAAAAATTAATCTCAATACATCCATCCGGGATTCAAGCCCTGACGTCTCAGCTATTGGAAAATCAGACAATGTTAAACCTAAACATCTAAACCCACGTGAATCTGTATGCAGCGAGATGGTTTTTCCTAAATGGAATCTCACTTTCCTTCCATGCAAATGTTGGTATATTTTACTTATAATTTTTTTTCCCTTGTCCCTACCCGATTACTGAAGTTAGCTGTGAATAAACTCGCTTCGGTGGTCGCATAGTCTAAGGCACTAATCTTGCAGTAGACTAAACTGTCAATGATGGGGAGATCGTGGTTCTATCAAAGTCAGGTGTTTTGAGTGCGTTTTCTCTTAAACAGTTTCCCACTTTCTATCTCTTTCTCTCTCTCTTCATGCAAATGCGTGTACACTTCCTCTAAATTTAACCTTCCCCATACCTAACCCATATGCGTAATTAATAGGGTATATATAAGCGTATAATCCTAATAGGTAGTGAGACGCGGTTATATGAAAAATACTCTGGATAGATTAGACGGGTAGTAAGATGCGTACAAAAAAAATCATATATATTTAATGTGTGCTAATATTGGACTTTACGTTGAATATCTTATCTGAACTACTAATTTTACTCAATGCGGAAAAGCCAAGCTCTCTTAAATACTTGTTTGAGGAGTAAAACCGCTGGCATTTAACGCAGTCGCTGATTGGTTTGTATCAAGGTCATTCAGACTCGTTATCACGCTCTAATTCAGATTATTGCCTGTCTAGAGCTTCGTGTTGAGAGCCATTTAAAGTTCATTAAGTTGAGCTTGTCCTTTCAATGATAAGTTGGCTCTCGCATACAGTTGAACTGGTGGATTGTCGTATAGATCTTTTTTAATTGATTCAAACACGCGGGAATTTGCCGTTTAAGGGGAAAAAAATAGTCAACGGTTTCCTTTACACTCGGGTTTACATATTTTCATATATCCTTTTTAATAAATAAAACTTTACTGTGTAAGGCTGAAACTTAATTCTATTCCCTTAAATATCTGTTTTAATTCAGTTTAATTAAGTGTTCTGTAGCGGTTACGTTTGACAGAATGTATCTATCTATTTGTATCTAGCATACCACTGGTCAATTTGTTAATGTTGATAGCTTCAAAGGTTTTTTTTCATTTAAATAATATCTAAAAAAAAAATATGTTTAATACATTGGCTGGTTATATTTACGACCCGGTTGAACAAAACATTTCGCACTAAACCCCTTGTTTTAATTTCACTTTAAGTTATCTTTACGAGTCTATCAAAAAGTAAATTTAAAAATTAAATGGTGTTGCTTTCATTAACCACTATTAGTTGACCATCTTTAAGATTCTATAAGAAAAAAAAAATCACTATAGGCGGTCACCATCTCTATGATCTTTTCAAAGATCGCTGTTCACAGTAAAGTATGTGGCTTCCACCAACATTCTTATTTGATCATATTCAAAACTATGTCAAAGAACATATTTCACACTAATCTGTGTGGTTTTCACCAACACTGGATGACAATATTCACAGCTCTTTCAACGAGCACATTTCACAGTAAATTGTATTACTTCATCTTTATGACTATCACAAATAGCACATTTTACTGTAAGCTGTACATTTTTGTGCTACCATTGTTGGCCGATAAACTTTATGACGGTAAAAGAACACATTTTATAGTGTGCACTGTGTTGTTTTGGCCACCATTCTAAGCTGACCATCTTTACAATTATTTAAAATAACATATTTCACATTAAAAGATGTGGTTCTAGCCCCTGTTCTTAGCCAACCATCGTTATGATTTTTTTTGTAAAGAATACACATTTCACAGTAAATTATGTGATTTTTTTGCTTCCATATCCTCAATATATAAATTGGTGTAGCTACTTAGGAGAAATATGGTCTAGTTTCGAGAGTATTGTTATTTTAAGCTATTACGCATTGCAGAAGCCTCTTCTGTGCAGGTATAAAAACAATATTTACATAACAACCCATGTTTTTCCAAATTATAGGAAATGGCATTCACACTTATTTCAGTCAGTTTTGTCAAAGGGTATTTATGTGCATTAGGAAAATTGATTTGTAAGTAAAATAATGTTAAATTTATTTTATCTAACAGAAAACGACCTTTCCGGCCACTGGTTATTTATCAAGCGGCAAAATATGTTCCTAAGATTGTTAAGTTTTTATAGCACTATTTAAATTCAGGAAGACAAATAATCAACTCGAAAAAATATCTACAAACTTACCTGATAAATGACATTAATTATTATTAAGATGCTTTCATGATCTTATATACTCCATTGATTTGTTACTGAATTTACTTTAGCAGTACTCGACTTCTAGTTGAATTATATTTTAGGTATCACTGACTTTTTTCTGGATTTAATTTAGGTATAGCTTACATGTTGCTTGGTTTTTTTTAAGGTATCAATGACTTGTTGCTGACTTTTCCTAGGGGTTCACCGACATTTCGCTGAATTTACTTTAGGCATCTTAGAAACTTGGCTGAATTTAATCTAGGGATTACTAACCTGTTGCTGAATTTACTTTAAGTATTATTGAATTGTTTCTGAAATTCCATATAAGTCCATTCACTTGTTGTTGAATTAATTTATGTATCATCAACATTTTTATGAATTTGCTTTTGGCATATTCAATATTTTGCTGAATTTATTTTAGTTATTACTGAATTCACTTAAGACATTATTGATTATTTTGCTGAATTTATTTTAGATATCACTGATTTGTTTATGAACTTACTTTAGGAATCACTGTATTGTTGAGATTTTCATCCCAATTGACACAACGGGTCATCAATTAATAGGTCTGGCCTATTCCAGCATTTGGGAATCCAAAATATTATTATTATTATTATTATTATTATTATTATTATTATTATTATTAGCATCACGTCTTACTACCCGTTTGGGTTATACGCACTTACGCTAATATGTAATGGTAGGGTGATTGTGAGATGAAATGGAGGACCTACAGTTTAACGTGGAATCCGAACCACGGTGGAGGCCTGGCATTCCCCACATTCACAAGATGTCTTGTGAGAGGTGAAGGAAGGGTTTGGTAATCAGATAAATTTGTGCCGTGACCGAGGATTGAACCCCGTCCAAAATAATGGTATCTCCAGTAAACACTGTGATACCTAAAAATAGCTGTCTTACTTACATAAGTTAAAAAAAAAAGTTTATCTCATTTAAAAAAATAAAAATTATTAAATTAATTTAATTTTGCTTTTAATTGAGTAAAATTATTATCTAAGAGCTAATCTTCGAATTATCTTAGTTTTCTAGTAAATATAAACATCCATTTTACAACAATTCTTCTTGGTACGAAGCCTTTTGATAATCTGAGTAATGATTACAAAAAATGAAGTATATCACAAAGTAAACAAACCATTATGATATCAGAACGATGTGTATTTATATGTGTACATTTTGCATGGACCTAAAAGGTAAGGAGGGATCAATGCCTATCTTCTATAAATGCATAAGGCTTAACATTCATGTTTATTGATTAAAAATATTATCTACCTATATTACGTAAAATAAATATAACTACTAATCTTTAATTCAATTTTAAAAAAATTGTAACTAATCCAGATTTAGCAACAAACCTATAAAGTAATCTAATTTAAAGTAACAGGGCGAGAATTTTTTTAATATTTATCATTGAATGGACATTTTAGAGAAATAAATTGTTCGATACAATCGAACATACTTTCTCATTTAATATTTTACAGTTTGTAACAAAATTTTCAAATCACTTTCATAATAAAACTACCCCTAATTTTTCTAATAAAATTAGCAATTTTATTTTAATGATCATATTAAACACTATTGAGATATACATTTTTAACAAATCTTTTAAAGTTTATCATCCTAAAGAAGATGGGCTCTATGATCCATAGTGTGCTGTTCCTCTTGGATCATGTGAGGAGGAACTTCACTTACCTTGTGTCCTGAGCGTTCATGTGCACAGTTAAATGGAACCAGGCTTCACCTGACATGAAAAGTGATTTGGATCGAAAGTTCCGTCAGCGACGCTGTCAAGGGGTCACACAGTATTCTACACGTTTCAGCTTACCTGTTTCTTTTAATTCTTGCACGCATGCTACGTGATAAGTAAAAGTAGCCAAATATCGTCCCCTTTTATCTTTCTCTGAATTTATAGAAAGTATGGAAATAATTGTTTGTTTTTTTGCTAAAAAGTTATATTCTAATAAAAATGTATTTATAATTTCTTGAACTTAAATTGAAAAGAAGAAAGTTAGTTGTATGTTTGTGATATTTTTAGAAATAGATACGAAAAGCGATAAAAGGGTTATAGTGCTCCTAATATCACCCCCCGCCCCCCAACTCTCTTTCAACACCTACAAACAGTCAAGAAGCATCATAAATAACTAGCACAATCAAGTAATACTCAATTTATTTAGCAATGTAAATATTAAAATATATTCATAAAATATATTCATAAAATATATCCATACAAAAAATCTTACAAATAAATTCTTTTCTTTTGCGGTTATATCCGCAACATTCAGTGTGACCCCACCGATGACACACTCTACACTGGACCCACTTCTCACCATGTTTGTATTTGTAGAACGATTTATCATACAAAAACACTGAGCATTTTCATAATTTTCACTGTCTTCATCATCCATTTCTACAAAATTCAGGTGGCCATCTTCGTCTTCTGATGATGACGAGGAAACCGTGCTCCATTTATCGCAATGTTTCTGTGGTCCTAGCTTACCCCTCTTTCCTCGCTTACCTCTCTGAGAAGTTGACGGATTTGGTAGCGAATTCCCCAATTTATTTTGTAATGCAAATTGTCTTTTCTCGCCTGTCTCTTGCTTTTTTTTCTTCTTTTGAAGAACGAACATCCATTACTTGGTTTTTTGCGTGGTGATCCTGTCACAAGCACTGCAGCACCCTGGCGAGAAATCTGGTCAGCAGTTTTGTTATTTTGCATTGTTGGAACGGAATTTATTTCTACTCGTAAAGTGAAAGGAGGGTCACCGTTGTTGATCTCATTTTCCTGTAGATCTTTTGAAATGAAGTCTTTATCTTGGAAAACATTTTTATTCATGGGAAACAAGTCAGTTTTCCGGAATCCATTTACTGCTACTTCTACTGTAGCTGACTTCACATAAGCTTTCCCCATTAGGTTAGCAATTTGATAGCTTGTTACTACTCGACCAGTGTTGTTTTAAGCCAATTCTAAATTTCTTGGGAGTAATATGTTTTGAACGGATTCATGAAAGCCACATATAACGGTGTCATACGGTGTGTACATTGAGGTGGTAGGCACACAATTGCCACTCCGTTAGCTCGAGTCATATCTATTACGTCTGAGTTTCTAACATGTGTGTAATGCTCATCTAATACAAGAACCACAGTGTCTGTGAATGAGGGTTTCAGAGTAGCAATGAAATGTGTGAACCACTTGGTAAAACTGTCCACTTGTATCCATCCAGTCATGTGAGTGGCACTAATTGTTCCAGGGGGAGCATATTCTTACGAGGGAACACCATTAACGGGAGAATAAAAATTACAGAAAAACCCATACACGTGACCACTGTCACAAGAGCACCCCTTTCAGAGGATGATAATGACGACACTTGTTTCTTACGTTTCAATGCCATAAATTTACTTGTTTTGTGTTAAACTACAGTGAGTCCAGTCTCATCAACATTGGGTGAGAAATTAATTTTTTGCATTTCGGGTTCAAACACATCAACAAACTTTGATACTTTTTTGGGCGGGAACTCCTTCACTTGAAAAACTGGTTGGTTGATACTATCAAAGAGTTAATTAAGGATGTCTTTAAAAAAATTGTGAGCGCCTTTTCTTTCCTGCTGCCGCTTTTTCGTTAGAAAATAGGTGTGACTGTTTGTTTTTCATCGCTAGTTGGAATACCATGCGCCTTATGTGCCTTGTTGTTAAGCCAGATTAATGTTCCTCCATAACTAAACAATATTTCACCAACTCATCTTCAAGCTCATTAGGAAGAACAAGCTTCCTGCCCAAACAACCTTTGGCAATTTTTTCAATACTTTCTTCTTTACTTTTCACATAATCTTTGAGTGTAGATCTAGGTGCATTATAAGAATTTGACGCGTTCTTTAAACCCATGTTTTTTTTTTTCTAACTGCTGCAACAGCAGTACACATGTTACCCACATCCCAGGTTTTACGTTTCTTAAGATTTGGCAGAAAACATATCTCAGCTTGGTTGGCTGTTGATCAAGTTAATGTTATTAAAAACTCTGATACTGTGATTTCAAAAAACTAATGCAACGACACACTTACACGTCTTGCAACTGCACTATTCTCACACAACATGGTGGTTCTAGCTCTCGGTACAACTTCCATCAGCTACCGGTAGGTCACAGCACTTAATATACCAAGAATGATGGAGGACGAATTTAGGAGAGGGGACGGTATTCGGGTACTTTCCCTTAGAGTGTGCAATAGACGTACACATGTTGTCTAATCCACACTGACTTGCTGATCTAACTTATTGGGCCCTTGGTTAATCTTTTCACGAATATCGCGGACTACAGTTGGGGCTCTGTTCTTTTTCACATTGAGAACACTTCTTGTTTCACGTCGCTCCTTCATCAGTTGCTGCATATAGCGTTTTTATGGTATACCGATAGGGTTACCATAATTGCTTAAGCCAAAAATGGGACACATGTCATGCATACTCCCCCGTCCTACCGCCCCCCCCCCTTTCACATACACAAAATATGCAACAAAGGCTTTGCATACCCTCTCTGGCGGTGTGTTGAGCTTTCATCTCTCAAAATAGATGGCGTTGCTAACGTTATACAAACTGGTGAATTCCAGCCATTAGATTGGAAGCATTACTGGTTTGTTTAAACAATTGGGAGGCTGGCTGACCGGTAATCAGTCAAGGCCGCAAGAAAACCTTTCCTAGAACTGATAAAGATAAAAAGTGTAGTGCAGGACCGTAAAGTGTGTAGGCGACCAAGTTGGACTAAACGTTGGAAGATAAAACGTCAAGATACAATCAAACTCTCGAGCAGAAACATTAGCCTATCCAGCCCAGCCAGCTAGACATTTCTATCTGGGGGTTAAAATCCCTGCTGAGGGTATTTTGGGGAGATCTTATTCCATCGTTTCCTTCAACTCTCCAACGCAAATGTGGGTACATTTCCTTAATTAATTCTACCTGTTTAGGCATGAACTAATTACGCCAGTGGGTTAGGGATTAATACGTTTCAATTTTGAGCAAGTGTATCCGTATTCTCGTGGAGAGAAAGTGGGAAAATATTTAGAAAATATCACCCGATCATGATTGAGCCACGATCTCTCAGTCATCGGAAGACTAGTCTATTTCGAGAGTGACGCCTTAGGCCATGTGACCACCAAAGTGGGATATTAAAATAACATGACTTACCAAATATTTAAAAATTACGTAAGCTAGAGAGGTGGGAGGGAGCTTACGAAAATTCTTCCGATCATCCACGTGAGGGAGGGAGGGAGGATCTAAAATCATAAAAAAAATGCCTAACGTAAATTAAGGATGGCCCTCTTGCAATAAAAACTATGGGCCACAGATATAAGGCCTAATATCCGGGTCATATTATTGAGCAGAGTAGAAATGAGCTCAAGTCATTGCTTTATAAATCACCTTTTTAAAAAAGGTTTGAACTATTTTTTTCAAATAAATATCTGGGGAGGGTAGTGATAAGTAATACTGTATACTTATTTTTCAGAGAAAAAATTATTTAAGGTAAAATTACAGATAACTCATTTTTGAAGATTTTGTCACTGACTATAATAACCCATACGAGAGAGTATGTAGCTTACAATTTTGTCGTACAATTTATTTGCGTTTATTAGTAGGCAGGTAAAATAAAAAATAACTCAAATTTACTGTGATAAATTTATCCACGATGCTTTGATTAATTTTTAAGCTTTAAAAACTAAAGAGGCCTAAAATATTTAATAAGCAGTTTCATTTCGAAGACTAGAACAATTTTGACTATAAATATATAAGTTATTTTTATTACTGATATCACTGCGTCATACTACCTGTTCATGTTATACGCATATATGATAATCTAATTGGGTAGTAATGAGGAAGGACGCATTTAAGAGGTTATCTACCAGCATTTTTATTTTGGGAAATGGTAAAACAATTTAGGAAAAACCACGCTCAGTAGACCCGACCAGGAATTGAACCCCAAGCGCTCCACTATCAGCAGGCTAATTTAACACTGGAGTGACGCCTTAGACCACTCGACCACTGAAGTGGGTATCTGTTATTTAATGCGGTGTTTACAGTTTTCAAACATTTATAGGAGTTACACAATTTTCCAGAAATAAATGTTTTTGAAAATAGTTTTTCATCTTTTTGGTAGATTTTAACTTGAGTACGATCTCCATGGCATCAGCCTTCAAGCAGGCTATACCAATCGAGAGGCTGCCGTATGTTGGCGAAGATAGTGCCAACACTTTCGGTTTGAGGGTGCCATGTGATCAGCACAACGAACCTTCCAGCCTTCTATCTCAGACTGAAGTGCTACTTATTCATTCAAGTAGCTCCTCCTTTGTCCCCAAGAGGTTGATTTTGGTTCCGTTTCAGACCCGCTGCTTCGCAGACAGAATTGGTGGCACTGGGGATCGAACCCGGGGCTTCGGGATCTGAAGCCAGTAAATCTGATCACTATACCACATAAGCGGTTGAGTATCAACTACTTAATTTGTGGCATAGGGAACACAAAAGTTCATTAACTTTAATGGTTTTAAATATATCTTACTTATCATAGGCTCCATGTCGTGGTCAAGATTGCTAAAGCGCTATGACTGAGCACTGAGTGCATAAATTAATCAGCTCTAGTAAATTTGCTAGTTCGATTCTAATCAATTATATCTTTGAGTTTCTTTGTGCGTCCTTTCTTCTATCGACCCATGCTTCACAAACTTGTTTTTCACAAGGATATAACATAATATTGTGTAAATACTTTCCCCCTAAAATTTTATACAATCTATTGGATCTTGTTCGAAAAAAATTTGTTAATTATATAAAAAGTAATCACCGTGGGTACTTATTGTTCGGGATTCGATACATTTCTTCTTAAACGAGCGAACAAACTGCGAGAATGCAACAGATTCAAATTAAAAGTATCACATTTAATAAGCTAATAAAATAAAATCAACAAGTTGACACTTTGACTACCAAAAACTTCGTTCTTTAATTTTTTGAAAAATAACTTATTCAAAAGTCCAATGAGAGTCAAATCCTAGACCGTAAAATAAATATAGTAGGTAAGAACATATTGAGAACGTCTCCAAATTACATTTATACGCGCTAGTTCGTGTTAAGCTCGACTGCTGAGGACGGGGAGATCGAGGTTCAAATCTCGGTCGGGTGAACTGGGGTGGTTTTTCCTAAATGGCTTTGCACTCTCCCTCCACGCAAATGCGGGTTCACTTCCTCTTATTCAACCTTCCCTTCCCAATTCCTAATCCATTAGCGTAATTAGTACTTAAAGCGTATAACCCGAATGGGTAGTAGGACGCGGTTCTAAATAATAACAATAATAATAATACAGTTATACCCTATTTTATTTAAAATAACTGTTTGATATGAGCAGGAATGTTTATTTTTATTTATTATAATAGTGGATTAAAAATGTAATGTACAGTAGTTTTAATATACTCTGAATATTAACACTTATTATTACAACGTGCAATGTTCAAGAATGAGAGAACCCGTGAAAGAATGTAGGATACGAGTGAAGAATTGTTCATGTTTTACTGCCTTGGGTAAATAAGGGCTAATGTCATAAAACTTTGTGTATGGAGAAGCATGTGGTTTTTTCTTTGAAAATAATGTATCACTAGAGTAATACTCTCATTGATGTAAGTAGGGATCAACTATCTTTATTCACACAG
Source organism: Timema poppense (assembly GCA_902141375.1). Taxonomy (NCBI): domain Eukaryota; kingdom Metazoa; phylum Arthropoda; class Insecta; order Phasmatodea; family Timematidae; genus Timema; species Timema poppense. Next base: position 113,768 of record CABFOV010000044.1, on the reverse strand, counting down.
CAGCTAGTACATTGTGAGTATTTTAGTTTCTTAGTATATTAAGATGTTTATATTTAACTACGCAAATTTTCATAATTGGACATTGGCCCTTCTTATCCCAATGCACATTAATGTTTCTTTGACTCAAGAAGTTCATAGAGATTAGCCAGCTGGATTCCGATACAGCAGGTTAGCCAAAGCTTGCAAAACGATACTAGCTTGTAAATGGATAACGATCATACTAACGGCACCTATTATCAACTAAGATAACTATTTGTAGAAGGAGAAGTTATATTTAAAACTACGTATTTTGACTATAGTGTCGACTTGGTAGTCGTTAAAGCTCAATATCGTCGTGATTATTGAAACTAACCCAAATTTAAAAATACGTTTAAAAATAAAAAAATAAATTATTAATTAGTTAATATGTTATAAACAAACACTATAGCTTAATTGTACAAAGGAAATAAATAAATTGATTATAATTCTTGTTTTCCCATTTAAAATGCATTAAAATGGAAGCATTTTAACGAAAATATTTCAATAACTATTTTTAGCATGGTTTGAATATTCCATAATAATTATGAAAGACTCCCAGATATGTTAGTAAAATAAATAAAAAACCATAATGTTGAATTATTAAATAATTTTTTAAAAACATTTTTTTGTTTAGAACCATCCATTTATAGGAAGGCTTAGCCTTAATTAAAGATACGAGAGTGACAAATATTGACCTAAAAGTCTTGTGACTTTTCAAGGATCAGTTCTTGCTTCAGTCAATAGGTGACAGGGCGTGCAACATATAATTTCGGGATTTAAAATAATTCATTGTTCGACTTTTATTCACCACTGGAGGGTTATAGTTGGATTTTAAGCAAAAAATAATAATAATTTTTATGTTACTATTCAAAACTGGGACAAAAGGCCATTTTCTTAGAAAAAAAAAAAAAAAANNAAAAAAAAAAAAAGGGGGACGAATTTCTTTGTCCTCAAAACGGGACAATCCCGATTAATTGGATCGCACTGTACCACATTTTTCCGGTGGAATACTATTCTTGATTTTAAATTCAAGTGGCTACACGAGTCTGTACCGCACTGGCGCGGACGAATCGTCGAGAGAGCAAGTGCAGTGCGGACCATGTAGCCACTTTCTAGAAAATGCGGTGCGATGCGGTTTGGCTCCGTGTAGCCATAGCTTTACGTGGATGGGCCCCTTAACAGTACAAACATACAGTCGTACACGAGACACAAGTTGGGTTTCATCTGGCAAAACACTGCCTTCCAACGAGACTGACACTGCAGGATGAAGGGGATATTATTGTGCAGGTGGTTAGGACCCATACCCACTATGTCGGGCCGACACTTTTACCGGACAGTTTGTCACTGCCGACCGAGACCCAATCAAAATGTCGTGTTGGAAGCTAATCATTATATTTTATATATTATTATATTATTACCACCACCGTGTCTTACTACCCGTTCGGGTCATACGCACTCACACTAATGTGTAATGGTAGGGTGATTGTGAGATGAAGTGGAGGACCTACAGTTTAACGTGAGCCCGGCAGTTAATCGCTGGTAGGATTGTATTTCGCAGTTCACACTTGTGACGACCTGCAGTGCCAACAACCCTCGGTAGCAGAGAGGTGCACACGCAGATAGGTCCTTGATTACCAATTATATGTTATGTTGTGTGTTAATTTGTTTAAAGTTGTTAACTTACTATCATAGAGGTTGAAATAAATTCCAAAATTCTAATCCTACTTGTTTGTAATGTTCATAGAGAAAATCTTTCAGAAAGGATTTGGTGCACCCAATATTGTCTCTTTTTTTACTTGCTTCCATCTTTAATCATAAAAGTACAATATTATAACCAGATCTTCATCGTAATCCATCTCAGCCACGGAGTCAACAGTTATGTACAGAGCGATCCGACAGCCGGTAGACGGCAAAAGTGTCGTTCCAACCTAGTGTGAACAGAGGGCTCCGACAGCCGGTAGACGACAAAAGTGTCGGTCTGACCTAGTGTGAACAGAGGGCTCCGACAGCCGGTAGACTGCAAAAGTGTCGGTCCGACATAGTGTGAACAGAGGGCTCCAACAGCCGGTAGACGGCGAAAGTTTCGGTCCAACATAGTGTGATCAGAGGGCTCCGACAGCCGGTAGACGGCAAAAGTGTCGGTCCAACATAGTGTGATCAGAGGGCTCCAACAGCCGATAGACGGCAAAAGTGTCGGTCTGACCTAGTGTGAACAGAAGGCTCCGACAGCCGGTAGACGGCAAAAGTGTCGGTTTGACATAGTTTGAACATAGGGCTCCAACAGCCGGTAGACGGCAAAAGTGTCGGTTTGACATAGTTTGAACATAGGGCTCCAACAGCCGGTAGACGGC